>CM053410.1:70608322-70819319 GCA_028644305.1 Xerus rutilus
TATCTCCCTCTTCCTATTTCCTCTCATGCTTTTATTCCCTATGAAGCGGAGAAGCGTATGGATGACGTCCAGATGGGACATCTTCCTGGGCAAAGCAGGGTATAGAAATGTGGAAGTGTGAATCTAGACTAGGGAGCAAACCAAAGAAATCAGCATAGTGAGAAATAATGACAAGGAATAGAGAAGAGATATAGTTAAGAAACAGAGATGAACATGTCAGAAATAATTACATATTTTGCTTAGGAAAATGTGATATATTTTGAATCTCAAAATACCTAGCTTCCCTTGATTTATTGTTGTAGTTGTTGTCAATGAAACCCTTTGTTTCATTTCAATCTCCTTTTATTTAATAGAAGGCACTTTCTAGACTATCTTGGATCACTATAGCTTGGTATTGATTGGAATAGTAAGATAAATTTCTTGACTATAGTGCTAAGAGTAGCTAGTTGTCCTGAGGTACTGAAAATATGGAAGTCTCTTTCAAAATATTGGTTCTATCAACATGGCAGCAATGTCCTCAAGTTACAGATATATACATTATCTTTACTAACTTTGAAAAGCAAAGAGAAAAGAAAGCATAATATAAGAAATTACATATTCCTTAGTCAAGATTTTGGAGGATTGGTTCAGTGTTTATTAATGTGTAGCAAACTACCCCAAAATATAGTAGCTTAAAACAGCAACTGGTACTTATTTTTCATATCTGTGGATTGATGGGGCTCAGCTGGTAAATTCTTGTGCTTGACTTAGTATTACTAAAGTTGCTCATGTGGTTTCTAACAGATTAGAGCTCAAGTGGAGCTGGATCTACACATGGCCTGTCATCCTCTGTTATATCTCCCCAGATAATCTCCCCTATTTAGTATTCCAGTATGAGTTTCATTATACCTTGCAGACTGATTTCCAAGAAAGAACATTCCAAGAAGATAAGCCCTAATATGTGTCTACTAAGCCTCTGTTAACATCATTCTTAATAAAGTTTAATGAGTGAAATTAAATATCATGACCAAGCTCAGAGTCTTGCAGAAAGAACTAAGAGTCTACAAAGGCATGAACTACTTATAGGTATAATTTGCTTATTTTACAACTTTTCAAGAAAACCAAGCACACTGATTTACATGATGTATGTAAATTTTTTAAAAAATCCATGTATTCAAATAATTTATAGTGTATTAAAGGAGACATGTAATTTTAGTAAAGTACTATGTATGATGGAATTATTTTAGAAGTATTCAGAGAAATCTCAAGATGGGACCACAAATTGAATCTGGGTATTAGAATGGGGGAAACAACTTATTCTTTCTATGACTTGAAGAATTTAAGTTTATTGTGAATTACAGTAAAAGCAAACCAGAATATTCCAGGAAAGAGATTTTTCTAAAAAGAAATCCTTGTGCATGATTAATTATGATTTGAGTAAAGGTGGGAAGTTCTATCAGATTAGAAAATTGATTATATAATAAGAATTTTAAAGGAAGATTATTTTCAGTTATGAAAACAGTAGCAATGCCCCACTGTTGTCATGAAAGGGAATGACACATCCAACATTTGATATCTAAAGACAGTATGGGAGCCGGGCGCGGTGGCTCACGCCTGTAATCCCAGCACTTAGGGAGGCTGAGACAGGAGGATCGCGAGTTCAAAGCCAGCCTCAGCAACAGCGAGGTGCTAAGTGACTCAGTGAGACCCTGTCTCTACATAAAAAACACAAAAAAATAGGGCTGGGGATGTGGCTCAGTGGTCGAGTGCCCCTGAGTTCAGTCCCTGGTGCCAAAAAAAAAAAAAAGACAGTATGGAATGCATGGTATTGTCATTAACAGCGAAGGAATAACCAGATTCATCATAGAAGACCATCCAGCTGAAAGCTAAGAAATTTGCCTTTATGGAAGAGAGAGGGAAAATGATAGAGGGGAGGAGCCAATGTCATGACCAGAAAATAGACATCTGTGCCAGGTCACAGGCATGAGGAAAGGGAGTAATACAAATCAAGTACACAGGAATCAGGGCATCATCATTACAAAATGCACATAAATCATGAATACTGAATTTACTAGGGATTGTTTAACTTCTAAATATCTCTAAAACAGATCTCTCAATACTAATTTGGGCCAGTCATTAATAATTAATAATTCATATGTTTGTGTGTTTGTGTGTGTGTGTGTGAAAGAGAGAGAGAGAGAGAGGGAGAGGGGGAGAGGGAGAGAGATGGACACACAGTAGCTATTTACTAAATGGTAAAGGTTTTTTAATTTTTTTTCCTGATTTAGTAAATTATAGGTATCTCATTAGGCTTCTCATAATAATCCAAACTAATGCTATTTAAAGTAAATATTGCCATTCATAGCATTTATATAAGCAAAATAAGACTAAGAATCTGATTTTCTTTGTACAAGTTCATAAAGAGAGTTAATAGAAAATCTAATGTTAAAACCCAAGTCATACTGATTTAGAAAGCTGGTTACTCTCTGATTATGCCATTAAATGACAAGTGCCAAGAAAAGCCAGTTAATTTTGTTTAAATTATTGGGTAAATATGAACAAATTAGTCCTCAGCCCATCCATCTTCTTTAAGTCCTGGGTCTATTCTTGCCAAAGAAGATGTCTTAGTGAAACTAGTACACTAAGTAGACAAGGAACACGAAGGATTATAGTATCCTTGAGTAGAGAACTATTGGTTTTGAATGTATTAAATTTAGGGACTCTAATGATTCATTTGGGGATCGTAATAAGCCTTCATAAATAGAAATTTGCATCATAAAAAGATTTAAAGGAAAACAGGCAGAGCAAAATGAGAGCTTCACCACACTGGCAGAAGCCCTGTGAAGAGTACAGGCCTTCTTAAGTAGAAATGGCTTTTGTGCGCTGTGGGCTGAAGGTAAATGTTGGCTTGAAGACACTGTGGGGGTTATAGAAAAGGGAATGAGGTAGAAAAAAAGTCCAATTGATCTCCTTTGAAGAGTCTGCCTATGGCTCTCCTTACCCTCACTTTATCTCTCCTCATGAAACTGTATTTCTTTTCTTGGTTTAAAGGTGCTAAAAGAAAGTGATACACAATTGCATCATCATTCCTCAAGATTAAAAAATGAGATGTATGGGGGGGTGTGTGGCAAGGGAAGAACTGAGGAACTTTGGATTGAGCAAAGGGGAGGGAGGGGATTCTAGGGGGTATTGGGGGCAGATAATGGAATGATATGGACATTATTACCCCTATGTATGGACATGATTGCACGAATGGTGTGACTCTACAACATGTACAACCAGAGAAATGAAAAGTTGTGGTCCATTTGTGTAAAAAATAAAATTAATAATAAACAAACAAATAAATAAATAAATAAAAATGAGGTGTCAGGACAGTTAATGTTTTTCCTTACTAAAGTCGTATTACCTAATATTGTATATTTTAATGTTTCACTCAGTACTCAGACCAAGTTATGAAGGGCCTGATACACTCTGCTTACATCTCCTCAAATGTCCCCATTATCTCCTCACTCATGACACTTCAGCCTCACTACTTTCCTCTCAAGATAGTTCCAGTATTCATGTGTCTCATGTTGCTGCTCTTGCTACTCAGAGTTGTTTCCGCAATGTCTGTGTGGGTGACAGACACATAGATATTGAGGTCACTGCTCAGAAATCACCTCTTCAGCAAAGCATGATGATTTAACATAACGACACACTCCTCCTCCCCAGTTTCACCCACAAAGTTTCCATCATTTGGCCCTTTTGAAAATGTCTGTGTTCTATAAATGCTTGCCTGAAATGTCCTTGTTTGAATTATGTCTGCTTGTTTATTTTTGTTTCCAAGATTAGAAGGTAGAATCCATAGAATCAGTCTTGCTTGTAATAATGAATACATAGTTGTAGAAATGATGAATTTCTATTTTAGCTGCTTATATAAGAAAGCAGAGTCACAGTAAAGTTCAATGAATTGTGAAATATAAATGAGCTTGTGCCCTGTTTGGCAAATATTTTTGGTGAAGAATAAGATAGTAAGTGGTTTGGTCTTTGAAAGTCTTGTGGTTTCTCTCATAACTAATCAGTTCTACCATTGTGACTTGACTGTTTCAATATATAGACACAATGACCTATAGTTGTCCAAACTCAGTTGTAGGATATAAAAATAATGCTCTGACATCTGTGTATATGTAATTAAGCACAGACTCATCTTTATTCAATAGCTGAGATATATCTGTACCTGATGAATCAATTATTAGCATCACTTTCTTTCATCCTATTCCAAATAAGCAAAAATATAAAAATTTTATGTTTAGATGGCTGGTTCTATGAAATAGATTCTGAGTTTCATAAAGGAATGTGATTTTTTTTTTATATATTGAACATTTTAATTAGTGAGCTAATCATTTACAAGCAGACATTTAAACAGCATGCCATTGTTGTTATTTGCTCTACTGCAAGTGCTCCTATTCTACCTAGTAGGACAGTTTTTAAAAAATATTATGTTACAGCTATCACAGTTGAGAAGAATTATTTGCAAAAATTAATATATAGATTTTGGAATTAAAATCACAGCTTCAATAGAAATATTCATAGAGCATCAATGGTATGTCATGTTTTCAGCTTACATAAATTTTCCTTCACATAATCATCTTGTATTATTTGTGTCCTACTTGGTTTCAAGTTTTTTTTTTTAAATCAAGATTGATAATGAAACAGAAAACTCTGAAATAAGTGGGAAAAGTATTTTAGTTAATTAGAGAACAATACAACATCAATAACTGAAGGAATATAAAGCTTCAGTTACAGAATTACCATCTTCTGCTTGCCTACATAAAAATAATAAAAGAAAATGTAATAATTGAAAATCCAAGGAAACAAAAACTTTTGTTTTTTCTGATAGTAATGTTATCATTGCACTGAAACATTAAATAACATTAAATGAAAATTTGAGTGTAATCCAATTTACCTAATTTACTTTTAAAATTCATGTTTCAAAATTATTTTACTGCTATTTCCAAACTCTCTTGCAGGTATAATTTTCCTTTCCTTTTGGAAGTCTTTATTCATCTTAGTGATTGATGGCTGTGGATTTGGATGCCACTCTGTTGCACTGCTAAATGTTATCTTTGACACCAGTATCTATATCTTTTATTTACACATTATAAATATGGCTTTTAGTTTCTGAAATTCAAAGAAGTTGTCATTTGGTCCAGTGTATTATATTTGGGTGAGAAAATATTCTCTAGGTTTGATTCTCAGGAAGATTGATTCTTTTTACCAAAAACCTGTTGTTTTGCCAAATATTTTTTCATAGGTCCATTAAATAGTTCATTAAATGGCAATAATTCACATGCATTCCAGTTAGGACTTAAATCTGCCAGATGGTTTATAGCACAGTTGACTTCAGCCATTTAGAATGTTATTCATAAACATTTGTCATCTTAAATCTTGTCATGAATCTCTTTCATGCAAGTATTTTTTCTTTGCAGGGAAAAAGTTACTTACATAGTCCTAATTCTTTCTGAGCTAGTTCTTAATTCTACAATCTCATTAGTTTTCCCTAAATAGATTTGCAGAGTAAAGCCGAAGGTTCCTATAAAAACATTGCCATATAACCTTTAAGCTGGTTTTATCCCACTTGTACAAAAGTAATTAACCATGCCCTCAAGAAGTCAGAGATAGAAGTGATAGAAATTAGATTGTGAAGTGAGTAAAATCCCAGTTTTAATAAAAAGGCTGTATATAACTAATATCATATTTTATAATAATGTGTCATTTAGTGAGAAATACATCTTCATATGTGAAACAGCCAATGTTAATATATCTGACATTGGTTAATTATACTATTAAAATCTGGAGTTACTCTTAGGTAAGGAAAATGTTTAAACCTTTCTCACTTTAAGTTTCTGTGTTAAAATATTTATTATGTATTGTACATTTGTGCTGTCAGTGTAGTATAATATATTTTAAGGAAAATACATATTTGGTGATTATAAATAAATAGCAAATAAATTTGCTATAGAGTCCTGAGAAATTGTGTTCCAAATATTAAAGTGTATAATATTAAATCAAGTTAAATATGACATTACATATAGAATGAGTAGTTGGCCAGTTCATAGTCCAAAAAGTGTTTCATAAATCAATGTAGTTTAGGAAAGTTATTCTACATGTCTATTCAGACAATTTTGGGCGTGACTGCATAGAATTTATACTTATAAAAATCTTAGCTTGGTACAATGTCACACAACTGTAATTCCAGGGATGCAGGAAGTTGAGGTTGAAGGATTGCAAGTTGAAGGCCATTCTCATCAATTTAGCAAGACTCTGTCTCAAAATAAAAAATAAAAAGGATTGAGGATGTATCCCAGAAGTAGAGAATCCTGTGTTCAATCCCCAGTATCACACAGTAAAAAAATGTCTTAGAGACATATGCATGAAGAGATAAGGAACAAATATCTTTGCGTGCCTTCTGTGTACCAGGTGGCTTTTGTTGAAGAAAATTGCAGCAATAATTCTAAAGCTGCCTCAGACCTGTTATAAAATAGATACATCAAACTAATAAGACAATAATGCACCATTATTAATTATGTTTTATAAGTTCATGGAAATAACACAATGAAATAATTTAATAAACTTCTATGAACATTTTTACCTCCAATATTTAACAAAAACTTTTAAATTCAAAGCTTAAAATACTGAATATATTATAAAAATAATTATTTTGATAATTCAAAACTATTAAAGTTTTTCTCTGAAACTGTTCTTTCAAAGTTTCCTATTTGGTTATAATTGTGTGCTCAAATTTGATACTGTCTGGCTAGAGCTGAGTACTGACAAACATTCCAGTATTTTCTTCCAAAGTTACCAACCTGGACATTCCCACTGTTATTCTACCAGAATAGCAGGAAGTTCTCAGGCAGGGCTCTTTAACCATGTTCCAAAACTTGTACTCCTTCTCTATATTTTATAGACAAGAGTGACATTCCAACTATTTAACAACCAATGAAAACTGACCCTATTATAAAGATCTTGAATGGGCTGGCTATAATCTGTCCATTGACTGAATAACAACTATGCATCTAATATAAATTCATAAATTTCTAGAACTCCTCTAAATAATGATAGCCATAAAAACATTTACCCTTAACATGTGAAATATTTTATGGTGCTTCTCCCCCATCCCATTTATTCATTTTTGAGTCGGGTAAATAGGTACAAATTCCAGAGATGGAAATGAGGTACAGATTGTAAATCCTCTCTTCCTTCTTCCTTTTAATTTGTATATCAACACTTTGGTAACACTTTTTTGAATGATCTGTTTTTTTTCTTTTTATTCCTATAAAAACACACATATAAAAGCTTTTGCCATATTGATAATTTCATTTATAAGGTGAAGCCTTTAATTGGTGTTAGTTACTAAAAAAAACACCTTCAGGTTGGCCAGTTTTTAATCAGGTACATTACTTCTGATGTTGAAATGAATTTTCTTACTTATTTTTTACTAGGTTTTTTGTTTGTTTGTTTTTGTTTGTTTTTAGAGGTCAAAAAGAACTTATGGTTCTCTAAATTCAAATTTAGTGATTAAGTAAAATGTTTAAACCAAAGTTTCTTTGGAGTTTTCAATTTTTAAACATTCTATCACACAAGAAATTATAGAAATTCTTTAAGACACTTATGAGAACACCGGAAAGATGAAAGTGAGGGTGACCTGTTTCCCTATTTGCATTAGATCTCTCCTTTAAAAAATTAAGTGAAATTCAACAGATACAGTTGAATCTTATACTTCATTTTCTCTTCTTTCTCCCTCCTTGGAGAATTCCCTTAAATTTGGAATAAATTCTATGCATAATTTCATAACTTTACTACATACTTCAGTATCAACAAAGTTACATGCTTTCAAATACAGAGTTATGTATTTGAAAATTTGTCATATATGATATCATCTGTTTCACACAATTTTGCAACTTTCTCTTGACATCCAAGAAATGATCAAAGCTCGTGTAATGTTCTCTGTGAATATTAAAGAAAATATTTCCGAAGATTCACTATAAAGTACGTTTGTCTCCACTCTCTTATATTTGGTAGTTGTGCTTTGTCAGTTTAAGCACATTCTTTGTTCTAGACCGTGTTAATTTTGACAAACATAGCTGACTGGGTTGGATTAGTTACTCCTTTCTGCACTCGCCCTTTTGCCACTTTTAATTGGGGAGGAGTTGTACCACCTGCCTTTCCAAGAGAAAAACATACCCCATGTCAAACTTGCACTGGGAGTGCTTCTCAACTGTCCAACCTATGAGCCGTTTTTATAAAAATACAAATATCACTATTTCTGTCTGTACCGTAAAAGTAATCTAAATTTTTACTTCAAAAGTCTTAATGCTTTTCTGTCTCACATAGATAATTTCCTTTGCAAAATCCTACTGAAAATCATAATAATTACTTTGATATTTCTTTCTTTTGTTTAAATATGATTTTTTTTTCCACTAGAAGTAAACTCTCGAGAATTCTAGCCCTTTTCTGGGGTCTCATTTTCAATCTTCACTTTTAGTAGGTCCAGGTGTTCTGTCTCTTGAAAATTAAAAAACAACAGAAACAAAACCAAAACAAACAAACAAAAAAACACTCAATCTTCTTCACTGTATCCATGATCCACCAGGCTTTTGCGTGTTCACTCTAGTAAGTCTTCAACTCTGTATCCAAACAATTACCTTTTATATTTCCTTAGGGATCTTACCTGTTTTTGGTGAAAAGGTAAGGCAAGGTAAGGTAAGGTCAGGTAAGGTAAGGTAGAGGAACTGTGGTAGCTCTCTAGGCTGTCTAGATGTGAAGGGTTTAGCCCCCCTGTCCGCCTTGTGTCACACAGGTTTGACTTTTCTACAGTTGAATTGGACTGTTTGAGAGACCTATGGGTAATTATCCAAGGTGAATATTTCTGAAAGTAGAGAATGTTAGAACTTTATATGCCAAAATTTGTATTTTAATATTTTCAAATTTCTTTAGTGAAGGAAATTTTGTCTCTATGCCTGAGTGGATGTATTTCTCAGGAGTTTGTATGGTATCCTAATCAAGCTTGTGAGTTCTAATAAGTTGAATAACTCAACTTCACTCTTGTCCCAAGCCACAGTAAATACAAATGATTAATATAGCATATGACTTCATCTGACTTGAGATGATCAAGCTTTTGATTCAGGGTTTTGATGAGACTCTGAAACTTACTTCAAAAATTTGGTAGTGACAGTTATTTATAAAGGCTTACTGAAGAATATATAGTTCACCAATATATGTAGCTTGTCAAAAGTTGTGAAATTAAGCTCTGGAGAGAAAGTAATATTAAGTAAGAAAGTTTCGGGACTGTTAAAGCTATTGAATTTTGACAATTTGTTGGAATCACAATTAACTTTTCTTTCATATGAAAGCTTGTCTATTTTTTAAAAAATGCACTACTATCCCAAAATAGTTAGAAAAATTCTTATTTTAAATTTTTCTCTTAGAATAAAGCCTGCAGAAGTAAATAATCAAAAACATAATTCACATGTCTAAGAGTTCTTCTAGGTGTTTTTAAAACTTGCTTCCTAAGGGTGTGGTTGTGCATGCCTATAATCCCAGAGGCTTCGGAGGCTGAGAAAGGAAGATCACAAGTTCAAAGCCAGCCTCAGCAATGGTGAGGCACTAAGAAACTGGATGAGACCCTATGTCTAAATAACATACAACATAAGGCTGGGAATGTTGCTCAGGTCCAGTCTTCCGAAGTTCAATCCCTGGTACCCCTCCCCTGCAAAAAATTTGTTCCAATCTTGATTTTGTTCAAAATGAAATTTGAATATCCTGATAATTACTTCATTACATCACTGAATAACAGGAGGTGAATGTATTATTTTTATGTTTCTTAGACAAAAGTTTTGATGCTTTATATAAATATTTCATGTTTAAGATTGTTTTGAGTCTTGATTTCATTTTCTTTATGGATATTTTCTAATAAGTAACAAGCAAGACAACTTAGCTAGAAACTGATATGAAATTTTCATCAGATAAGTACAGAGTTTAGGTTGAAATCTAAGTAAATGGATTGATTTTAAAATTAGAATGGAGTAGCTATATTAAAAACATGTAAAAGCATTATATTCAGTGGTAATATAAGACACATGGTAATTATTTTCTTAAAAGGGCATTCAAAGTTCAGCAGCAGTACTGTAAATTGTTAAAATTTTATTGTATGTAAACATGACCCAGCACCAAAATTTGATTTAATAATTTTCCAGATGGTATCACTTTTAAAGTAAGTTAGTTAGAAGTATAGTTCAATATATTCCATTTAGTTCAGTGTAGAACTCTTACGGCTAAATGAATCATTTGGCTAGTGCTGGCTCACTAAATGCTAAGGAGATAAAAAATGATATTTTTCACATGACAGGTATCATCCTTATATCTAAAATGTGTTTTGGAGCATTTCAAAGCAGTTTCAAAAACCAATAAATAAATGGACCAAATATGATGTTCAACCTATATCTAGACCCAGTAGTATATTGTTTTGTGTTTAAAGCACATTTACCAAATATATTCTAGAACTATGCAAACAATTTCATTTCATGTATTGTATGAGACTTCTAAAAATGTTGGGTTTAGGAAGCTCTATGAATTTTAAAACTTTAGCTACATTACATTAAGTTCAGAGATTCTTTTACATGCTAAGCAAGCATTCATGGTGCATAAAATAGATAGTAAAGGGCTATCATATATTACAAGTTTTTTTCTTTAATCTTAAATTATCACAAGGGACTATTGTAAAAATCCTATACAACAATTAAATATTTATGCAAACACCTATATGTTAGTGAAAGTAAAATTACTAAATTCTTCAAATAATTCATATTCCTCTATATAAGAATGGTAAATTATGTTGAGATATAAAAACAGGCATATTTTACACCACTTGCAAATAACAAATATGTTTATTCTTTATTTTATTTCTACAGAAGAATAACATACTTTCTGTTTTTCCCATTTATCTAATGAGTTTAACTTCTCTGCTTTCCTCTTATTATTGTGGCATGTTGCTTGGGACTTACTTTATTTTGCACAAAAACAAGTTTCATTTGAATTTATAATTTTCTACCCCCAAGAATTACTATTTTATGGAAGGAATTTATAGCAAACAGACACCCACCTTCTCGTTGTTCCTTATTTAACAACAGAGAGAGAGACAGATGCTTGGCATTTACAGGCTTTCCCTAGTCTGTACATAGCTCCATAATACTCCTGACAACTCAATAATATACAATTATTGAAAGGAGAATGTGATTAGGGAAGTTGTTCTCATTCTCTTAATTTTCAATTTCCTTCATAAGCAAATTATATTTTTCTATATCCTTTTATAGACTCATTTCTATGTTCAAAAAAGAAAGTAGATTAAAACACTTACAGAGGCTTTCCCAAAGAGAAAGGGAAGCAGGAAGAGAAAGAGAGAGTGAAACAGAGAGAGAGAGAGAGAGAGAGAGAGAGAGAGAGAGAAAGAGAGGGAATTCATTGGGAGTTGTAGAAAAGATTATTCTTATGAAATATATTTTAATTAGGGGGAAAGATTTTTCTGAAACTGCCACTCCAATTTCCCTCTCCAACACATCAATGCTGACCTCATTTAATAGCTCTGGACATCACAGGGACCCCTATCAGCAAGTGGGCCTGAAAAGTAGATCACATGTCATGGAGGCATCCATTGGGTAACAAAGAGAAGGCTTGTTTAGTAAGCCAAGTAACAAGATTCTTCAATCTTTTTTTTTTCCTCCATATTTTAATTGGTACATTTTAGTTGCACATAATGTTGGGACTTGTTACATATTTGTACATGCAAAAAATATAACAATATAATTTAGCCAAAATCCTTTTCCAGCACTTACCCCATGCTCCCTTCTTCCTATGTCCTGGTCCCCTTCCTCTATTCTACTAATCTCCCTTTGATTTTCATGAGATCTCCTGCACATCTTTCTTTTTCTTTTTCCTCTGTAGCTTCCACATATGAAAGAAAACTTACAAATTGACCACCTGAATTTGGCTTACTTTGCTTAACATGGTCTCAAGTTCCATCCATATTTTTGCAAATGACATAATTTAATTTTTCTTTATGGCTGAATAAAACTTTACATGTATATACATATCACATTTTCTTTATCCATTCATCTATTGATGGGTGCTGAGGTTGGTTTCATAGTCTGACTATCGTGAATGGTGCTGCTATAAACATTGGGTATTCATGTATCACCATAGTATGATGACTTTAATTCTCTGGAATAAATATTAACAAATGGTATCACTGGATCACATGGTATATGGTGGTTCCATTTCTAGTCTTTTTTTTTTTTTCTTTTTCCTACCAAGGATTGAACCCAGGGGTGTTTAACCACTAAGCCACAGTCCCAGACTTTTTTTTTTTTTTGGTACAAGGGGTTGAATTCAGAGGTACTCGACCACTGAGCTACATCCCCAGCCCTATTTTGTGTTTTTTGTAGAGACAGGGTCTCTCTGAGTTGCTTAGAGCTTCCCCTTTACTAAGGCAGACTTTAAACTTGCAATTCCCCTATCCCAGACTCCCAAAGTGCTGAGATTACAGGCATGTGCCACCACACCCAGCTACTATTCCACTTTTAATGGACTAACTGGTTGGTAATTGTTGACCTAACATGGCTGGAGGAGTGGGACAGTGGGATGGAAGGGTGGTTGTCCTGGAAGGGTGGTTCTTCCATGCACCTGCCTTCCCATGCTTGTAGGTCCCACCATGAGCTATGCAGCTTTCCTTTGCTGGTTGTTCATCCAAGATATTCTGCCTCCCCTTGGAAGCAATGGAGTCAGCCATCTGTGGACTAAGACCTCTGAAACCAGGCATCCCAAATAAACTTTTCCTTTCAAAGTTGTTCTTGTTGAGTAAAGCTTTTTCAGTGATGAAAAAGCTGACTAAAACAGATATTGGTACAAAGAAGTGGAGATCTACACTGACCATATGGTTCAGAAGTCTTTGAATCCGATTTGTGAGAGAGATTTTTAAAAGTTTTCAGATGCAGGCTAAAAAAGCTTTAGATGTTGTAAGTGGAGTTTGATGGATAATACTAGTGGAAGCTCAGAATACCAAAATGCCAATAAGAATGTCAGTTGTACTTATGAAGTTTCAGAAATAATGAAGAACTCTTTTGGGAGTTGGATTATAGGCCACTCATGTTATTTTCTTGCAAAAAAATTAGATTCATTTTTCCCATGTTCTGAAACATTGTGTGAATCCTATTTTAAAAGTGATGGACTAACTGATCTGGCAGAGGGTATTTGAAGGCACCACAATATTTAGTCAATGGCATGGATATTGCCTGCAGCTTTTAGCTGAGTTTAAAGTGAAAATCAGGAGCAGAACAGAGAACTAAAGAATTTGGCTTGCAATCAGAGAAATGGAAAAACAGAGATCTGGTTATGTACTATGACTTGAAATGCATTTAAATAAAAAAAAAATAAAATAAAATAAAGAATAAATGATTACAGTTTGGCCAGAAAAGTTCTTGGAGCCAAGGAAGATGTGCTTAGTGAAGAGATCACAGCTTCTAAAGAGATGCTAAGTACTTAAAAAAAATGATAATAAGAAAGACACCTCAAAGATATCTCAGGAATTTTTAACAGGGTCCCCACAATAGGCTCCATAGTACAGAAGACAAAATTCATTTGAGAAGAGATCACAGGGGTGCTGTGCATTTACAAAAGGGCCCAGGAAGTTATTTCACCATGCTGAGCCATGCCATCACTCAGAGGTTATTGTAGCTATGATTCCAGGGGCCCCAGGTATTGTGTGAGGGGGCAGCACACATTATCTTCATCTATGTGGTGCTGGTTCTGCAGGACTAGAGAATGATTGAGTTAAGGGGCCATGGAGGCTATCACCAGGAATTCAAAGGAAGATCTGGGAGGCCAGTAAAAGTATATGAGGATTAGAGTCACCACAGGTTTCCCAGAGGGGGTGATGTGTAACACTCCAGAAACCACTAGAATTGCAGAAACTAGGATTGCAGGCAAGAGGTGAGAAAACAGAAGTGAGGCAGAACTTAATGGAAATTCAAACTCAAGGGTCAAACAATAGCATCAGTAGTTTTACAAACTCTGCTTACTATAAATTTGGACAAATAGCATTGACCCAAGTGCTATATAAACCCCTAAACTATTGCACTAAAGCAGCAACCTCTCTTGGGTCACCTGTCACCCTCTGGGAGTTCTATTTCAAATCACACTACTAAATCCTACTCTTCAATTCACTTATCCTCACTTGTGGATTTCACTGAATTCATAAGACAGGAACTCAGAAGAAACTGGTGGTGCATGGCTGGAGTCTCTTGCAACACTGGATGGCATAGCCTTCTGTTAAGAGCTGCAACATATTTCTCAGCTGCAGAGGCCTGCAACTTATGCAGACCCTGCTTGTCAGCAGAAGCAAAGAAATTCTGGTTTCACTGTAACCAGAGGTACTAGACCTGGGTTTTGGTTTTGCTTTGGCTCCATCCCTTCTTTCTGTGTCCCTATTCTCCATTTTGAGAATAGAATATTTACTCTGTGCCACCATATATTGAGTATATTTAACTTTTTTGAAATTTACAAGGGCTCACAGATAAGAGTTTGCCTTGCATTTTGGAAGATATTTTAGACTTGGACTTTTAGAATATGGAACTCTTGGAGATAAACTAAATGAGTTTTGCATTATTAGATGGACATAAGCTTTTGGGGACCAGGGACAATATGTTATGGTTTGGATATACCAAGTCCTCCAAAACTCCAGTTAGCACAGGAATATTCAGAGTTAAAATGATTAGGTCATAAGAACTGTAATCTCCACAGTACATCCTGATTTGAATGGACTGACTAGTGCTAACTATGTAGGCAGGTTGGGTCACCCCGGTAAGGGTTCACTTTTCCTGTGGTCCCTTTCCTCTTCTCACTCTTTCTGCTTCCTGACCCTGCCATGAGCTGAGCAGTTTTCCTTCTATGGGTACTTCCCCCATAATGAACTGCCTCATCTTAGGCCCAGAACAACGGAGTCAGTCATTTGTGGACTTAGATCTCTGAAATCATGAACCCCAAGTAAACTTTTCCTTCTGAGTTGTTTTTGTTCATAATTTTGGTCACAGCAATGAAAAAGCTGACTAAAATTATAGTCACCCAGGTTTCAAAAAAATAAACTGGGGATACTGTAGCCAGAGACATTGGCTGTCTCAAACATAGGATTTAATTAAGTTTTTCCCTGAAAATATATTAACAGAAGTTTTTACATTGAAGAAAAATGATACTTCAGTCTACAAAAAGAAGGAATAAGCATTAGATAACTGAACAAAGTTAAAATAAAATATTTAATGGCATTGAAATATCCCTATTGGTTTAATACTAATGCATGTAATAATTATCACATATATAAAGTATACCAAAGCAAAACTTTATTACTTTTGATTTGGGTCATTAGAGCATATGTATGATTGTGTTTTTCCTAGGGCAAACTTTGTGGTTATTTCCTCTGGAAACTACAAGGCACATCTGTCTGCAATTTTCAGTTTCACTACATTATTTGAATTCTAAGTGCCAATAATAATTTTGAATATTTTAATGCAGCTCCCTTAAAGGTAATTATTACACATGCATTTTCACACAATCTTCAGAGACATCTAATTAAGATGCATGATGAACATATTTTTAATCACCATTCTAAATTTCCATATCATGTTTTCTATATTATAGAATCTAGCCTTCAATAAAAAATATAACTTCCATATAAGAAAATTCTATATAAAATTAAGAGTCCATATGCTGGTCAGATTACAATGTGACACCCTTTGGAATCATCCTTTAATGTCCTTCTGCTAGTTCTTTACATCACAGCCAGTCAAGAACTATTATGTGCCATTGAAGAATTGATTTGTTGTCTCCTCCTGTCTGTATCATTCAAGTAGTAATCATACAAGAGCCAATAGTAAAGTCTATATCGTTACTTTTCCAGACTCTCTATATTGCCACTCTCAGTCCCTACATGAGCTTAAGTGCTTGGAAATGGAGTATGGCCCTGATATCCTTTGTAGTTTATAGAATTTGACAGTTTATAGTGGTTTATAGAATTATGATATCCTTTGTAGTTTTTACTCTACATAGAGCTGTTATACTGCAGTTAATTTTACATTTCCAGTCGTATCTTATATGGACCAGATATTTTGCAGCAATTTTTTTTTCCTGGATACTGGCAGATTACATAAGATTTCTGCATCAGAGACAAAGGCATTTGTTTTTCATAATGAAACAAGCAGCATTAGTTTCATGTTCACACATTCCCCTGGTGCCCCTTGTCACACAGGAGCAATCAAGAAGGGTCAAAGTGAATGCTGTTCACACAATGTGTCTATGGCACTGATGAGCAGTCCCAAACTTAGAAAACTCACATTTTTTATAATTGATTTCAAGATAAACTGTCCTAAGTATGCCCCAAATGGAAACATCATCTTTATTTGTAGAGGACAGTAATAAACCTGCCTTTTGGTATACAGAAATCCTTGAAAATACAATCTTAGACAGAGATTGTTAGGACCTGTGGTTATAAGACATCTGGAAACTCAAGAGTCTCATGAACTGTCTCTCAATAGCACACCATCAGGCAAAGAACATGTACTTAAATTCAGACAAACTATTCATCTGAGTAGCCAGGTTTACAATGCATTCCATCAGGCTGCTTTTCTGATAAGAATGTACTGTTTGCCTCAGATCCCTTAACTTGGCAATGCTGACAGATCCAAGCAAGTGTTTATAACATTCCATAAATGCCTTCTAGTAGGTTGGCAATGCTGGTGGCAGCCTTTCAGATTACCACGAGATGCCTGAAATAGGCTGGCTGCACTACTATAGAGTTTTTAGGTGATGTTTATAAAAGACTTTTTAAAATGTCTCAGCAGAGTTTCTTTCTTGTTACTTTCTTGTAGAAATATAATGTGACACCTAGTATCCAATAATGAGCAAGGAAATCCATATTCAGCACAACAGATCCTCACACTGTATCTTTTATGAATAATCACCAATATTTATTACAAATCTAGCTTCCTACTAGATTGCCTATTATTCTAAAATAGTCCCAGTTTCTCAGTTTTGAAGTCCAGGCACTCAGTACCATTCTACCAAAAGTAAAACACACAAAGGAAAATTCCTATGATCCTATATGGGAAAAATCCCCATAAAATGACTACTTAAGGAAGTCAACAAACAGCTCAATATTTTTAATAGAGTTTTCATAAAACATCTTTGCCATTCTATCTATAGGTAATAAGTTATCAAAAAAAGAGGCCCATTGCTCAATAAGATTTGCTTATTCAACTGATCCTAAGATGTGAGGACTCTATGAGGATCGCAAGCTGCAAATGTACATATACAGATCACTCGTTTAATAGGAAGAAGGAAAATGTACACACAAACATATCTCCTCTCTCTCATTATGTGTGTGTATAATATATATGTTTATGCATATATAAGATACAAAGAGAAGACAAGAGAGTTAAAAGTGTTTCCATAAATCCAACTAGTACCTCCTTCAGCACATCACATTTGAGTAAGCCTTTATAAAACTGCATGCTTTTGTATATTTTCAATGGATTTTGGATATCTTCTTTGTAAAGTTTTCTTCCTCAATAATATGTAAAATCATGCTGATACTACAATTTCAGATATCAGTTCTATAGGATTTGTTTTCTACTCCTTGGAGGAAAGATTGATTGCTTTAGGAGAACATCCATAGGATTGTATCACCAAAGATTGTCCAGATATGATGATGTGAATGGAAGGGAGATTCCAGGCCTGGGTTAGATGTTATCTGGTTTCTTAGATTGAATTATGCTACTCAGGATAAGATCTGTTTGAGTGCATTTACCATATCTTATTATAGATTAGCCCAAGGAGGTGAAATTTAGAGTACAATGTTAGAAATACAAATGTATGCTATAGCCCATAGACAGAGAGCAATGAGGCCAACTGCATAACTCAAGATTCTGAAAAGAAACAAAGATTGGAACAACCTATGGCAAAATGTGAGAACAATTCCCAAGATGCCAGATTAGAAAGCAGAAGGTAACTAGAAGACTGGAGGCCCTGGGAAACCTGAGACTGACTGGGAAGATTGAATGAAGATTAGGAAATACCTAATGACTAGTGTTCTAGAAATTGTAAAGGCATACATTTTCTAGTGTGACAGCCTGTTCTCAAAACATGTCGTCTTGCCCCTAAAGCAAATAGAGCTGAATCTGCTTGACACTTCAACTAATGTAGCAATTCAGGTCATAGCTGTATCTCCAGCTATCATTTGAATCTGGCAATGTGATAGATATGTTCTTTTGTCCTCTTCTTTTACATCTGGCCAAATCTTATATAAGCACTTGGAAATTGCTAATAAGGCATCCAGGGAGTTGCTTCCCATAGCACTGCAGCTTCTAGACAATGCTCCTCAGTAAAGTGCAGAGTCTTTCCTCCTTGGGGGAGCTGTCCCTCCCTAACTGCCTGACCCTGCACTCTTTTTCCTTTGAGGTGCATCAGTCACCTTCTTGATCCAAGGCTATTAATGATCCTCTGATATTTCAGAATCACCTTTAAAATAGTTAGATCCAGGCTAAAGTGACACTTACTCTTTTATCCATGTTCAATGAGATCTAATTTAACCTCTGATATCTTGAGTCTCTTTGAACCATAGCCCTTTGCTCTTTGATTCTTCAGAACTCCATTATTGGTCTCCCATAATATCTAGAGATAAAAATGTTTGCTATGCCATAATTTATCCTTCATTTAAAGTACTAAGTTTTATTTTTTCACATTTCATATGTTTTATATAAGGTCTTCATACACACAAACACCTGTACACACACACACACACATTCTTAACTAGGTAAACTGAAAGGGAGTATCATTCATGAATACAGATATATTGTACAGGACTCAAACATGATTTGGGGAACAAGAAAGCTATGTAGTGAGTCAGTAACAAACTTAGTTTGAAGTAGTTTTAGATGGACATTTCTAAGGTAAAATGGGAAAATAGATACATAACTTAAGAACTAAGTGTTTGCATTAAGAGTCATCAGTGTTCAGGTTGTGGATAAATTTGTGTGCACAAAGCTTCTCTTGATGAAGATATATCCCGAGGAGAAAATAAGACTGAAACTAGAAAATTGAGAATCACTGTGATTTAAAGGTATGACTCAAAAAAAAAAAAAATCCACTGATGGATACATGAAGAGATCAAGCAAAACAGGAGAGGAAGAGGGATACCATGTCATAATAGGTGGGACTGGAGAAATGTAGAAGCAGCAGTCACCAGCTGTTCATAATGAATCTATTACTACAAAAAATGGAAGGTATTATGAGCTCATAGAATGTTCACACTAGGTTCCTTAAAGCTGTCAATAAAAGCAGTAAATATCAACAAGTACAGGAAGAAACGGACCCCATGATTCCTTCCTTGTTTTCTAAGATTCACCTTTTCTGCCATTATTTAAACTGTATTTATTTTTTTTCTTTTTTAAAAAATTTATTTATTCTACTTAGGTTTACATGATAGCAGAATGCATTTTGATTCATTATACACAGATGGAGCACAACTTTTCATTTATCTGGTGTTATGTGATGTAGAATCACAACATACATGCAGTCATACATGAAGTTAGAGCTATGATGTCCATCTTATTCCACCATCTTTACTGTCTCCATGCTGCCTCCCCACTCCCACCCCTGTGACCAAAGTTCCTCTATTCTTCCCATATCCTCCCCCACATTATGGATCAGCATCCACTTATCAGAAAGAACATTTGGCATTTGGTTTTTTGGGATTGGTTTATTCACTTAGCATAATATTCTCCAATTCCATCCATTTACCTGCAAATGCAATAATTTTATTCTCTTTTATTGCTGGGTAATATTCCATTGTGTATATATACCACAGTTTCTTTATCCATTCATCTATTGAGGGGCATCTATGTTGGTTCCACAGTTTAGCTATTGTGAATTGAGCTGCTATAAACATTGAATTGGCTGCAGCACTGTAGTATGCTGTTTTTAAGTCTTCTGGGTATAGACCAAGGAGTGGGATAGCTGGTTCAAATGGTGGTTCCATTCCAGGTTTTCTAAGGAATCTCCATACTGTTTTCCAGATTGGTTGCACCAATTTGCAGTCCCACCAGCAATGTATGAGTGTGCCTTTTCCTCCACAACCTCGCCAACACTTATTGTTGTTTGTATTCTTGATAATTGCCATTCTGACTGGAGTGAGATTAAATCATAAAGTAGTTTTGATTTGCATTTCTCTAATTGCTAGAGATGTTGAACATTTTTTCATATGTCTGTTGATTGATTGTATTTAAGACAGTGCTTCCCCAAGGTATTTTTTCTTAATATATCCTACCACAGTTAAAATTAGAGCAAATTTTACTAAGGTTTGTTGATAGGAAAAAGGTAAACAGGAACAACTGACAATTAGCAATTATTTAATTTGACTTTCAGTTTGTGACTCACAATGGGTCGCCTTCCCTACTACTGCTCTGATTTTGTGTAGCAAAGAACATTTTTATCCCCAATAATAGAAACAATTTCAAAGATATTCTTCTCCTCAAAGCCTCAGAGGTCTTTAACTCCTACGCTCCACTCACTTTCCCAGACCAGGTTTCCTATATGAGGATCCACTTAATGAATGATAGAGCAGCTCAGGGGAGCTCCAGGAATAAATCTACTCAAAACAGCATTTGTAATCTCAGTAATAGCACTCATCCTCAATGCAATCTGTTATAATAAAAAGTACTCTGTAAAACTCTCTGTCCCTTTATGAATTAAAATAAAAAAGTCCATGGCTTACTTATATGCCATTTTAAAATCAATGCAATTCTATAACTATTATATATGAATTACAAAGTTTGTTACAATAAAATTATATGCATTTTGCTAAATAAAAGTTCAGAAAAGAAACCAGGTGTGGTGGCTCATGCTTGTAATCCCAGCACTTTGGGAGGCTGAGACAGGAGAATCACTAGTTCAAAGCCATCCTCAGCAACGGCGAGGCGCTAAGCAACTCAGTGAGACTCTGTCTCTACATAAAAAAAAAACACACAAAAATAGGGCTGGGGATGTGGCTCAGTGGTCAAGTGCCCCTGAATGAGATCCTCAGTATCAAAAAAAAAAAAAAAAAAATGGCTAGAGTAGAAGACATACAGAAGTATCATTTACTTGCACCTGTATATAGAATCACCACAATCATGACAGCTACAAATGCAGATTTGTTTAGATATGTGTTGTGTGTGACATGTTATATCACAAGTAGTGGTCTTATTGGCAACTCAATTTATGAAAGGGTGAATAGCTTTTAGAAATGCTGAATATAGCAACTATAATATTACTCAATATGCTTAACTATGATATCCTTTAAAAATTTTAGTTAATACTGAAAACACAGTTTCTATGTTAAAAAAGTTTCTAGGTTTATACTTTGAAGAAGTTTTTCACACAAATACATATCTAGTAGCATATGTAACCTCAGTTGTTGACAATTCTATCATGGGAAGGATAACTCTGGCCTATAAAATACATCAGGTACTCTTTCATTAACTGTCAACCCTATTTTCAAGTTATTATAATGACATTAATACAACCTAGATTTCCAGAATATTCTTTTTTTGGCAGGGAGGGGGGAGTACTGAGGATTGAATTCAGGGACACTTGACCACTAAGCCACATCCCCAGCCTTATTTTGTGCTTTATTTAGAGATGGGATCTCACTGAGTTGCTTAGCGCCTAGCTTTTGCTGGGGCTGGCTTTGAACTTTTGATCCTCCTGCCTCAGCCTCTGCAGATGCTGGGATTACAGACACGTGCCACCACACCCAACAGCAAAATATTCTTTAGGGAACTGCATTATCAAATGATGAAGAACCTGTGCCTTAGAACTTCAATCCATTAGGTGCCAGAGCCCTTACCTACCAGCTGAGGCCAAAACCCAGAGCTGCCTCAAGGGACATCTGAGGGAGCCCAGCCACAGTCAGGCCCAGGACTGCCACTCGCTGATCTGCTGACCCACACAGGAACCCAGACCCAGGCCTATGATTGCCTCTAGGGACCCATGTGGGAGCCTAGGCCAAAGTGCGGCCCAGGACCACTGCCCCCCATTCCTCATCAGAGCCCCTGCTGATGGGTGGGAACCCAGGCCTAGGCCCAGGACCACTTCTGGGACCCCTGGGGAAGTCCAGGCCCAGGCCAATCACCTGGGACCCCCTGAGGGAATCCAGGTCAAGGTCAAGCCTAGGACTTGCCCCCACAGGCCTGTGTGAGAGCCAAGACCCAGGATTGTCCCTGGGCAGAGTGGAGGTCTATGCTGTTTCTCCCTTCCTATATCCATCTTGGGACACTGCAACCATCGCCATAGCTTTCCCCATGTAGTAGCCTCCACCATGGGACAACAGACAGGACTTGGTGGCAGCAGCCTGCTACAGCTCAGCAGTGCCACAACACTGCATCTCTGATCAATCAACCCAAAGCCATTGTAAGTCCCATCCTTTCAGCTTCATCTCTAAAACAGTGTTTGCATCCATCTTGGGCCACTCCCACTGCTATCTTGAATTACATCCACTACCACTGCCACCATCTTTAGTTTCAGTAGCATCCATCTGGGGACACCTGCTGAGGACTGGAAGTAAACACCAAGGTGAGGTACAGTAATCTTTAGAGTTACTACAAGATTATAGGATAGAAACTGCAATACCTCAGATCAGCATTGTAAGAAAGGAAGACACATAATCAACATGAAAAAACAAGGGAAGAAAGTATGCCAAACAAATCAAGATACTACAATAATATAATACATTGACAGTGCAGTTTATGAAATGTCAGAGAAAGAATTCAGAATGTACATAATTAAAATTATCTACCAATTAAAGAGTGACTTAAGTGAGCAAATATAGGCAAAAATTGATCACACAAACAGAGACAAGAGAGCAAATAAAAACAACCATTGATCACACCAACAAAGAGATAAAGGATCAAATAT
Source organism: Xerus rutilus (assembly GCA_028644305.1). Taxonomy (NCBI): domain Eukaryota; kingdom Metazoa; phylum Chordata; class Mammalia; order Rodentia; family Sciuridae; genus Xerus; species Xerus rutilus. The sequence continues at coordinate 70,631,336 of CM053410.1, forward strand.
AGGTAGCAAAAGACTACTTAAAGGAAGAGCTAGAGATTGTGGGGGGAAAACTCAGAAATTCTTGAAATGAAGGAAACAATAAACCAAATTAAAAAAAAAAACTTGCTAGAAAGCATCACCAACAAACTACATCACTTGGAAGATGGAATCTCAGATAATGAAGACAAAACATACAATCTTGAAAATAATGTTGACCACACAGTGAAGATGGTAAGAAACCATGAACAGAGCATAAAAGAATAATGAGATAGCATCAAAAGACCAAATCTAAGTTTTATTGGGATAAAAGGTGACACAGGATTTCAAACCAAAGGAATGCACAATCTCTTCAGTGACATAATATCAGAAAATTTCCAAAACATGAAGAATAAACTGGAAAATCAAATACATGAGGCTTACAGAAACAAAATGTACAAAACTACAATAGATGTACACCAAGGCACATTATAATAAAAATGCCTAGCATACAGAATAAGGATAGAATTTTAAAGGCCACGAGAGAGAGGAATCAGATTTCATATACAGGGGAGACCAATTTGGGTCTCAGGAGATTTTTCAACTCAGACCCTAAAAGCCTGGAAAAACATACAAACCCTGAAAGAAAATGGATGCCAATCAAAAATCTTATATCCAGCAAAATTAAGCTTCAGATGATGAAAACAAAAACCTCCCATGATAAACAAAAGTTAAACAAATTTAAAGCAAGAAAGCCTGCACTACTCAGTATTCTTGACAAAATATTCCATGAGGAGGAAATGATAACCAACAATGAAAATCTGCAAAGAGAGGATATACACTAAAGGAAAGGCCAATCAAAGGAGAAATGAAGTCAAGGTAAAAAACAAAAATAAACCAAAATGACCAGGATTACAAATCATATTTCAATGATAACACTGACTGTGAATCATCTAAACTCATCGATTAAAAGACACAGACTGACAGACTGGATCAAAAAAAAAAAAAGACCCCAAAATATGCTACCTTCAAGAGACTCATTTCACAGGAAAAGACATCCATAAATTGAAAGTGAAAGGCTGGAAAAAAACATATTACTCATATAGACTGTGTAAACAAGCAGGGGTTTCCATCTTCATATCAGATAAAGTGGACTTCAAACCAAAAGTAGTCAGAAGGGTTAAAGAAAGTCATTTCATATTGCTTAAGGAAATCATACATCAAGAAGACATAACAATCATAAATATCTATGCCCCAAACAATGGGGCATCTATGTATATCAAACAAACCCTTCTCAACTACAAGAATCACAACATGATAATACTGAGTGACTTTAACACACTTCTCTCACTACTGGATAGATCTTCCAAACAAAAACTAAACAAAGAAACCACAGAACTCAATAAAAATGTCAATAATTTAGACTTAACCAGACATATATAGAGTATTCCATCCATCAACAAGTGAATACACTTTTTTTCTCAGCAGCGCATGGATTCTTCTCCAAAATAGATCATGTGTTATGTTATAAAACAAGTCTTAGCAAATACAAAAAAAAAAAAATAGAGATACTACCCTGCATTCTATCTGACCATAATGGAATAAAATTAGAAATCAATGACAGATTAAAAAATAGAAACTACTCCATCACCTAGAGACTAAATAATATGCTCTTGAATGATGTATGAATAACAAAAGACATCAGGGAAGATAAAAAAATTCTTAGAGGTAAATGAGGACTCTGATACAACATACCAAAATCTCTGGGACACTATGAAGGCATCACTAAGAGGAAAGTTCACTGCATTAAGCTCGTTAATTAAAGAGAAAATGTCAACAAATAAATGACCAGACACTGCATCTCAAAGCCCTAGAAAAAGAAGAAACCAACACCAAAACAAGTAGAAGACAGGAAATAATTAAAATCAGGGCTGAAATCAGTGAAATTGAAACAAAAGAAATAATTCAAAAAATTGACAAAACAAAAAGCTGGTTCTTTGAAAACAAATAAATGAAATTGACAAACCATTAGCCATCCTAATGAAAAGAAGGAGAAAGAAAACCTAAATTACCAAAATTTGGGATGAAAAAGGAAATACCACAGCAAACACTATTGAAACACAGAGGAAAGTAGAAACTATTTTGAAAATCTACACTCCAGTAAAAAACCCCAAAGACATTGACAAATTTCTAGAGGCATATGACCTACTCAAACTGAATCAGGAGGACATACACAACTTAAACAGATCAATTTCAAGCAAAGAAATAGAAGATACCATCAAAAGCCTACCAACCAAAAAGTCTGGAACCAGATGGATTCTCAGCTGCGTTCTACAAGACCTACAAAGAAGAATTAATACCAATATTGCTGAAATTATTCCACAAAATAGTAAATGAGGGAACCCTTTCAAACTCATTCTATGAGGCTAGTATCACTCTGATACTAAAACCAGACAGAGACACATTAAAGAAAGAAAATTTCAGACCAATATCCCTGATGAACATAGATGCAAAAATTCTCAACAAAATTTTGACAAATTGCATACAAAAACATATTTTAAAAAATAATGCATCATGATCAAGTGAGGCTCATTCCAGGGATACAATGTAAGTTCAACATATGGAAATCAATTAATGTAATCCATCACATCAATAGACTTAAGGATAAAAATCATATGATTTTATAAATTGATGCAGAGAAAGCATTTGACAAAATATAGCACCCTTGTATGTTCAAAACACTAGAAAACCTAGGGATAGTATGAACATACCTCAACATTGTAAAAGCTGTCTATGCTAAATTGGAGGCCAACATTATCCTAAATAGAGAAAATTTGAAATCAGTCCCTCTAAAAACTGGAACAAGACAGGAATGCCCTCTTTTACTACTGTTATTCAATATAGTCCTTGAAACACTTGAAACACTAGCCAGAGCAATCAGACAGATGAAATAAATTAAAGGGATACAGATAGAAAAAGAAGAACTCAAATTATCATTATTTGCCAACAGCATGATTCCATACTTAGAAGATCCAAAAATTGCACCAGAAAACTCTTAGAACTCATAAATAAATTCAGCAAAGTAGCAGGATATAAAATCAACACCCATAAATGAATTGCATTTCTATACATCAGCAATGCATCCTCTGAAAGAGAAATTAGGAAAACTATCCCATTCACAATAGCCTCAAAAAGAAAAAGAGAATATTTGGGAATAAATTTAACAAAAGAGGTGAAAAACCTCTACAATGAAAACTACAGTACACTAAAGAAAGAAATTGAAGAAGACCTTAGCTGATGGAAAGATCTACCATACTCTTGGATAGGCAGAATTAATATTGTCACAATGGCCATACTACCCAAAGCACTATACAGATTCAATCAGATTCCAATTAAAATCCCAACAATCATTCCTTATAGAAATAGAAAAAACACTCATGAAATTTATTTGGAAGAATAAGAGAACTAGAATTACCAAGAAGAGTGAAGCAGGAGGCATCACAATACCAGACCTGAAACTATACTTGAAAACTATAGTATCAAAAACAGTATAATACTGGCAACAAATTAGACATGTAGATCAATGGTACAAAATAGAAGACACAGAGACAAACCCACATAAATACAGTTACCTCATACTGGACAAAGGTGCCAAAAATATACACTGTAGAAAAGATAGCCTCTTCAACAAATGGGGCTAAGAAAACTGGAAATCCATATGCAGCTAAATGAAACTAAATCCCTATCTCTCACCATGCACAAAACTCAACTCAAAATGGATCAAGGGCCTAGGAATTAGACCAGAGACCCTGTGTCTAGTAGAAGAAAAAGTAGGCCCAACCTTTCATCACATTGGATTAGGCCCTGACTTTCTTAAGACTCCTAAAGCATAAGAAATAAAATCAAGAATCAATAAATGGGATGGATTCAACTAAAAAGTTTCTTCTCAGCAAAAGAAACAATCAATGAAGTAAACAGAGAGCCTACATTCTGGAAGCAAATTTTTGTCACATGCACATAAGATAGAGCACTAATCTCCAGGATATATAAAGAACTCAAAAAACTTAACATCAATCAACAAACAACTCAATCAACAAATGAGCTAAGGAGCGAAGAGACTCTTAGAGGAAGATATGCAATCAATCAACAAACATATAAAAAATGTTCAACATCTCTAGCAATTAGAGAAATGCAAATCAAAACTACTCAAGATTTCATCTCACATCAGTCACAATGGCAGTTATCAAGAATACAAACAACGATAAGTGTTGGTGAGGATGTGGGGGAAAAGGCATGCTCATACATTGCTAGTAGGACTGCAAATTAGTGCAACCAATCTGGAAAGCAGTATGGAGATTCCTTAGGAAACTTGGAATGGAACCACCATTTGAACCAGCTATTCCACTCCTTGGTCTGTACCCAAAGGACTTAAAAACAGCATGCTACATTGACACAGCCACTTAAACTTTTATAGCAGCTCAATGCACAATAGATATACTGTGGAACCAACCTAGATGCCCTTCAATAGAAGAATAGATAAAAAATACTGTGGCATATATACACAATGGAATATTACTCAGCAGTAAAAGAGAATAAAATTATTGCATTTGGAGGTAAATGGATGGAGTTGGAGAATATCATGCTAAGTGAAGTAAGCCAATCCCAAAAAACCAAAGGCCAAATGTACTCTCTGATAAGTGAATGGCGATCCATAATGGGGGAGGGGGCATGGGAAGAGGGAAGAATGGAGGAACTTTGGTAAGAGGGGAGGGAGGGGAGGAGAGGGGACATGGGGGCATGAAAAATGCTGGAATGAGATGGACATCATTGCCCTAGGTTCATATATGACTGACTGCACATAGGGTTTGACTCTACATCATGTACAACCAGAGAAATGAGAAGCTGTGTTCCATTTGAGTACAATGAATCAAATGCCTTCTGCTGTCATGTATACCTAAGTAAATAAATAAATTTTAAAAAACTAAAAAATAAAAAAGAACTTCAAACCTCAGAAAAAATATCTATTATAACTAGAAATGTGTTCTGTATTCATAACTTCTACATGTTAACTGTGCCATAATGTAGCAAACTAAGTTTAATAATAGTTTAAGGGATGAACAAATACAGTAAACTGTGGAAAGGTTTTCTTATTGATGGCATGGATGATTTCAGTAAGAGGATATTCAACAGAATGGTGGGAGAAAAATTGTTTCATTGGTTAAATAATTTTTAAAACATTGAATAATTTCAGCCAATAAGAATGTTCACAGCTCATACATATAAGTTGGTTGCTAAGCATGTAGAAAGAATACAATTGACATTTTCAGGTCTGTTGGGGAAATTTAATAGAATTAAATAAATATAAAATAATGATATAAACGTTCCTGGAAAACCTCAAAATTATAAATTGCTATAACACTTTAACTTCTTATACTCAACTTCAGCTTTAGCTCATTTCTTCTGTGTTTGTGCCTAACATTTTCACATCTACATGTTTGTTTTATTCTCTGGTTAAAATACAAAAGAGATCTGAATGTATTATTTACTTAGGCTTTAAGAAAAAATTCATTTGCAATTTGTCAAATTCATTTAAAATCACACTTCTCACTTTCAGAGTCATTAACAAGCTTGTCTAATTTAGTATCATCTGCAAAAATGAGCAGATTTTCAACTGCTTTGTTTAGATTATTAATAACTATTGAACTCTAAGAATAGATTAATTCTCAGAAATGATTTTTCTGGAACTTCACCCTCTATGAACAAATCATCAATAACTCTTTTTTTAAAATATTTTTTAGTTGTCAATAGACATTTGCTTTATTTATTTATTTATATGTGGTGCTGAGGATAGAACCCAAGGCCTCACGCATGCGAGGCAAGCACTCCACCGCTGAGCTACAATCCCAGCCCCATCAATAACTCTTCTAGTTCACCTTCATCTCAGTTTTTTACCAAAAAGTGAGGTTGCTTAGATAAATAAGATTAATGAAATTATGACTAAATGAAAAGCCCCCCATTTACATTGTTGAAACTACTTTAATAGAGAGCTCTCTTAAAAATAAACAACAAAAATACTCATGTATAAACCATATATGTATTACATTTGTATTTATTGCTTAGCTTGTGTTAGGGATGGTGATCAATATTTTCCTTAGAATAACTTGCTTATCCTCTACAACTTCATGAGCTAGTTACCTCTATTATTCCTTTAAATGCAATTTAAAAACAGAGCTGAAATGTAGTCTGTCTGAATTCTGAATATCAATTACTTTGTAAGATGACTTTATAAACAAACAAAACCTAAATTATATTTCTTCAGATGCTACCCCCCAAATTTTAAACTCTTTCAATTTTCCCCTTTTTTTGTTTCAAAAATTTGATAAATGAAAAAGTAAAAAAGCAGAGGAAAAAAAACCTAAAATTAATGTATATCTAATATATTACAGGTATCTTAACTAGCTGTTCATTCATTGATCACTGAAGTCATCAAACCTGAAAACAATAATAAACGCAGGAGAGGATGTGGAGAAAAAGAAGCACTTTTAAACTGTTGCTGAAATTATAAATTAGTTTAACCACTCTGAAAATCAACATGGAACTTCCTCTAAAGAGTAGAAAGGGAGCTGGGCACAATGGCACATGGCTGTAATCCCAGCAGCTCAGGAGGCTGAGGCAGGAGGATGGAAAATTCAAAGCCAACCTCAGCAACTTAGTAAGACCCCGTCTCAAAGTAAAATATAAAAATGTCTGAGAGCCCGGTGCGGTGGCACATGTCTGTAATCCCAGCACTTCGCGAGGCCAGACAGAGAATCTCAAGTTCAAAGCCAGCCTCAGCAAAGGTGAGGTGCTAAGCAACTCAGTGAGACCCTGTCTCTACATAAAACACACACAAAAAAAATAGGGCTGGTGATGTGGTTCAGTGGTCGAGTACCCCTGAGTTCAATCTCCAGTATCAAAAAAAAAAAAAAAAGACCAAAAAAAAAAAAAAGAAAACCAACAAGAAGCAACTGGGAGAGATTGAATAGTTACAGCTCTGATAACCTGAATATTGCTGAATATGACTCCATTAAGAGGAGTTTTGGGGTATCTCATATCCAAACCACAACTACTCTTAAAGCTTTTTCTTCCTTTAGTTGAATTGACAAAAAAAACAAAAAAACAAAAAAAAAAACAAATCTTTGCTCCTAGAAAATAGCCCCTGGTTATGGAAAAGTCTCTGGAAATATTTTACAAAGACTCTTTTGCCCTCCCTCTGCCAGAGGCAATATTTTTCTCAGATTATCACAGTAAGCACCTGGTTAGTTTCTTGGAGGTAAAGCAAATAAAAATGTGTCCAGCTCCCCACCCATCCTGAGAATGCAGCCTTTAGAAATTTCACACTCTAAAGCTAGTATAAACCCAGACTTCAGCAATCCAACAAAATCCCCACTCAGCTGCTACCACATTGCTACCAGTTCTTGAATCTCACAGCTCTAATTAAGCAGATTGTGAGCATGAATGTCTGTGAGTACATTTTTCTCTTCAGTTTACAGTGGAGTTTAGGTGGTAGTTTTCCATGTTTGTGACCTTCAGTTATTTGATAGTTTAAGAAAAACTATTAATATGCAGTTCATGCAGCTCTTTCCTGCCTTAAGGTCATAGTGATGACTTCAAGTACTGAGCATGCTGAAGCTGAAACAAGAAGGCTGAAGCAATGCTAGAATTTACTTATTTTTATACATCTGTATTATCAACAGAAAACATTGAATAATATTCTTCACATAATCAAAAATTAAGGGAGAAAATGAGGTCACCACATTTATGAAAATTTTCAATTTGACATTTTCTTTAGAAATTATCTATCTCTCCTGTCAATCTTCCTTCCATATTTTAAAATATTTGTGTTTCCTTTCACTTCTTTCAATCAATCATCCTCTTCTATCTTATTTTGATTCCTAGAAACCACTCTTGTTGGGGTTAACACTAATCAGTGTTTAGGAAGGCTTATTTTTCCTAGTGGTGAAATAAGGACTCCAAACAATGGGAAAAGAAGGTAAGGAGAAGCAGAAGCTGATCGATTCCCTTTCCTCCATTTTAGTGGGGATCAAACCAGAGCAGCCTAGGTTGTAAAATAGATGAATGTGTTCATAAAAATCTGAAGAAATCTATTTACACATTGGGCATGCAAAGTATCCTGTATGTTCCCCTTGCTTGTAGGAGTGGGGCAGCCCTGCATTTTGATCCTGCCTTTTGCCACTGAGAAGTATGTGATTAACAAAATCCCCAAACTCTTTTCAGTGAAAATTCTTTGTTTGGATCTGCAAATAACATGCTGGGCTTTTGTAGCCTTGGGGTTGAACAAACAAAATTTTCCAAGTCTCACCATTGGAGACAGTGTGAACAAATCCTCTTCAAACTTGGCTATAGGTGCACAGGTTTATTGACTTCTCTGTGGTTTCTTCAGGCTGACACTCATTAGTATACTGTGCCCTTCTTTGCCACCACATACCAAAAGTAAAATTAAAAAAAAAAAAAGAGTGTGAAGTGTGTGTGTGTGTGCGCATAAGATGGGATTTGAAGAGAATTATCTGAGGTTATTAAATAGATAGGCAGTTGAGCCTATGGTGAAAGCTACAAAGACATCGATTCTTTCATTTGGAGGTGAACATTTATAACCTAGACCTGAGGTTACAAAACCATGACACAGGCCATTAAATGATAGGTGATGCTTTGGTTCCTAAATGTCTTCTAGAAGAATAGAAACTGGGGCCTTTTAAAGAGCTTTTGTAATAATTACATAGTTAATCTAAAGTAGGAAATAGGATCTAAGCTACTTAGGCCTCTTGAAAAATTATATTTTTTATGAAATTCACTTAAATCTCTTCCATCACATTCTTTTTCACTTCCTGCTCTTCAAAGTAATGTCCTGACCTTTACTTGACTTCCTAAATACTTTTTTTCCAAAGAGACAGAAATACATCGATGGGAAACAAGTCGAAGGTTATCTAGATAGTTACAATTCCCACGTAAAATGAATCTATTGACCTCTTTAATAAATTAGTGTTCTGTGGATTTGGTTAGCCTATGTCAGGCTGCTAGGGCCTAATAAACCCTTCAGTCATAGAATAAAGAACCTGAAACTGAGACCCATAAGGACAATATTATGGGCCACCAAAGGAAATATAGCTATGTACGTAACCTAGGATTTGCAAATATAAGCTATTTTATTCACTATGCCTTACATTAGTTATTGGATACTGATGAGGACACACACTGACCTTGGCATATCAGCAGTGCCCAAAATACAGCACAACTAACTTAGCAAAATGCAATTAGCTAAATGGATTATTAATATAATCATTGCTGTGGGCACTAATTAAGATGAAAATTAATTTCATGACCTAGTATAAGAAAACATCTAATCACATAAATTGTCAATGTTATAAGAAACTGTTTGCCTTAGGAAGCCACATTTTTAAAAGGATGAAAATAAACTACCTTATAAAAATGGTTTTTCATAGCCATCTAATTATTGATCATGAATATAAATTAAATGTTTTATAGGATTTTATAGGAGAAATATAGTTAATAATAGTATATAGTTATTAATAATTTTTTTCAACTCCATTTAAAATAAATGAAAAGCTAACAAAATTATACACCACATTAAAACACTAAACTTTTAATAATTGCAGTTAAAATTTAAAAAATTTTTAAGAAAAATTTAAAAGACCTAACTTACAAAACTCTTCATTTATAAAGCATTCAGGTGCTTATTAAATATTAGCTGATCTTTTCCTATGATCTTCACAGCAAAAAAGAAAAGCAGTATGTATCAAAAACTTGTGCTAATTCTGTTCAGAAATGAAAGTGACCAACCAGGTCACAAAACTCCAGCAGATTATAACCCAATGGCATGGGCCCATTCCTTCAACATCAAGTGATAAGTGATGAAATAAAGTCATGTGCATATTATAATATTACAAAAACAAAAGCTAGTTTAATTTCTATTATAATTCTACAAAAGAAGTTGTTCAGAACAGTAGTTGACATGGAAATCAGTAATAGTGGCATTAAAATACTTCTGACAGAAAAGGAATATAATTAAGTAGATTAATACTATTTTAGAAATTCTTAGCAGTAAGCAAAGAACAGTTGAATAAAAATATTCTCAGTCAACATGAGAGCTAAAAGTCAAAGGACTGAGAGGAAATACAAGAGGAACTAAACAGCAGTAGCATTAAATGTAAAAAAAAAATGAGGAGGACCTGTTGCTTTTATCATATAAAGCAAATATGATACCCATTCTTTTAGAACTATTCAGTATCCAAATGAAGTTGTCCACAACTAACCCAACCTAAAAGCTACATGCCAGTAGAAAGAATAGCAAATATGAATAGTTCTTATCTGGTCCAGAACAGTAGACCCCAAAAAGTTGATGGATGGGTTTTCGGTGGATTACAGAGAGAGAAGAGAGGCAGGATTTGTGATTTTTTACACATTTGTCATAAAATCAGCCTGAAAGCATAAAAAATTCTTGATCCTGCATATACTTACCTTTCTGCTATTGCCATAGTCACAAGTCAGTGTGAATAACTCAGACAAGGTGACACTGTCTCATTCAGCATCTCTGGATTGGTAATTTAGAGAATGGAGACCACAGAGCTCATCATTCTCTTGGTGGCTGGTTAGAGGCAGAACTGGGACTGTAGCAGTTACATCAACCTCAACTTGATGCCTTTCACTTAATTAGGGCCAACGAGGATGATTTTCTTCCCAAAAAGAGAGAAAAGAGGAGTTTTTTTGAAGAAGATGGCAATACTTACCTCTAGGAGCAGTAGTCCCTAATTCAATTTTTTCCAGAGAAGTTTGAGGGTAAGAGAGATAGAGACAGACAGAGAAACAGAAAGGGTAAGAAGAAATAATTTCTTCCCTCAGGGGCATAGAATAAATTCGATCTAATAATTTTCAAAATCTTCATAAGCTTTGTTAAGTTACCTTTCTTTTACAAACTTGGTATTTTCACTTTTTATATTTCCCATTTGTCAATGCAAGCCATTCTTCTATCAGAAGACTAATCATATTACTATGTTTTGTTTTTAAATGAATGCCTACAATAACATTCATTTAAAATAAATAAATAAATAAATAAATAAATAAAATATTCATGATGAATATTGTCATCACCAATAGTCAAATGGTAGCTTTCCAGTTATTAAATTCACTGCAATATGTAAAATAAATTATCTGTCTTTCTTGAACACTTCCCTTCTCTGTGTTTTGTACAACCATATTCACAGATAACAACACTTGTTAACTGATGTTTGGAGGCTTGTGATTAAAATATCTTCCCCATAAATGGAGAATTATATTTTTTATTCCTATACTAAACAATTCTGATATTATACTTGAGGGGAAGAAATGTTGGTGTTGAAGTATATGAACCCTAGAAGAGGGCTTTACTTAGTGATTCCGGAAGTAGGAGGGATATGTTGGTTTCCCTCTGTCCCTGTATATTTGTTCTTTCTTTCTCTGTATTCATGATGTGCCCTCAAACAGAAATGTTCGAGAAACTGTAAGAACGTTCTCATGAATTATGAAAGATCTCCAGCAGATAATAGAATCATAAAGGAATTAGAAAAGTGAAAATTTCTAGTGAGTTAGGTAATAGAATAAGATTTGCCATATTGTTTTAATACCATATAATATGATATCAAGGGAAATAAATGAGGTTATGTATTGAAATTTGTTGCAATTCATATAATGATGTTGATTATTCTAATTTGTATTATTTTAGCAAAAATACTATGAAAAAGGTTTGCACTTTGTCATTTTTTTTCTGTTGCTCAAATAATTTACCATATTAGCTTTTCTTAAATGTACTGAGTTGAAATGTAGGAAAATGAAAGCTGCAAGATCTAATAAAATATTCATTTTTTTCTGTTGTTAAATGGGTATTTGGATTGTATCCACAAACATAGATAAACAAATTTGTGAATATAAAATGCAACTTTACAGAAATGTAATGCCAGCCTAATGTATTGTCTCAAAAACTTCTCACTTTTGTGAGGAAATAACATAATGGTCTAAAATGTACTTAGCAGTGCTTGTTCTATGGCCTGTTGAAAATTTTGGAAAACAATTGTATGAAACCGTTTTTGCTAAAAAGGCATATAATTAAAATCCTCATTCAATGAAGTGGATCACAGGACAATTAGGGGTCCAATGTTCAAACCTCAGAACTTTTATTGAAGCTATTTACACTTTTATTTTATAACTTTATATTTTAAAAGAGAGATGTTTGATATAAAATCCTGATGGCTGATTTTCTTCAAAAAGAGAAATGAAAATAGAAAAATTCTTCAGTTGAATAAGTCTAGGTGTAACTGTGGGTGGGCATCAAGAATTGGGCATACCCAACAGGTAACCAGCCACAGGACTCTAATCAGGAAAAACTACCATCAACTTTTCAGGGAAAAGTTCTAGCTGCAGGTACTTGCTAAATGTATTTCTCTACCTCTTTCTTTGTCATCATTACGTTGAGTGTACAGAATACAAAACTTCAATCCTTATTCACTCCTGAGCAAGTTGAATTATCTCCTGTGATACACAGATGAAAAAAAAAACATAAAAAACAAACTTCTGGCCCATTTTAATTTTAATTACTCTCTTTGAAGACTTTGACATTATTGACTAATGCTATATTGTCTCCTCACTTTTTATCTTTTTTTCTAGCAACACTTTGTTAGTATTCCTCAAGTTTCTAATTTTAGTGTTCTTGGTTAACATTATCCTTTTGATGGAAATCATATACCAAATTTTACCTTTGCCAAAATTCTAGCAGCTGCTAAACTTGTACTTTCAGATCTATTTCTCCTCTGAGTATCTAACTCAAATTTCACTGCACTTTAAATTTACCAGAGATGGTTCAAGAAAACACCAACATCATCATTTATTTCCCCCTTGCTTTTAATGTGGTGCAATCCCAACCATGCCATAGAATTAATCCTTCCAGGAAGAATTTTTTTATATTCAGGTACTTCTGTAAATAATCAGGTTTTATCTGTCATCAATTTATCATTTGTGAAGTGAAATTTTCTACTACATCCCACTTCCTGCCTTAATTTAAACCTTCATTTTCTATTACCTAAATGATTTAAATACTTGGTTGACTGATCTCCATTCTCTTACTTTTCCTCTAGTTCCATGTCTAAAATTTAGGTTGATTTTCAATTCTCAATTTTAGGGGAAAAATTCTTCTATTAACTTTTTGTTGCTTTCAGCTTAAATCTATACACATTTTTATGTTATTTAGGAATTAATATGAATAAGCATGTGCATTCAAGATTCAATTTTTCCTAAATCTGTGTAATACACCAGATATATTGAACTCCTTGTATCTATTTAGTAACTCAAACAACTTTATTAGTATTTCATAAGCCCTAAAATTTTAGGACTTTAACGAAAATCCCAAGGCTTAATTTCTCCAAATGAATATCACAACAGAATGGAATTAAATTATTATCTAGATCAACACTTGTCAAATTTAGTGAGCATAAAGAATTATTAAAATGCTGTTTTTGATACAATACTTATGGGATGGGACCTCTTGATATTGTCATTTCTTATTTATTCATTTATTTATTCTTATTTATGTTTTAGTTATACATAATAGTAGAATGTATTTGGACATATCACACATACATGGAGTTTTACACTGTTTGTATATTCATATATGAACAAAGAGAAGTTATGTCCAATTCATTCTTCTGTATTTCCCATTCCCATCCTCCGTCCCTTCCCTCCACTCTCCCTTGTCCAATCTGTTTATCCTCCACTCCTTCCTCCCCCTTGTTAATTGTGAGTCAGCATCTGCTTATCAGAGAGAACATTTGGCCTTTAGTTATTTGGGATTGGCTTATTTCACTTAGCATAATAGTTTCCACTTCCATCCGTTACCTCCAAATGCCATAATTTCATTCTTTTTTATGCCTGAGTAATATTGCATTGTGTATATATATCACATTTTCTTTATCCAGTCATCTGTTGAAAGGGCATTTAGGTTGGTTCAATGGCTTAGCTATTATAAATTAAGTTACTATAAACATTGGTGTGGCCATGTCACTATAGTTTGCTGATTTTAAGTCCTTTGGTTATATGCTAAGGAGTGGAATAACTGGGTCAAATGACAGTTTCATTCTAGGTTTTCTGAGGAATCTCCATACTGCTTTCTGTAGTGATTACACAAATTTGCAGTCCTACCATCAACTAATGTGTGTACATTTCTTATCACATACTTGTCAACATTTATTGTTGTTTGTATTTTTGATTATTGCCATTCTGATTGGAGTGAGATGAAATCTCAGTGTAGTTTGAATTTGTATTTCTCTAATTTCTAGTGATATTGAACATTTTTTCATATATTTATTGATCGATTGTATTTCTTCTTCTGTGAAGTGTCTGATATTGTCATTTTTAAGAAGGTTTCCGGTAAGAATAATGATGCTTACCAAGAATTGCATTTGAATAACAAATGCCTAGAATAGTTTTGCTTAAACTTTAGTGCTTATATAATTCATTATATACTGGTTAAATATGAAGACCCTGGAGCCCCAAAACACAGAGATTCTAATTGATTACATCTTGGTTATTTGTATTTTAATAGACATCTACCTGTGGATTTAACCTAGAGAAATGGTTACCTAGAGGGAAAAATGAATGATAAATGGATAATTGGATAATTGGAGTGAACAAAGAAGACTGAGATTAAATTTTTACAAAAATTCTAAAAATCAGTTGAGTGTTATGCTTTGTTTGACCAAAGAGATTTAGCTTCCCTCCAAGTTTGGCCTAGATGCAAATGTCACTCCTCTAAGGTAGATAACTAGTTTGTTAACTCCTTTTATTTCCATAAGGGTTTTCATTATTTGGACAGAAGATTGATTCTTATTTGAGTTGACCCTTTTCCCTCTAGCTATTTATTAGATTAGTGCATTACAGTTATATGTCATATTGGTGTTAATTTTGACATAATCATATAAGCATGGAATATAATTTGTTCCACTTCAGTTCCCAATATTTCATCTTTTCCTCCCCCTCTCTCTCCCTGTTTCCCTTCTTCTACTCTACTTATCTTCCTTCTCTTTATCTATAGCTTTTAAATAATCAGCTACAGCTATACACAAAGATGAAATTCCCTTTGGCATATTCATATAGGTACATAGCATAGTTTGGTCAATTTTATTCTACCATTCCTCTTTTCCCAACCTTTCTCCCTCCCTCTCAATCTCTTTCATCTTCTCCACTGATCTCCCTTCTGTTTTCTTGGGATTTTTCTTGACTTTTCCCCTACATTTTGCTCTATATTCGGCATATTAGAGAGAACATTTTGCTCTTGACTTTCTGACTTACTTCCCTTAGCATAATGTTGCAAGTTCCACCCATATGTAGAAGAATGAAGCAAGATCTCTATCTTCTATCCTTCACAAACATCAACTCAAAGTGGATCAAACATCTAGGAATTAGATGAGAAATTTTGTAATTGCTAGAAGAAAACATAGGCTCAACTCTCCAACATATTGACACAAGGACCAACTTACTCAGTAAGACTCCTAAATAAAACTTAAAATCAGTAAGTGGGATGGTATCGAATTAAAAAGCTTCCATGCGGCAAAGGAAACAGCCTGTGAAGGCATAGCCTCTAAAGTGGGAGAAGTCATTGTCATATGCTCCTCTGACGAAGGATTAATATCTTTAATATATAAAGAACCAAAAAAATCAGCAAACAAACAAACAAAAAATAACCCAATTAACAACTGGGCAAAAGAACTAAACAAGACACTTCTCAAACAAAGAAATACTAATGACCTACAAATATATAGAAAAATATTCAATATTCCTAGCAATCAGGGAAATACAAATCAAAATTACATTGAGATTTTATCTCACTCTAGTCAGAATGGCAATTATCAAAAATACAAATAATAAATTCTGGAGAGGATGTGGGGAAAAAGGTACAATCATACACTGTGGATGGGACTGTGAATTAGTATAACCACTCAAGAACGCAATATAGAGAGTCACAAAAACTAGAATTGGAACCACCTCAAAACCCAGCTATCCATTCCTAGGTATTCATCCTGTAGCTAATATTTGAAAGTTCTTTTAGTCAAACTATTCTTCTAAGCCTCTGTCCTATTATATATCCCTACTGCATTCCAGTTTTGTTAATAGCAAAAGTAATTATACCATGTTAGAAGTCATAATATTTTTATAATATAATCTTTCTGCTTAGGGATGCTACCAGAGCATCTCTAAGCAGAAAAGCAAACAATTCTATCATGTATAACTTTAGTTTAATGGAAATCACAACTGGGAAGAAAATGAGAGAGATTATGACACAGTCTTATAGAAGAGATCTTTGCTTTTCATGAAATATTTTTCCTTGATTAAAGAACCAGGAAACTTAAGGAGGATACAAATAACATGAAGAATCCATAAACCTTTTGTAATTGTTAGAGTTGAATTCTCCCAGCAGAGGAGATATATTTTATTGTGGGTTAGTAATAAGCATGCAGAGAAATCACTCACAAAAAAATAGCTGTGCACTTGGGAAGGATGATCAGCTATTGTTCATGCTGAGTGGATCAGAAGAGGTTCTATCTGTTTCTGCCCACATCTGCTACAACATTTCTGCATGGAATTTACATTCAGACCCCTTACAAAAAGTAATTAAATTTCAAATGACTGTTCCTATTTCTCAAGCTACAAATGGAGTTCAACATGTAATTATTATTTAAACTACATTTTGTTTATTTTCCATGTAATTAATATATGCACATGGTTAAACAGCTAATAATGTAGACTTACTATGAAAAGCAACAACCATCTTTGCAACTTCAGTCCCCTTTTTTAAAAGGACAATTGTGTTTAAACAGTAGCTAATTTTTAAATCTAAATTGATAATACATACAAGAATTATTTGTTTGGCTGTTTTTGACAATATCTATTAATTTACTTAAACTACTTTCTTACTCTTTCCACATCTTTCCAATATAGTTATGATGAACTTTAGCTTTTTAGTCTATTGGATTTTTGACTATAGTTAATGTGTTTTATAATTTTTGTTTCTATCAAACATGGAGAGAATATATTAGTTCTTTATTTTGTTCAGGAAGGATGTTAACATGAGGTTAGTGATCACAGTATACAAAAATGTTGTTATGATTTGGATCTTAACTGTCCCTCAAGGGCCATATGCTGAAGGCTTTGGGTTAAGAAGCCTCCTGTGGCACTACTGGGTAGTGGTGGAACCTTTAGGAGGTGGGTCCTTGTTGGTGGGTGTTTGGTCATTTGGGCATGTCCTCAAAGGTAATATGGAGACCCTGACTCTATCTCTTTCTCTGTTTTGCTTCCCTGCCACCATGAGATTACCAGCTTTCTCTGTCATGTATTCCCCAACATGGTTTACTGTGCCACTCAGGCCCAAAGGCATAGGGCTAAGTATATTATGTCTGAAACCCCTGAAATCTTCCGCCAAAATAAACCTTTTCTTTTTTTCATATTGTTTATCTCAGGTATTTTGTAATAGTAATGGGATTAGCACAAACATGTAGAGAAGGGCGCTATTCCAAATGAACTCTGAACTCTTCCCCAATCAAGACAGACATAAGAGTGTACCCTTCTATCCTCTTTTCTGGCACAACTCTTCACTTTCAAATCCCCAGCCTCTGTCATCTCCCTTTTTTTAAAATTTATCATTTAAAATTGATGAGTTTTCCCTTTTCTTCTGAATGCTTTAACATTGATAGCTGTATTTTGTCAATAGTTTGTTTTATTTTGGTTCTTAGATTCAGCTACAAGAGCTTGGAGCACTTTTACAAAGAGACTCAGGCCTGTACCTTGATACCGCACATTCTAGTTTAAATGAAGTCAAGATTAACAACTTTGAAGTCAAGATTAACAACTTCTGGTCTATAGTTCAAATTTACATTATAGTACCAAATAAACACGTTTCCTAAAATACCTTTATGTACATGGTGTTCACAGACAAGGGTTACATTTCATCAAATGGAGAATAATTCCTGTATGTTCTATTTTATTTTGTTTGTAGCTAGTATGCCCTCTCCTGGCTAGTATGACCAGTCATTTTATTGAACTATTTAGTTTTGCCTTGTTTTTACTGAAAGTCATTGCTAACTATTGTTCTAATTCTCTAAATCCTTCCATATAAAAGTATCTTGATTATTCTGATCCATTTGTTTGAAAAACATCTTAGTTAAAAGTCACTCCCATGGCTGGGGTTGTGGCTCAGTGGTAGAACGCTTGCCTAGCACGTGTGAGTCACTGGGTTGGATCCTCCACCACATTAAAAAAAATGAATAAATAAATAAAGTTATAAAAATTCTTAAAAAGTCACTTTCATTTAGAAATGTAAAGGAATTATTCAATTGGATAGTTTTGATGCTAAGAACTCTAATGCAATCATGGTCTTGTGCAGACAACACATTTTACTCTAAAATTTTTATGTGTCTATACATCAGTGGTGTTATAAATTTAGCAATACTTGGGGCTGGGGCTATGGCTCAGCGGTTGAGCACTTGCCTTGCATACGTGAGGCACTGGGTTCGATCCTCAGCACCACATAAAATAAATAAAGATATTGTGTTCACCTACAACTAAGACAAAATATTAAAAAAAAAAAAAGAGTACAGTATCTAATCTTATTAAAAAAAAAATTTAGCAATACTTTCCAGTGTATAGATATTTGTTCTAAAAGTTTTTCTTCTGTGTATTTAATAGTTTACTTAATGATTTTTACATCTTTAAAAAAACCTGATTATCCTCTTTTTCTCTACCTTTAAGTTTCTTTCTTCTCTCATTCATTCCTTTCTTGGCAATATACAGCTGGTGGGGTTGCAAGGTAGTTTGTTCCTCAGTCCTTTTCTGTACTGTGTATTAAGCCTCCTGCAGACACACACCTCCTAATACCCCCACTGCCTGCTGTGGGTGAGTCCTGAGTGCAGGGGATTTCAGGCACCTTTCATGTCAGCTCCACTTTAATCTCTTCATGTGTAATGTGGGGTTCCATTCATTGTCTCCATCTATCAACAATCTTCCAAAATCTTTCTGCAAGAATCGCATGTGTTGAAAAACTTCAGTCCACTGTCCACAGTCCACTGTTGGCCTAACATCGATTTTAATTATTCCTTCTTTCCTTCTTTGCAGCCTTTCTTTTTCTCCTGTCTCCTCCTCCCCACATTCTTCCTCCTTTTTGTTTATTCTTCACTAATGGCACCTTGGCAGATTCTTGGGAGTTAAAAGGAATAAATCCAGTTGGCTAGCTTTTTATCTTTGAACAGAAGCCAATTTATTCTAAAAAGCTGCACCCTAGAATTTATTATTGCTGTACTTCTGGCCTTGTTATACAAAGATGGTAATTACGAACTTGCATATAGAGAGAAATTTTAAGAAGCAGACAGTGTTGGGCTTCTTACAAAATGGACAGAGTAGCAGACTATTATAATAAATGACCAAATTGCAGAGTCCTCTTATGTTTTATTCTTCTATTCTCCTTTTCTTTTTCTTTCTTTCTTGAATTGTCCACACTACTACTTGTTTTATGCTGTGGTTTTTGGTCAACCACACTTACCAGGCATTGCTGTCCGATTTTCATGCTCAAGTTTATTTTCTCTCTTCAAGATGACGAGCATACATTCTATCAAATGTGTTGTAAGTACAATGTGACAAAAGTATTTAACATGGTACAGCAGAAGGATTACTAAATAGGAAATGAGAAACCCTGGGTTTCAGTTCTATTTGCCATTTTGGAAAGTTATTAAAACCGTGAAACTCATATCAATAATTTGTAAAATATATTCTTATTGGCTTTTACATGAATCAGCTATAGAAATTTTAAAACTCAAACAGGAACTTAAATGCCTGAAATACTTTCATGTGAATATTGCTTTCATTAAAAAAAAGAGATTTCTACCTTGTGTTGTAATTCATTGGATATTGTCATTAAATGTTTGCCATGTGCCTTTGACAAACTTTCCTTTTGCTAAGAATCTTCCTATAACAGTGCTTGAGTAATTTAAATGAGTTCCCTTCACATACTCTGACAGGTCTGTAAATTGCTGTATTGATCTACGGGCGTTCTATATATTCTATAAGCTATTAGATCAGACAATGCAAAAATATAAATCTTGAGATTATTTTAAGGATAAACAGAGAAAGCTTCTTTTATATGTTTACTACAATAGCCGGGATTGTTTAGTTGATTAATTAGCTCTTTAATATATGGACTTACTTTATATACTCTACTTTTGAATGGTATGTGCAGTGGATTTTTTCTACCTTACGCATATTAAATCATGTGTAAAAAACAGTGGTACGAGGGAAGAGCAACAATATTTCAGCTGAATGGTTTTCAATTAATCAGCCCAGGAGGAGGTGATATGAATTGGAAATTCATAGGTTCAAAGAATATCTGATGAATTTTGACAGAAGGCCTATTATCTACTAAATATTTTTAGCGTCTAACTCAGCTACCATGAAAGCAAATACTTATCATCTAAATCAAATAACACAGACCTTATTAATAACAAGTAGATTTTTATATTGCTTTAAAGTTTTATAATTCTTTTTTTGCTACATAATTTGTTATTCAGGTGCTTAGGTAGCTAAGTATTAAGGAGATCAAATTCTAAAATTTAGTAGCATTATTGGTTGAACAATAATTTTACTAGACTAGTATTTTATTAACTTTAGCATTATGTACTACTGCCCATCATTCAGTTTTAATTGCACTTTTGGCAATGGGACAAGAGTGTGCCCAAATTTCCTAGAAAACAATGCATCAATTCAAGCCATAGAGTAAATCTTTTTAGGTCATTAATGGTAAGATATCTCTCAAACATTTTATAACAAAATTTTCATAAAGACAGAATATAGGGCTAAATATTTTAAAATACTTTAAATCTTCCTAACTGCCTTTCGACATTTGAACATTTGGGACATTGTCAAAGAAAAAAGAGAACAAAACTGCTTTTTGAAGATTGAGAATGGACAGATACATTTAGTTATTGTTAACTTGCTGATATAAAGGCTGAGCATTAGAGACATTTAGCTTTAAAAACCACTTCTCATCTGAAAAGTGCTTCTTGCTACTTTATAAAACCTTTCATGACCACATGGCTACTTTAATTTGGGATGTCATGAAGTCATGGATATAATCCCTCAAACTGGCACCAGTTTTAGTATGCTCTGTAAAATTGTGTAATTGGTATTTATCAATAATTATCAAAAATAAAATATTTGACACTATATGTAGCTTCTTTAAACATGATACACTGGAAAAACATCACAAGGCAATTTTTGCCTTATATGAGGCAATGAGAAAAGAACTTTTCAAAGATACCCCATAAACTAAGAGTGTCAGAGTGAAAATATGTAGTAGAAGACAGTTCACTGTGTCGAAGGATCTCACATGGTTCATTGGGAGCAGTGTCCCTTTTCTCTCTTTGATATCCATCTAGCTTATTTGCTTGTTGTAAACTAGTATCTTATTCTTATCCTATTTGTTTATTTTGATGAGATATCTAAAATAATAAATATAAATTATGAAGCCTCATGTTAGACAGCAGTAAGTATATTCTATTTTATGACCATCATGTGCGTTCAAAGATTTTTTTCACTATCAAAAGTGATATTAGATACTGATTGAACCTAATATGACTTCTCCTTGAAGGAGAAGTATTTGAAGACTCCTTATTATTTGCAAAGAATGAACTGTGATCCAGTTTGGATAGTTCAGCAATTTTTTTCTTTAAAGTTCACAGAAGATATAAATATCTTACATTGTTCTAAAATACAGGCATTATGCATTTGTAAAGGTATGTAAGTACAGATTTAGCTATGGTTTGAGTTTCTGATTATATTCCAAAAAAATGTTTTTAAGGAGTAGAAAAAGAATATTCCATATGGCATTGTTATGTTTGGTACCTAAATTTTGGAATATAAAAATTATAGTTCTTATATAAATGCAAAAAACAACAAAAAAGTCTAAGAAATAGAACACAATAAAATTAAGTGAAATTTTTACTAAAGTTTATTATCATGACAATCTCCAATTTCACATCTATGTTAATTTTTTATTTTTTTATTATTTTAAATTTTATATAACTCTCTTCAGGTCAAAATCTGCTATTATGTTATGTTTTTCTTTTATTGCACAGGACTAGTAAGACATACAAATATATATTAGGGTGATATTAACATGATGTTCTTTATACCATTTTTGGTTTCTAAAAAGAAAGAGAACGGCTGATCAATATGACAGGTTAGGAGACATTGCTCTACTTTCAGTCTAACAAGTTGGCCTACCACAGATGGACACACTTACCACCATAACCATCACCACCATCAGAGAAGACCCTCTTAATCACAAAACAGCTCGAATCAGGTCCCCAAGTTCCAAATCCAAATATCCACAGCAGGATAAGCTGAGAGCCAGGCGACACATGCACACTCAAACAAAGCACCAGAGGAGAGGGCCTCTGGAATGGGATCCTCTTAAGCTCACATAGAAGCTGCTGGAACACACTGGCTCAAAGTGAAAATGTGTGTGAAGGAGTGTGTGCATGTGTGTGTGTTTCCCTTCTTACCTACATCTAAATGCTCAACCCTTACACTTCCTGAAATCTCTCCACTATGTTTACTCACCCATATGACCTACTTCATTTTTCATATTTAGCTATAATGACTAATAACTATGCTGACTCCTAGAGTTTATTTTCAAGTATTTCATTCTCTGACCATTATCTGCCTTCTTTCTTGATCATTTCTAAGTATTTTCAATTCAGCAAATCTCCCCCATCAAGACACCCAAACAACTGATTTCCCACCCTCTGCACTGCATATTGTACAATTTCTCATTTAATGATTTATACAGCTTAAAAATGTATAAGAAGTCATTATGTAATCAATACCCTACCTTAAATACTTATCTTTCTCGCTCTTCTTTCCTTATATTCATAGTTGGTTGGCAAAACTCCAATTCCAGTTTAAAATCTACTGTCAATCAACTATGGACTTGCAAACACATGATCATGGATAAAGAAAAATATGCATGATAGGAAGAAACCTTTTTTGAAATAAATTACAGCAAACTCAAATAAGTTACATGTGCTCTTAAGTATGTATTTTTTCTTAGCTGAAGGACATTCTTACTTTCTTGATGACTTTGACCACTTCTTTCTCCTCAGACCACTGATGTTTCTCTCCTCTCATTTTGTAAGGCTGAGTGAAAACTTTTTATTGAAGAGGTATTTAAGGAAATACCAAAGGTAATTCTATTTTTTTCTTTCTGCCTTCCAGATAATACCAACCCATCTCTATCTGTAGCTACATATTCTGCCTTTACATCTACTACGAAGAGGATTTGTACCTACTTTCATTTTGAGTCTTTTTCCCCATATGTGCCTGATTGCACTGTCTCATAACTCCTTGAGGAGTTTAATCTTGTATTTCCCTGGTTGCATGGATTTCTATGTACCAATTATTATTTGAAATTTCTAAAATTATTTCTCCCTCTTGACCTTTCCTGGGAATACCAGGCTCATACACACAAAACAACTTGTTGTTACAAGATGTCTAATAGGCATCTTAATGCAATATTAATTCTTGATTTCTCTGCCAAACAAACATTTTCTCATTGTGCAATATCAGTAAGTGATATTCTTACTCACTCACTTTTTGTGTTCAAACACTTATACGTTACATTAGTTCTCTTTACATTACACATCAATATTGTGGTACTCAGGAAATTTGTTTGCTTTTTCTCTAGTACATTTTCTTCTTACCAATGCTGCCATTTAAATTCAATTTTTTCTTCAATTTAAATTCAATTTTTTCTTCCCTGCACCATCACAGTGACTTCCCAACTTTTCTTCTCCTTTCACTCTTTCTCCATTAGAGATTATTCTCCACAAAATAACCTGTTACATAATTTTTTAAAAAGATAACATAAACATAGAAATTTTTAATTTATAATTATAAAATATAAATATATATACGAATGGCTACACAGCCCTGAAAGACCCCAAAATGACTTCATTTTGTATAATACAAAGTTCCAAATGCAAAGCTATCATACTATTATGGTTATTTTAAAGATTAATTTTTAGATGTCAAGAGAGAGCAGAACTAATAAGTCCGGATATGTTTAGAAATATGTGGAGACATTTATATGGACCCTCAAGTCCTTTGCAAGCATTTAGTGAGAAGGATTTGAGATAATAAATACGCTGCAGTACAGAATAAAGGTGCTCCAATATGAAAACATCCTATTTCTAATGGCAATTGCAAGCACAAAAAAATGTCTTGACTTCATTATCTCCTTTAGTTCTACTAATTTATTGTATTCCAGTCACAATGACATTGGTATTCATCCATCATGGCAAACTTATTCCTACTTCATATCATTTATGTTTGTTACTTACTTGATCTGGTGCACTATTACAAATTCGCCTAGTTTATATTTTCCATTTACTTATATTCTGCTAAAATCACTTCTTCCAAGATAGGCCTTGCCTTGCTATCTGTTAAAAAATAGTAATAACCAAAATCATAATTCTCTTGTTTTATTTTTTAGCATAAAAATTATCTCCATGTGACATACTACATATTTACTTTTAAATTCATTTTCTGTCCATTTCAACTCTTAAATGGGAGTTGCATGAGGGAAACACATTAATGTTTATTCACAATTTTTTTTACCATAAACAACAACAGTGACTGGGATATAAAAGAAATCCCAACAGGCCCAAGAGATATTGCAAGTTTGGTTTGAAACCACCTAATATAACAAACATAGCAATAAAGCAAGTCACACATTTTTTTTGGTTTACCACTGCATATAAAATTATACTATACATAGTCTATTTAGTGTGCACCTCATTATGTCTAAAAATTCATACATGCCTTAACTAAAATATTTTATTGCCAAAAATTGCTAGTGGTGATCTGAGCTTTCAGTGAGTGGTAATGTTCTTATTGGTGGAGGATCTATCTGTGTTTTAGAAAGCTGCCCAGGGTAGTCATTGCTGAAGTTCAGGATGATTGTGGCAATTTGTTAAAACAAAACCACAACAAAGTTTATGGCATTGATTGACTCCCTTTAATGAGTTTTTCTGTAGCATGTGTTGATATTTTATGTTACTTTACAAACTATATAACTTCTTTCAAAATTGGAGTGAATCATTTCAAATCCTGCCACTGTTTTATCAACTAAGTTTATGGAACATTCTAAATTTTTTATTATAATTTCTACAATGTTTGTAGCATCTTCACCAGTAGTACATTCCATGCCAAGAAGCTATTTTTTTTTGTTCATTTATAAAAAGCTACTCCTCATCTCTTAGATTTTTTT
Source organism: Xerus rutilus (assembly GCA_028644305.1). Lineage (NCBI taxonomy): Eukaryota > Metazoa > Chordata > Mammalia > Rodentia > Sciuridae > Xerus > Xerus rutilus. Next base: position 70,656,702 of record CM053410.1, read on the forward strand.
CTTGAAATTCCATCAACCCAGTCACATCATTGGACTCCACTTTTAATATTAATTGTTTTGTTATTTCTACTATATCTGCAGTTAATTCCTTCACAGAAGTTTGAACTCCTCAAATTTACTCATGAGGATTGGAATCAACTTCTTCCAAACATGTATTCATGTAGGTATTTTGATGGCTCCCAGGAATTTTTAGGGCTCTTCATGGCATGTAGAATAATGTTCAATTTACTTTGCTCAGACTCATGAGAGGAATCACTATCTATGGTAGCTATATCTTTATGAAATGTAATTCTTAAATAAGACTTGAAAGTCAAAATTACTCTTTGACCCACAGCTTCAGAATGGATATTATGTTAGTAGGCAGGAAAACATTAATTTCACTGTACATCCACATCAGAGCCTCTTTAGATGACCAGGTACATTGCCAGTGGGCAGTAATATTTTTAAAATAACCTTTTCTTTTGAGAAGTAGATCCCAGCAGTGGGCTTAAAATATTCAGTAAGCCATGTGAAAACAGATGTGCTGTCATACAGGCTGTGGTGTTGCATTTATTGAGCACAAGGAGAGTAGATTTAATACAATTTTAAAGGCCCTATGGTTTTTACAGTGTTGTAAATGGTTAATGGCTTCAGTTTAAAGTCACCAGCTCCAGTAGCTCCTAATAAGAGAGCTGGCCTGTCCTTTGATGTTTTGAAGCTCAGCACTGACTTTTCTAGCTATGAAAGTCTTAGATGGCATCTCCTTCCAGTAGAAGGCTGTTGTGTCATCATTGGGAATCTATTGTCAGTGCAGTGACCTTCATCAGTTATCTTAGCTGGTCTTGTGGACAGCTTGCTGCAATTTCTGCAGCATTTGTCACTTCATCTTACACTTTTATATTAAGGATATTGTGTCTTTTCTTACACCTCATGAACCAATCTGTGCTAGCCTACAACATTTCCTCTGCTTCCTCGCCTCTCTCTGCCTTCATAGACTTGAACACAGAGTTTTTCTATAGTACAGGTGTTGGATTAAGGTTGTAGCTCCTTTGATCTTCTATCCAGACCACTCAAATTTTCTTCATATCAGCAATTAAGCATTATGCTTTCTTATCATTCAGGTGTTCATCACAGCAGCACTTTAAATTTCCTTCAACAACTTTTCCTTTGCATTTACAACTTAGCTAATCATTTCACAGGAGACTTGCCTTCCAGCCTGTCTCTGCTTTTGATGTGCCTATAACTCTAGGTTTAATCAATTTATCACTTTTGATTTAAAGTAAGAGATGTCCAACTCTTCCTTTCAGTTAAACACCTAGAAGCCATAACATGGTAATTAATTAATTAGTCTAATTACAATAGTGTTATGTCTCAGGGAATAAGGAAGTCCTAGGAAATCTAGAGAGATGGTTGAATAGCTAGGTGGCAAAGCAGTTGTAACATTTATTTTTGGTTAAGTTTTCCATCTTTGATTGTGGTTTATGGTAACCAAAAATAATAATAGTGAGATCAAATATCACCACTGATCATGAATAATTATAACAGATAAGGAAAAAGTTTTAAAATAGTCTGAAATTTACCAAAATGTGATACAGAGACATTAAACTGAGCATATGCTATTGGAAAAACACATTGATATATTGACTCAACCTAGTCACTACAAATTTGTAAAAAGCACACTAACTGTGAAGTACAATAAAGCAAAGAACAACAAAATTCAGTATGTCTATAAATATTTGTTGAACAAATTAAAACAATTTATACAGAATAGATTTGTTAAATTAAAAAAATTATGAATATTAGAAGTGTTTGTGATGAATATTTAGACATCTGAAATTCTAACTCTGGGCCTAAGAAAGAAGTTGCCAGTGAATAGATTCAGTTCAGTGCCTATTTGGTTTTAAGATATTTAAAATGTATGCTACATTTCTGTTTTAAGATGTATTATAGCTTCTGTAATGAATAGTCAGAAAGGTAACCCTAAAAGTGGTGGTACAGCTGCTATGGTCTGAATGTTGTGTGTATCCCAAATACATATATTCACCTAATCACCAATGTGACAGTATTATGTGATGATATTATGTAATATATTACGCTTGGAAGGTGGCAGTCATGAGAGTGGAACACTTAGTAAAGTGATTAGTTCCCTTATAAAAGAGCCTTAGAAGCCAGGTGCGACAGTGCATGCGTGTAATCCCAGTAGCTCCAGACACAGAGACAGAAGGATCACGAATTTAAAGCCAGCCTCAGCAATGGTGAGGCACTAAGCAACTCAATGAGACCCTGTCTCTAAATAAAATATTAAAAATAAGGCTGGGGATGTGTCTTAGTTGTTGAGTGTCCTGAGTTCAATCCTCAGTATCCCAAATTAATTAATTAACTAATTAATTAAAAGAGCCTCAGAGAGTTGTCTTACCCTTTTTCTGCCATGTGAGGCTACAGTTAGAAGATGCCCCTCAGCAGACATGGAATCTGCTCATACATTGATCTTGGAGTTTTCAGCTTCAAGAAATGTCAGAAACAGATTTTTATTGTTTATCAGCCACCTAGTCTATGGAATTTTGCCATAGCAGTCTGAATGAATTAAAGCACAGGGGAAATGATAAACAGAAAAAACATTTGACTATAGAAGAGTTATAGAATTTCACAGAGAAAGTTTCTAAAAATGCTGTTTCATCCCAGTGTTATCTTTCCAGGAAAACTCCTGAAAAGGAGTTCTTAAGGGAACACAAAAGTGAAAAAAACAGGAGAAAAAGTTCACAGATTAAAAATGTAACAATAAACAACTCACTACTACCTAACAAGTTTAAGAATAAGAATAAGTGTTCTGAAATTGGAGTTTGTAAATATGTTTCAGGACAAGGAAGAGAATCCGCATCTATCTACCTACCTACCTACCTACCTACCTGCATACCAGGATCACATCAAAAAGGTAGTGAAACCAAAAAATATTTAGTACAGGAATAAATATGAACAACATAACTGTGTTTAGGATTATCTTCCCCTTTTAGTTCAGGCAACTGGCAGTATCTGAACAGATTCTTATATTAACAATCAATACAGCAGGAAATGAAGAGGAGTCATTAAATATATTTTCAAATGACTTATGGAATATTAAAGGGATGTTATTTGTTGATTGTTTAAAATGACAGTTCAGAAATTTATCATGATTCCAACTACCTACTTGAACAAGAAAATAAATATTTCCTGTTTTTAAAAACAGCTCATAAAATTAAGACAGATTATAAAGGTTATATGAATGATGAATAAGTATCCCATGAAACAATTCCAAATTCATCCAAAGCATCAAACCTAAAACTGCAAATAGTTTAAGAGTTTAACATCCAGATTCTTTCTCTAAAACTCACTTTTTTCTTTAACTAATAAAATACCTCTTACTACATAACAAGGAAAATTAATAGTTCAAACTATATTTATCTGAAAATTATTGATTAATATAATACATTCAATTACATTGGCCGTCAAAACAACACATTGATGCCTGTATATGGCCATCATATTAGATGAAAAAAATATATATACATATATATGCATGGGGTGTTCATGAGTGTCTGTGTGGATATGTGTTATTTACTAAAGAATTTCTGGGAAAGTCTCTGTTGGAAAAAAAATAACTCTTTAATAAAAAAGTATTGCAGTAAAGAGAGGCACAAAACATGTACTTGGCTTAATAATCATTTAAATAAATCTTGTTGGTCAATATAGTAACAAGTTTATAAACAGATCACATTTAACATTCAATTTTGCAGATACTTAATGCATTAACTTCAACAAAGTCCAAATTTAAGCTCCCTAATCATATTACTTCATCTCTCATTAACCAATATGTTTATTATATTTACCAGGCAAGTGAAAAACAACCTACCTACAGCTGTGCTTGCACCTGCATCTTCCAGTTAGAACTCCAGAAAGGGTGTGTAGTCACACTATCTAAAGAATCAGAAATAGATAAACTAAAATCTTATATCATGCAACAGTCAAACATTAATTGCAATATTTATTAGGTAGAAGGCATTAGAGTGGTGCTTTGTGTGTGTGTGTGTGTGTTCTTGTTTGTGCTGTTAGATGTATGTGCATTTAATCGATCATCAGGATGTTCAGTAGATACAAATCAAGTACTTCTCTCCTTGGTTTCTTCTTCTCAAATTCTTTTTTCTTACAGACTAATTAGGGAAAACAAAATAGCAATATAGAACAAACAGAAAACATTGTTTCATTGTTCAAAGCATAGTACATCTTTTCACTTAAATATTATTGACACCAATAAGCCCATAAGAGAGTGAAAGAAGGATAAAATACACATATTTTGTCTGTCAAGCTTGAAATGATTTTTTTAAAAAAGCTAACATACAGAAGAAAGAGCAACAAATATAGCATATTTAAAAATTGAAATAATGCCAAGTAGTTTAATTTAAATTTATTTTATTAATTAAAATTAATTATAATTTGTGTGGACAGAAACATATAAATAAAACATCAAATTAAATACATGTGAAAATTGATATCATTAAGCATATTATAAATTGTTATCATAGCATACAGAAGAGACATGGCTTTAGGACAGAACGCTAGATTTTCCAGCCATAAAATGAATTTATTTCCAGTGTAACCACAAAATTATCCAAAGTGAAAATTAAAAGTCACCAAAGCACTGATTGTGATTACCCAGCGAATGCATCACTAGTTAATGCTTGTTCTGATGGATAATAAATTGTGTTTTCTTGTGCATCATGTTAGTATAAGAAAGTAAGCAATGTGCTTCAGATTTTCAAGGAAAATTTTTCTAAATCACAACTCAAGTATTGTGAACACATTTATTTTTCAAAAATAATTTAATAGTTTTAGATGAACAACATACCTTTTATTGTTTATTTTTTTTATGCAGTGCTAAGGATTAATCCCTGTGCCTCATCCATGCTAGGCAAGTGCTCTGCCACTGAGCTATAGCCCAGCCCAAGAACACATTATTTTAACTTGTAAAAGTCTTTTGTTCTAGGGGCTGGAGATTGGGCTCTGTTGGTAGAGTGCTTGTCTAGCATGCACAAGGCCCTGAGTTCAATCCCCAACACTGCCAAAAAAAAAAAAAAAAAAAAGTCTTCTAAAATCAGATTTTGTTTTAGGTTTAATAGTAATTTATAACTTATCTCTATCTAATTAGCTTAGAATAATTTGATTATCTCCATTAAAATAATAGGAAACAAGCTACTAGTTATAAGTTTAGACCCAAACTGATGGGAAACATCAATAATTATACTGCAATTTTCTCAGTAGATTCCAAATCATAAAATAATATGCTTGCATTCTGAGGTAGGACAAGTTTTCTATCCATCAACATAGAGACAACACTTTGATTGCCTGCTATGACATTATTAAAATAAACTGATGAGATAGCTCTGGGGGAAAATGTTCAAATGAAGTGAGCATCTCACTGAACAAATTCATCCTTTCTAAAATTAGGATATATAATTTTTGAGACATGTTATTCATATTCAAGTAACATTTTGTGTTGAGAACCACGGTATATACACATTTTGAAAACTGATCAATAAAAGTTAATTCCTCTTCTATTCACTTTATTAGCTATAGATTGTTCCCAATAATAATGGCATTTATTTACTCAAAATATGAATTGTAAGACTAATAAGAACCAGACACTCTTCTTTGGTAGAGGAAAGGAAAAACTGCTACAATTGATTGGAGTAAGAGTATTTAGTGCATATGAATCAAGTTTGGCATACAGATAACAAACGTGGTGTTTAAAGATAACATTGGGAAGAAGGCCAAATTTTTAAGCAGATAGATTTGGTGGTGGTAGTTTTGGGATGTCTTCATCAGAGGTTTTCTATTGTCTTGATTAAGAAAAAATGTCATCATTTGGTAATGTAGTAATAAAGGCAATGCTTTTGAATTTAACATAAATCCAAGAATATTTATGTGTTTTTGTCACAGTAAATACATATACACAGATGCAGGAACAGAATAAGTTAAAAGTTTTATCTGGGAAGACTCAGAAATCCTTTTAGATACAGGGGAAAGAGAAGAAGATAGTTCATTGCACATACAGGGATATGATTAGAAAGATTATGCGATTAAATGTGGTATTGCTTGGAAATGAAGACGTGAAGGTTTTGAATCAATGGTGGAAATCAATCTATTTCCCCCTAGTTGGGGGAAATAGGCAAATATTGGTTGGAGTGGTGGATATAAAGAGAATGAGCTGGAGGCACAGGAATGAGGGTTCTAGAAGGAAATGTTTGCAACTGAGATTTTAGGATTGCAACTAAGGGTCACAACATATTTGCGTGTTTTCAGATCCGTTTAGTGGGTCATAGGTAGTGTTTTTAAATAAAGTAAAACACAATAGAATATAGTAGAAGAGAAGAGAATATTTAGCACACTGTAAATATTATAAATGGGTATTTTTGTTTTTTTTTTCCTAAAGGCATTATTAAGGAGCAACTTTAGATACATGGCAAAATTAAAAGGAAAACAAGGAATTTTCCATAGACCCTGTTTCCTTGCACTTGTACAGCCACCTCCATGTGTGTTACAATTAATAAAGCCACACTGACGCATAATAACCACTCAAAGCACATCATTTACATTAGTGCTCACTCTTGGCATTGTGCATTCTCTGGATTTAAGTACATATATGATAACATGTATCCAACATTATGGTTCTAGATACAATAGTTTCTACACCTTAACAGTCCTGTGTCCTGTTTCCCTCCCCAAGTGCAGCCTCTGACAATCTCTTATCTTTTTGCTATCTCCAAAGTTTACCTTTTCCAGGAGTCCCTATTGTTGGAACCACATAATATATAGCCTTTGGGGATTGGTTTCTGTCCTTTAAATTATGTATTTAAAGTTCTTACATGCCTTTTCATGGATCGATATCTTCTTGCTATTTAATGCTAGTAATATTCCATCGCCCAGATGTACCAGTGTACATACCTATTGACCTACTAAAGAATATCTAGATTGCTTCTAATTTACTTATTTTTTTTGGGTACTGGGGATTGAACTCAGGGGTACTGAACCACTGAGCCACATACTCTGCCTCATTTTGTGTTTTATGTAGAGACAGGGTCTCACTGAGTTGCTTAGCACCTCGCCATTGCTGAGGTTGGCTTTGAACTCACTATTCTCCTGTCTCAGCCTCCCAAACTGCTGGGATTACAGGCTTGTGCCACCGCGCCCAGCTTGCTTCTAATTTTTGACAGTTATGTATAAAACTCTTATAAACACCCATGTTCAGTGTCTCATGTTCATGTAAGTTTTCAACTCCTTCAGCTGAAACCAAGTAGCACAATTGTGGATATCATATCATAATGGTATGTTGGTATATTTAGTTTACTAAGAATAGCCTGTCTTCCACAGTGATAGCACCATTTTACACTCCCATGAGAGAGAGAGAGAGAGAAAGAGAGAGAGAGAGAGAGAGAATGTTTTTCCACATCCTTACCAGCATTTGAAATTGTCAGTATTCTAGATCATATTTTAGCCATTGGCCATTCTCATATGTATGCAGGGGTATCATGTTGTTTTAATTTTCCTTTCCACTGACATGTGTGTAAAGTCTATGTTCATACGCTTATTTACTATGTGTATATCTTTCTTATCAAGGTGTCTGTTAGGATGTTTGGCTCATTTTTAGATTGTGTTGTTTGTATTTTGTTGTTGAGAATGTTTTTAACAGCGATTTTTTTCAACACACACAACACATCCCTGGGCGAATGTGTGTATATGCATATATATCCTGGCAATTATATTATTTTTCCATTGAGTATATTAAAAAAATTAGAGCCACTTCTGAGTACAGAAGTGAAGTGGCTGAATAGTTTGAAAGAGACTAAATCATTGAGGGGAGAAACTAGAGGACTAGAAAAAAACAATCTATTATTTCTGTTTAGATCTTTGCTCTTTCTTTCATGATCAACTAAGCAGTATTTATTATTCCTTTTAAAAAGCAAGAATTTGGTCCTATGTTTTTGCTTTTGTGTTTTCCCTTACTCTACTTTGACATCTGAACATATTTCTTTTCTTCTATGACAGGGAAATGGATTTTATTTGTTTTTTAATATCGTAATTTAGATCTTCCTTGTCAACTGCCATCCTTTCTTCTCTTTTGAGACTATAATACTTTCAAAGTATTGCGTTATCTGAATCAAATATGAATTGATCAAATCATGATATATTAGCTTTAATTTCCATAGTTCTTTTTTCATATAGGAGTAGTTTAAATCTCTATGATAATATTCTATTAATATATTTTAATTATTATTTGACATTTCATAGTAGTCTAAGAATGTTATTCAGGATAACAAGTATCTGATATTTGAAGTAAAATTTTTACTCTTGTACATTTCCTATGAACAAAAATATATGAAGTCTCCAATATTTGAGTTCAGGAGTCTGTACCTGTCTGTCAATATTTTTCCAAATTATCCACTGAGTGAGAAATCATGTTGAAAGTTTGCTATCCTGAGAGATTACACTTTTTTCCATTTAGCTCAGTTACTTGTTGCTTTATATAATTTGAGGCTTCCTCAATAAATACCTGTTAGCTAAGAATTACAAATTTTTTCTTGACAAATTGCATAATGACTTAGTGATCCTACCTGTAACAGTACCTTCTATTTTATAGTACGCATATTCTGATTAATATTGCTCCTTCAGATTTATTCAGATAGAATGTGTCATATAGAATGTGTCAATTCCTACCTTTGACATTTTCTTTGCTTTCCAAATTTATGAGTCCTTTTTATAAGTATTGATTAATTAAAGTATAATTTAAAAAACCTCTGACACTTTTGTTGTCTTCAGGAAACCCCACTTTAATGTTTTCTTATTGCAGATAGGTAATGGATCCAGTTTCTACTTAAGTTTTTTGTGCTAGTTTCTTAGATTTTTGTGGGTAAAGGTGGTCCTTCCTGAGTTTTTAAATGGCTATTTTTAATTATTTTAAATTAATTATTGCTTTGTGGTTTAAAAAGTTGCTACAGTGTCAATAGTAGTACATCAAAGCTTTAAATTATACTATATCCAGACTCTAATGGTTCTTCATTATGAGAACACTCTATATATTTATCCCACCATAATGCCAAATATCCTAGCTATCTTCTATCCCACTTATCATTGTGTGACCCAAGAAAAGGTAGTTTTATCTGGGATTTCTCATCTCTAAAATGGATACAACTATAAAATAATGCCCACCTTCAACAATGTTGTGATTACAAAATGACTTACTACATGCAAATTGTAACTTGGCCCCACCCTGTTCCCAATAAATCAGAACTATAAGTAGAAGGTGATCTTCTCCATTGAATTTGAAAAGTCTATTGCTCTAGTATTTCTGTGTCAGCTACCACTGGAAAAATTCATGTAAGTGTTAAAGTTAGGAAGGTTATAGCTCTTCTCCATGCCATGACCTATCCAATTATTATGCTTTACCTCCTGAGATGTTCATTCCTGGCCTCCACTTCTTCTCCTTAAAGGATGTCCCTGGTTGGAGGAACAGTTTTTGCAGAACACTGTGGTTTTGGCAGGTTGAGAAAAATTTTCAGTTGAGTAACTAAAATAGGCTACCCTGCTGTTCTAAAGAAGTTTTCTTTGTTAATAACAGGTTTTTACTGTTAAATATCTCCTAATATCCACAAACCCTGAGGATTTTCCATTTAAGTTCTTCATGTTTATTTATGCACTTATTCTAGTAAGCACAAGTTCTATGTCTTTATCCTTTTAATGATTTACTTAATATTTAACCTCAGGGATAGAAGCTCTCTGATTTTATGGGAATGATAGAATTAAACTGCCTCCCACAGAGTCCCTACAGGTGTAAGAGATAAAAGATGCACTTGGAGAATGTGTCTCAGAAGGATACATAGTTATGTCTTATGGAAAATAATACACAGAGCCAGACTAATTGGGATTAAAATGCCCACTTTTATTGTGATAGATAAGCACCAAAAGTACATTTCCAGGATAAAATATAGAGAAGAAAAAGAACAATATTGAAAAAATAAAGAAGTAAACTGGTGAAATTCTAAGCATCTGAACAAAATAAAATATCACTGTTTATCATGAGCAACTCTCTATAATTAAAATTGAAAACCCCTGTTAATATTGAAGATAGATATGCTTTTTACAAGTTCTTTTATTTAATCAAGATTTTTTAGATATTTAGCTATCTGATTAATCAAATATTTCTATCATATTAAATATAAATGTATTGTGAGAATAATTTTTCACATTAACATTGTATTTATTAATGAAGCATTTATGATGATTCATAAGAAAATTATAAACTTTAAAGGCATTAAACAGGAAATATTTTTTGGAAAATAATATTCTAATAAAATACTAAAAGAATTCACAAGTTAAAAATGCTATTCTATAAATATAAAATTTTTGAAAAGAATGAAAGCTTGAAAAAATGCATTTGGTCAAAAAATTTCTCTTATCTTAAGCCTATTATTACATTTGATCAGTTGATTTACATTGATTTACATTGATATAAAATGTTGATTTCAGTTAGTGTTCAAATAGTATGTGTAAGACCCTGAGCACAATCCTTACTGCTGATAAAATCATGCATGAAATTGAAAAATTTCAATACGGAAATTTTCTTTGCAGTAGTAGTTTTCCAACATGAGAAATACAAATGCTTATATTTCACATATCAGCCCACTTAATTTCAGAGAATTTCAGTGTATTAACTCTTAAGCTCTCTGAAGGTATAGAAGATCTTTCCAGAATAAGATAATCTTGATGATTTTAAGTTTTAAATGTAAATTCAATATATATTTTTGGATTGGTAATTATAAGAACAAAGAATTTTGTATCACGTGAATGTGAATTTTCCTTATAAATATTTAACTTGTGACTACTCAAATTTTTGTGTCTTTATGTATCTCTAGACATCAGAGTTTTCATATGAACTATGGGGCTAAATTGATCAGTTTTATTGTTCATCTAGATCATAAAATGCTTCAACTTACTATGAATGACTCAATAATGCGCAAAAATGATCCAGGTCCATGAATGTAATTATACATTTCTAATTATTTTATAGTATAATTTTTGGAGAGAGACAATACTCCACTATGTTTTCATGTTTCTGTACAATTAGGGCTGACCAAAATGCATAGTGATAAGATGTTTAAAGAAAATGCTTTGAAGTAAGATGCAGCAAATTCCTCCAGACTATCAATTATTATCTATCACTTATTATCTCTCCTACCTTCTGGAAAGGTAAGAAAAGCCTAGGGAATGTCTCATCTTTTCTCTAGAGGATTTATTTATATTTAAATCTAAGGTCCCTTTCTCTCTGAACAGAGGAAGAGACACTGTGTCAGTTTCTCTAAATAAATTTTCAGTCTTCTAACCTTGTGGTTTTTTCTCTGAGTTCAGCCTCAGTGCATGTGTAGTTTAGCATCAGGCTTTTATCAATCACCCCATGGGGATTAGGACTCAGGGAACTGGCACTAAGCTGCTCTATGAGTAATAATCTGTTCTCTAATAGAGGTCTTGTATACTCTTTCAGTAAATAAGTAAATACATAAAACCTAAAACTTAATTACTTATTAAGTCTGATCTCTTTCTTGTTTTAAATATCATAAATTTAATATTTGATTTTTACAGAATATTCTTGGGCTCCTATATGTTACAGGAATTATGCTAAATTCTTTTACATGTGTTTCCTTAATTAATTTGAAATTATATTAATGAATCTACTGTAAGAGTCAAGTTCCATATTAAAATAAGGCAGTAAAATGTATATGATTTGCACTTGCTCTAGAGTAACCAATCCCTAATGTATAACAAATAGTTTTGAGGTGCTGTGATACTGAAAAAAGAGAGGCAGACATATCTGGGATTGCACAGAATACAAGTCATCAGGGGACTTAAGGACAGAAGAGGGGCATGACTGTTACAACTTTAGATGGTTACAGTCATGTGAAGTTGAATCCATATGACACAGTTTAGAAATAAGGTTTAGAAATCATAAGCATGCTTATCACAAAACCTTCATGTATTATTTATATGTCTGTACCCACCTTTAAATCTTCTGTCTTCCGCTAAGTAACACATCAAAGAGTTATTTCTTTCTTTTTATCTGTACCTAAGCTAAAGCCATATAAGTATGCCAGAAACATTTTAGCTAAGAAATGTTAGGGACCTATAGACTGAACAACCAATAGAAGAAAGAGTCTGTCGGTTTGTGGAAAACACACATTAATTTGCAAGCTGGTGAGCTTTACTGAAAAATTTAGCTTGGATGCATTATTAGATTGAAGCCCTAAGAATATTCACATAGTGAAACATAACTTTGGATGAACTCAATATTATTATGTTGTATAAAAAATTCTAAGGTGTTTGTTTTCCGTAAGTTAAGTATGTTTTGGTTGCTAGAAATAATGCAAATACTTTTAGGGTCAAACACATTAAGATAGAATTTACCTACTTGTAAGAATTTGAGTAATAATCAATTTGATGTATAGAGCATTCAGTTAAATGGCTTTATGTTTTACGTTCCCCATTTAAAAATTAAATGTGTGAGTCATAGAGAGAAAAAGCAGCAGTTGGGGCTCACATGCCAATCCAGTACAAGAAACACAATTTTGATATGAAGTTCTTAGGTATTAGTTTTTATAGCTACTTTATCACATTGAAAATAAAAGCCAAAAATTTCAAAAAGTCACCAATAGTTTCCACATTCCATTCACCTTTGAAGAAATGAAGTACTCATGTGGCGTGTACTTAAAAAACATGCTATTACATGTTTATTAGAAGATGAGAGACAAAAGGCTAATGATATCCGTAAGTAGTATTATGAAAAAAGTTTTCTTTTCTCTCATGGACACCTGGAAGAATCTCAGGAATCTACAGAAGGCCCCAGGCCACAAATTGAGAGTGCTAATTTGAACCATAGCTATGCTTTGTCCGTTTGCATTTCTTCAGAGTATTTTCCCTTGAATCATTTATTCCTTCTACCCATGAATGAATATTTGGGTGTTTTCAATTTTTTGCTCGTATGAACAAGGCTACTTATAATGGCATTTTAATTCCAGGTATTTATTTCCAGTTGTCTGCAGTATATGGCTAGCTGTAGGATTGCTGGGTCACACAATTATAGTAATAAAATTAGCCTTCAATTTTTCAGACTAAAAAAAGGATCTTTCATAAAAAGGTCACAGTGATTTAAACACCAGCCTACAGATAAAGAGAATATCAACTTTTCTTCAGAGCCTCAAAAACATTTTCAGAATTTAAAATTTTGTTACTAGATGTGAGATGATTTGTAATTGTGGTGGCAATTTACATGTTTGTTACTCATGAGCTTGAAAATGTGTGTGTGTGTGCATGTGCATGCATGTGTGTTTTATGTATCTATTTGAAATGCCTGTTTTATTTATGAAGTGCAACTTTTTTTTCTAGAATGAATTAATTGTACATAATTTTTTTTGCTATTATTAAATCTATGCCAGTTTTCTTATGGCTAGTTTTTTTTCATAACACCCTATTTCTCTTTTACTCTCAACTCTTCTTTGCCCTTAAGAATTAGGTGTGTGTTTGTGTAGACAACTCAGTTGCATTTTCACTAGCTTAGATATTTAGGCTTTTAACTAGAGTTTTAGTCCCTCTATAGCTATTTAAGTAGATATTTGGGGATCACATGTACCAAATTCATTTTAGCTTTTCACTTGTTTCAAATGTTCTGTTTAACTTTTCCTATTTTCTTGACCTTTTCATGGGTCAAATAATTTTTTTCTCTTTCTCCTTCTCCTTCTTACCATTTGAAATATTTATACTGTGTCTGTCTTAATGATTACAACAGAAATGACAACACACTTACAAAGCATATCATGATATCAATTAATCAATCTAATCAATATCGTTTCATGTCCTCCTCAACAATACTCTTACTTTTGTATCTATTACCTTACATAATTTTGTTGTATAGTATAATCTTATTTTTTAAAAAGCAAAAACACAATGTTACTTTTTTATGCTGGCAGTAGTCAGTAGACATGAAATATACACACATATTTACCACAGATTTTGCTCTCTATTTTATCTCTTACCTCTGACTTTCCATCTAGAATCTTCTTTGCCTGCACCGTATATGTGGTCCCATGCAATATGTCTGACCTTTGATAGATAACCATAAAACATACCAAAAGGCAAGAAAAGCAAATAAAACTGCCTGAAAAGACAAAGCAATTATTATAATCAGACTCAAGAATGATACAGATGTTGTAATTATAAGACTGAGAGTTTGAAATAATTCTCTTTAGTATGTTAAATACTGATAGAACAGGTAAACCACATGCAAGATCAAATAGACTACTTAAGCAAAGAGATGGAAACTATCAGATTGAATAAATGAAAATACCAGATATAAAAATACATTTTTTCATAAGAAGTAAAGAACACTTTCAGCAGTTACATCAGGAGATCAGGAAAAACTGAAGAAAATTAATAAATCCAAAGATAGGTCAGTAGAAATTTTTCAAACTAAGACTCAAGGAGACCAGAGTAAAACTATAAAAAAGAAAGAAAAGGCTATTATAATTGATAATATCAAATGTTATAACATATGTGTAATTAGAATCCCAGAAAGAAAAGAAGAATGAAGCACAGGAAATATTATGAAAAAAATGACTGAAATTTCACTAAAATTAGCTTATAGACACTAAAGCACAGATCCAAGAGCTTCCAAGAACATAAATTAGGATAAGTACCATAAAAAAGAAAAAAAACCCAGCAAATTAAACTTATGCATATTATATTAAAACTGTGAATAATAAATATAATCTTTAAGTTCAGTACGATAAGATGGGAACTTATCTACACACAGACAAAAATGAGAATTATGCTAGATATCCTGTTAGACATAACACTAGAAGGAAAACAGTGGATTGCTAAAGGAAACATACATACAAAAATTTATCAACCCAGAAATTTATATCTAGAAAAATATCTTTCAAACGTAGAAAACTAAATACTTTCTCATTTAAACAAGTGGTAATTTCCAACAGATGGGCCTTACAAAATATGTTAAAACTCTGCAAACAAAATGATCTTTGTAGCTTTAGAAAGGATCTTTACAGAGAAATGAAAAATATTTGGAATGGAATAAATAAAAGTTTGAAGGGTATATATGATTTTTGTGTCTATACATATGTGTATACATATGTACGTACACACACATACACATATATACATATAAGCAAATCTTTCTTTCTATATGTATATACTTATTATGTGTATGTGATAGTACTTTAAAGATAACTATAATTTTCAATATTATTTAAAGATAATTGCTTTTGAAGCACTAATGGTAAGTGTTTTAATTGAGGGAATTGAGTAATGAAGTAACAATAGTAATGATAGTAACAACAGTAATAATCATAATTGGCTAGTTTCATATAAATTATAATTATATTTAAAATGATACAGATGATACAACTTGACGTTAGTCATCATTCATGTTAAATAGAAAAGTGGCAATTTCTATTTCCTCGTCCTTTTTTTGAAATAACACCCAGGAGATTGGAAGAAGAAAGGAAACAGAGGAGTCTGTTAACATTTAAGTACTGGTATATACTTATTTCATTTTATTTAATGTGGATTGTAAGGGCTGTTCCATGTTATAAACTTAGAAACTCCTCCAGCACCAAGATATTGTAACCTCCTTCTGGGCACTCTCCTCATCCTTTTTTTTTTTAATCATATAATACAAAAGTAGATTCTCAGAGTGTTGAGGAATTTTTAGTTTTCTATATCTGGTTATATGGTCACTATCATAAAGAAAAGAGTTATGTAAAATGATTATGTATATTAAATAATGGAAACAAATTATTTGGATAAAACTATGCCACATATTTTTCTTTAATCAAAGTTATCTACAAAAGCTATAAAGTTACCGTACACACAAAATCTTGTAAAAAGTCTTAAGTGTAATGTGTACTATATACACATAAGTATTTAACTTGGGTATATCTGCTAGTCGTTTACAAAGTCAACCCTAAGTAATGAACTGTACTTTCATGTAAAATTAAAGGAAAATACATATTCAATAATAGGTTCCATTTCTCTGGGTAATTGCATTCACCATCTTCACACAATAAAACTCCAGAAAAATTATCCCTGTCAAAGTTTCTTTTTTCCCCTCCATTGTAGTGACTTGCTAACAACTAAACATTGTTATTTTCCTTCATCGAATTTAATAAGGAACATTAATCACCCATTAGTTGGTTCTTTAGCTTAACGTTATTTGCTCTAGTCCACAAATAAGACAGCTATGGCTTGAAGTTGTTAGCATTGGAATTCTATTAGGATATAGCATTTATCTTGTCCCTTCATATTAGTTCAGTTAATTGCATTTGATTTTTTATTATTCTATTTAATGAAAAATATACACTGCTACATGCAGGGCCAGCCCAAAGCAAAATAGTTAAGCTAATTAATGTATGTCTTCAGTTTCTCTCTGTTCATTGATCTTTCATATTTAGGAAGATGCCTATATAAAAGTTATTAAATTAAATGATTGATCAAGAATGTTGGCTTTTCAATCATTGTTGCAAGTGACCTGAGAGTTTGGAAGAGTTAAACCTTCTATAAGACTATTGCCCAAAGTGTCCACACATTAAATGATCACAAATGTACAATAATCTGGATGAATTAAACATGTTAATAATATAATTCAAGACAAAACCTGAAGCACCCAGTCAATATATGAGAAGCCAAAGACAATGGAGGAGACCAGTGGTTTCTATCATGCATTAGTTAATCCCATAGATTACATGAGAATGAATTACTCATTAGTGACCATATGGTTGAAAGTAAATTATGAACAACCTTTCTTTAAGAACATTTAGACACATGTTTATGTTGTCATAAAGAAAGAATTTGCAGAGGCTAGAATTAATGCAAAAGTTGGAGTACTTGGAGATAATCAATCAACAGACAGCTTTTACCAGAGACTTCCTATAGATGCCATGTTTTAGTTCAAGTTGCTATAAAAAAGCTGGGGAGTAGCTTAAATAACAAACACTAATTTGTGACAGTCTGGAATGCTGAGGAGTCCATGCATGATGATGGAGCTTGCAGATGCAGTGTCTGGTTAAAGCCCATCTTCTGGCTTATAAAAAGGCATCTACTTGCAGTATACCCACACTAGAGAGAGAGAGAGGGAGAGAGAGAAGGAGGGAGAGAGGGAGAGAGAGAGAGAGAGAGAATTTCCCTCACATCACTTTTCTTTTGTGGGGTGGCGTACCGGGGATTAAACTCAGGGGTACACTGAGCCACATCCCTCAGCCCTATTTTGTGTTTTACTTAGAGACAGGGTTTCACTGAATTGCTTAGCACCTCACCATTGCTGAAGCTGGCTTTGAACTTGCGAGATTCTCTTGTCTCAGCCTCTCAAAGTGCTGGGATTACAGGCATGTGCCACTGCACCTGGCTCACATCTCTTCTTACAAGGGCACTAATTGCACGCCCTTGGGCTATAACCTCATAACCTTCCAACACATTGAGGAAGAGGCTCCAACATACAAATTTTGAAGGAGTGCTGTATTCAATCAATAGAACCCAACAAACAGTTGTTGGTTGGTGGATTGGTTGGTTGGTTGGTGGATTGGTTGGTTGGTTGGTTGGTTGGTTGGTTTGGGTTGGGCTTTTTGCAATATTGTGAAATGAGCACAAAGGCGTCCTACCACTGAGCTACATCCCCAGCCCTTTTTAATTTTTAATATTTTTAAAATTTTGAGGCAGGGTTTAGCTATGCTGCCAAGGCTGCCTTTGAATTTGCAATCCTCTTGCCAGAGTCTACTTAGTAGCTTGTGTTAGAGGTATGCATTGTGATGCCTGGCTTGAAATTCTGTTTTGATGATTACATGAACTATAGAAGACTTAAGGTAAAACCCAGTTCCCATGCAAGACATCTAACACCCACATAAATTTCATTGCCCCAAATATAACATTTGCCAAGTAATTGTGAAAGAGAAATAAATGTAACTTGTAATAGGAAACTGGATATCTTAAGTTTAGTGCTGGGAACTAAAACAAAAGTAAACAAAATGAACAAATAAAATACCCTTCAAGCCGAGCGCAGTGGCACAAGCCTGTAATCCCAGCACTTAGGAAGGCTGAGACAGGAGAATAGTGAGTTCAAAGCCAGCAATGGTGAGGCGCTAAGCAACTCAGTGAGACCCTGTCTCTACATAAAACACAAAATAGGGCTGGGGATGTGGCTCAGTGGTCGAGTGCCCCTGTGTTCAATCCCCAGTACCAAAAAATAAATAAAATAAAATACCCTTCAAATGTAGCTTAGAAAACTGGATATTTGTATGTAGAAGAATGAAATTAAGAACCTATCTATCACCATGCACAAAAGTCAACACACAATAGATCAAAGATCAAGGAATTAGACTAGAAAATTTACAACTGCTGGAAGAAAACCTAAGCTCAACACTTCAACAGATTGAAACAGGCATGGATTTCCTTGACAAGACCCCTAAAGCTCAAGAAATAAAGTCAAAAATCAATTATTGGGATACCATCAAATTAAAAGCTTCTAGTTGGGCATGGTGGCACAAGCCTGTAATCTCAGCACTTAGGGAGGCTGAGACAGGAGAATCGCGAGTTCAAAGCCAGCCTCAGCAACGGCGAGGCCCTAAGCAACTCAGTGAGACCTTGTCTCTACAAAAAACACAAAATAGGGCTGAGGATGTGGCTCAGTGGTCGAGTGCCCCTGAGTTCAATCTCCAGTACCAAAAAAATAAATAAAATAAAATAAAAGCTTCTGTACAGTAAAGGAAACAAGAGGTGAGGAGAAAATCTACAGAATGGAAGAAGATTTTTGCTAACTGCTCCTGGCAAAAATATGTATATATCCAGAATATATAAAGAACTCCTGAAACACCAAAACCACAAATAAAAACCAATCAATAAATGGACAAAAAGACTACATAGACATGTCTCAAAAGAAGAAACACAATGGCCAATAAATACATGAAAAAATGTTCAACATCCCTGGCAATCAGGAAAATGTAAATCAAAGCTACATTGAGATTTTAACTCATTCCAGTTAAAATGGCAATTATCAAGAATACAGATGATAACAAATGTTGGTTTAGATATGGGGGAAAAGATATATTTATACATTGTTGGTTGGACTACAAATTAGTAGAACCACTTTGGAGAGCATGATGGTAACTCCTCAAAAGTCTAGAAATGGAACCACCCATATGACCCAGCTATCCCACTCCTTTGTATTTATCCCAGAATTTTTAAATCCACATCCTATAGTGATACAGACATATCAATGTTTATAACATTGTAGTACACAATAGTTAACTTATGGAATCAGCTCAGGAGAATGGATAAATAAAATGTGATACATATACACAATGGAATTTTTCTCAGCCATAAAGAATGAAATTATAACATTTGCTGGTAAATGGATGGAATTGGAAACCATCATGATAAATGAAATAAAGCAAGAGGCAGAAAATCAAGGGTCAAATGTTTTCTCTCATATGTGGAAGCTAGACCAAAATATGGGAAAAAAGTGGAGGGACTTTATGAAAACAGAAGAGAAGTCACAGGAGTAGATGAAGATGGAGGAGGGACTGGAAAAGGGAGTAATGGTGGAATAAAATTAATCAATTTATTCTGTGTACATATATGAATATGCCACAATACAGTGAATTTCACTAGTGTGTATATCAATAAAATATCAGTTTAGAAAGCTCTAAATAAATAGAAAACCAGTAGCCTAGAGGAAGGAAAATAAGAGGAGGGAGGACAGGAGAAAAAGAGGAAGTACTGGGGACTAAAGTGGAGCGAATTACATTCCATGTATGCATGAATATCTTAAAACCCAATATTATGTATGACCTTAATGCAAAAAACTAAATAACTCAAGAAAATAGGGTGTTTAATCATACCTCATTCAGTAATTGATGGAGCATTTAAAAAATGGACACTAAAAAAAGTTAAAATTCAACACACTAGAAAGCTTAATCTTTAGGTATTTTCTCCTTAATATATATTTTTTTCAAGCATATACTGGCAGATATACCTCCAAAGTTCCCATGCACCACCATATCCCTGTCCCTAAGCAACACTCTGTAACAAGAATATAGTAGACGTGTATTATTATTTATATTCAACTGTTTACATTTTCCAGTTAGTTTTGTTTACTTTTATCTTTTTGAGTATATATTTAGATCATTTGTCTTCATCAAGAAGGGTGATTTTGGAAATGCCTAGATCAAGTTTTGTTGTTACAACTGTGGGAAGATATGCTACAGGTGTCCAGAGGGTGAAAGACTACATTGCTTAGACACTAGGCATCACCAAAATAGTCACTTGGTCCACAGTGTCCATTGTGCCAACTTTGACAAACCTTGATATAGATTGATAGCCAGCTCTCCAAGTAGATAACAAGTAGGAAGTTAGAATAGATGCAGAGGAAAATAGGCAGATATACTCATAAAGACTCTTTTGTTACATTAAAAACATAAGTTATAGAAAATTCAATGACAGCTTTTAAATACAGCATATCCTCAGTATTAGTGAATACATGAAGACATGAATGAAATTTTAGTTTTACCCTAAATAAATAGGAAGTAATTTCCCTAATATAATAGAATATCCTATTTATATTCAAATTTCTCCAATTTTCTCAAAAAATGTAGTTTATATTAGTATTTTTTAACCACAACAAAATCATTTTTATGTATAGGTTTTGTTGCTATGGTTCTAGTATTTTCTATGCTGAAATGATTTCTTTATCTTTTTATTTTTTGTATTCTACTCTCCTAATGAATGGCTTCAAAAATTCAACCCATTCAAGAGGGAAATATTTTTGTGATGGTCACTTTAGGAAATATTTGTGAACACAGAAAGATTCCATGCCATTAGTGAGAAAGCAAACCCTTCTCTTTGGGATTAGGGGTACACTAAAAAGAATCGTTCAGCATTTGAGCCAACAATAGAATGAGTGTTCTTATCCCTAACTTTCTGTACCAAGAAAATCCTTTCCTCTCCAAAATATTCTCTTATATCATGAATTTCTCTATGTGATTTCTTCTACATGTAACTACTGGCTCCAATAACTGTAGATTCTTTTGTATTTCTACCACTAACCATTGTTTCAATTGATGGTACAAGTATACAATATTGAGTAGAAAAAAATCTCAGGAAATTATTC
This sequence comes from Xerus rutilus, assembly GCA_028644305.1. Taxonomy (NCBI): domain Eukaryota; kingdom Metazoa; phylum Chordata; class Mammalia; order Rodentia; family Sciuridae; genus Xerus; species Xerus rutilus. The sequence continues at coordinate 70,677,928 of CM053410.1, forward strand.
TCAGATCACCATCACAACAAAAGTCATCAATTTTGGCATTAATAATTTCACTTGAATTTTAAGCCTATATATGAAATCACCTTATATGAATACTACCTATTCTTTTATTTAATATTTATTGATGAGTATATTACATAAATATTAACAACTGTTAGAAAAACATAACTATGGATTATATGTTTAATCTCATTCTTAAAATTTTTTCAAAAGGATATGGAAGGACAGGAAATTACTGCGTTTGCCATAGTGTAGCAGAGAAAAATATACAAGTGTATACACGTCATTAATTTCCTAATATTTATGATATGAGCATCACGAGCTCTATTTTTCTACTTCATTCTAATTTTTATGTATTGGATTTATACCCTGTCACAAATTTAATGTGCTCAGATATAGGTGCTCTGAAATGTGATATTGTGACAATTTTGAGTTGTTTGCCTTGAAAAAGAAAATACATATAATATATATATATTTTTCTCTTTAGTATAAGTTGTTTCTGCTAAGTGACACTAGAGATTGGATTTTTCAGTTTTACAATGAAGATGCCTAAATGGTTAGTCTGCAAGACTCACAGTAATCACTGGCCTTCTGTGACTAGATGCCTATAATTATAGTCATGGCTACAATCTTCTTCTAGAGAATGTTTCAATATTCCAAATGCTGTCTAACAATTCATCCAAATGGATTTGGTAGTCTCACAGGGAAATCACAAAATTGTCAAACCCATATTTTGTTTCATTTTTATAATGTTGCCTTCAAATTCACAAGTAAACAGACCACTTTTCCGTTCTCTCTGGAAATGCAGTTCTGTGTGATATACTAAAGCAATAAGTCCCTTTTCTCATATTAATAAGCTGATGGGAATTCTTTTCACTTACTCTTTTTCTTTATACTAACCATTGTTTTATGTGTTGTTTTACACCAAGTATATTATTTCCAGAAAAACTTAGCCTATCTCTCATAACAGTTTCCATTCTTTATAAAAGAGATAAAATTTATTCAGATAGTGTTATGTATTTTCAGGCAGTATATTTTGCAGATTTATTTAATTGATATTTGCATGTCAAATTTTACACATATACACATATATTCATGTATATATAAAGGAGTAAACATTGGTATTCATTAGATAAATTATACAATTCACCTTAAATTTAAATTTTAAATTTCTTCTTTGATTTTTAAATTTATGGAGGGTTTATTATTTCAGTTTTTCAAATTTAGTTCTGTAAGATGTGGTACTAAAATAGAATAAATATTAAAATATATTGAATTATCAAGATGGTAACTTTTAATTTTATTTTCATTTTTATTTTTTTCAGATACATTTACCATCTATACCATTCCATAGAGTATGCAGTGTTTCTCAACTTTCTTTTTCACTATTGATCCAAGAAAAGGCTTTTTCTAGCTCTTAATCACACTCCCTCGGTGGCATTCATTTGTCTCTCCTGTTTATTCTGTTAATGTATTGTGGCCCTTTGGAGGCACACAAAGTACTGTAATATAAAAACATTTTCCCTCTTTCCAAAATCAGTTCTCATTTGCTTATATCTGATTTTTACCCCCACTGCAAATGACTGCCTGGGATAGAAGCTAATGTTTATCTGAGAATTATCCCTACGAGGGTCCTTTCAAGATTTTCACACAGGATGACTTGTTTACTCCAAGCCTTTTCACTAATCTTTCTCATAACTCTCTTGTTCTATCATGTGTTTTGACTATAGTTCACCGAATACATATAATAATAATGAATTATTCTATTTCATTATATGCCAAGATATCAAATTTTAATAGCAGTCAACTGAAGATATGAAATTATATCTCAAAGTTGCAATAAATACATATTCTTAGCATACACACCTGGGGGAAAAGAGGTAACATAGAAACACACGGTAGACACATTGCTTTTTAATTTTTTAAAAAAAATTATTACCATTTTGTCTACAATTCTGCATCTTATTCATGCATTTATATGTCTGATACTTCTGTTAAGGGCAAGTTTTTCATGCAATTCTTTGCAATAGAAATTCATAAGGACAGTAGTTTTCACTTTCTAAAATATGTTCTTAATTATATTTCCCAAAATCATTTATAAAATTTGACAGCATAGAGAAATGTGGGATTCCTTTATCTTAAATATAATTATGATAATCAATCTATTTCTGTGGAAATACTTTGTTATTTATTATGGGCTTTTTTCTCTCTTATTTCTAAATAAGTATTTTTTCATGTTATAGTCTATATGGCCTTAAATTTTTGCACTTAAAATTTAATTTAGCTGAAATTGATTTGGGTTAATGAAATAATTATAGGACCATCTAATTTTGTCATCTGTGGTCTTTACAACCATGGTAGGATAATTAAAAAATCAAACATCTTGTGCTATCATGTAAGAGACTACTGTTTTCAAAATTGAGTAGGGCCTGTTAACAAAACCAAAATCTTTGTATAAGAACTCATTCTACTCATATGTACTCAATTAATTAATTCACACAGCTATATTTATTTATTCATCAAACATTTATCAGCTCCTTATTTTGGGTAGAATGTGTTGTAGGTTGTAGAGATATAGACTTGAGTTCAGTGCAACACTAACTCTCGAGGTTGACATAGCTTAGTTGGAGGGATAGATACGTGCATATTTAATAACAGTACAATCAAATAGTTATCTTTGAATTTCTCTGCACAGGCCAAAGAGGATGAAAATACAAATTACATGGCATAAATTTCACACAAAAATTCTGATTGTGTCTTTTTGTGATGATGAAAAATTATTTAAATGTTTAGACGGATAATATTTTTCAAATACTTAGAAATGTTAACCTATTAATTGCAATTATCAAAAATGACAACATGTATTTTTTAACATATTTTTAAAGAAATTGTTTTACCATCCTTAGAAATATCCTCGAGTATAATCTGATCACAATATTATATGCACATGTCCTTAAATCACACTTTACAAAGAGTGGCATGAATTCAACTTTTGGAAGCATAATCTCTTAATTTTAGTTATATTTCTTCTAGGTCTTCTTCAGATACTCCTTTTATTTTATTTTCCTAAGAATTGATAATATTAAATATTTTTAGTTGTAAAAAAATAACCTTGAAAAGCAAAACTGTTTTGGCTTGATAAGAATTGACTTTGACATATATATTTTTTGAAAAAAATGAGGAAAATCTCATAGCAATAGGAACATAGTCTCAATATATCCAACCAAGGGAAATGTCAGGAATAATTTTTGTTGGTGATATTGAAAGAAACATCCTTTAATATACTTATATTATAGAATATTACAAACAGTAGACAGATTGTTCCACTTTTTATGTAAATACTTAGAATGACTTTACATTTCAAATATAAACTGATGTTAGGTTGAAATTAAATGTAATACTAAGGGACCTAATTCCTATAAAGGATGGACACTAATATTACAGTGAATTTTATAAATTCAAGGACTAGAATTGAGGAACACCAGAGACTATTTTTGTTATTCATGTTACCAGCTCACATTTTGGGGATGCAATCTCAATCTCTCTTGCTTCATTTTTCAATAACACTTTCTATTTACACTCTGTTGTGATAACTAATGAGACCAAATCACCTCCTAAAGCTTTATAAAGCAGAGACATTTCATGACTCACTGATACATAACTTGTGAATGTTATTGACAAAAGCACTATGGAAGAGAGCAGAAACTTGACTTTAGACAAGATCATGGTCAGAGACGAATGAAGCACTCAAATCCAAAAACCAGCCTCCAAATCAAGAAGCTAAACATTATCAACAGTCCAACAAATGGACCATTTCTTTTTAACTCAGAATTTATTACCTCCAAGATGATACGGCCCTGTCATTTAACAGTACAGTTTAGATTTACCTGCTTTAGTATTTCATATAAATGGGAACATTTGTTGTGGTGTCCTTTGGGAGATGCAGTTGTTTATCAGTCATTTTCATCACTGTATAATATCCCCTGATTTGAATAACTACAATTTATTTATTTATTATACTATTAATGAGCATTTGGTTTTCTTTGAGGTGCTGTTGCATGTCATGCTGCTATGATTGTTTTCTTATATATCTTTTAGTAAAGATATGAATGCATTTCTCTGAGAGATGTACTTAGGAATGGAATTATTGGGTTGTCCAATTTGCTCATGCTCAGCTTTGGTAGAGAATACCTAACAGTTTGCTAACTGACTTCCCTATTGTGCTCCCACCAACAGTGAATGAGGACTCATGTTCCTTATGCTTTGCCAGTTTGCATCCTTTGAAAATATCCTTTGATATTTTCCCACCATTAATCTTTGCTATAGTACTATGACTTTACTATTCTCAGAACTTATTTTTTCATAAAATATTTTATATTTTCTTCTTTAGTTGTAAGTTCTAGAATGTAAAGTCCATGAGAAGAGATACTTATTCTGTTGTGTTAAATTCTACATGTAGTTTCTTGAAAAACTGACTGACATATGGTACATAATTAAATAGCTGTGAATGAATAAATAAATATACATGTTTTCATAAATGTAGAAAATGGGTGGGGATAAAAAGGTGCATTGATTTTTCTTTGGATAGACTCTAAAGTGTAATAAAAATTAAGCCTATATGGCATCATGCTCACCATTAGAACTTTTCTTAAAATTTGTATTTCACATAGATTAGATTCTCTGAAAGAAAGTCTTTAAGAAAACTAGAATAAATCAACATATTTGGCTGGATAAATTGATATAAGAAAAATGTTTTTATTAAAAAGATAGGATTACCTTGAAATCTTGGGGAAAATTCAAAATATGATAAAACTTGTTTAAAAAGTATATTCACATTTTTAGAAAGAAATATCTATACCAACATTTTAATTATTATGCTTAAATTATTAAACAGGACAGGTCTTTTCCTGTCATGTTCCATCACTGCCAGAGTTATCAAGTTAGGGAATTATAGAGTAACATCTGACAGTTCCTTGAGTTTGAACATGATTACTCTGTTTCTTACACTACAAAACCTAATTCTAAAATTTCACAGCTAGAAAGACCTAGAGTCCTTTTAACTTAACCTAGCTCTTATTTTCAGTTTTTAAAATTGTGAATTCTAGAAGATTATACAACTAGTTCTATATAAGTTTCAAATGCTGGCATCAAGAAGAAAAGAGTCATACAGTCTTCCTATTAAAATGTATTATTAGCATGATTTATCAACTAAAGTTCAGAGTTTGGAGACCTAAGCACTAATGTTAGAATATATGTCTGTGTATACACACAAAATTATCTTGTTGAACATTAGGTGAATGACAAAAATTATGATGTACTATAGACCACAACTACATTTGCTACTAATATAAACTTCTGTTTTGATAATTAAAATATAAATGAATACAAAGTAAAATAAAACCTTGTGGTAAACTAAGAGTGAAACAACTCATTTAACTTCCATATCCAGTGCTACTTTGTTTAAATAAGTCTGACATAAAATCAACCAAATGTAATATGTAGACCAAACTTGAACCATGTACAACTTAAGTAAGCTAAGGAAGATTTTCTTACATATAATAGTGAAAAGGTCTTCAGATTTGCTGAAGTATTATATATTACAAAATAGAATCACCTTCATTTTTAAATTGCTTTATCTTTTGTTGCCATGAAAGAAAAGAATATATGCAGGTATTCAGCTGCATGGATAACAGGCAGGAACCTTATTGTACCTAAAAACAATCATATTTGTTCTTGATTTTATTGTGTAGTAGTAAGCCTGATCTTCTGACTCACTGGTTCCCCATAGCTCTACAGCTCCGATTATGAACATGTCTATGTAATTATGCAGATGGTTGTATGCTACGAAATATTCTTTTTTCCTTTAGTTCATGAAAGTAAAATATCTTTTATAGTATCTGACAGAGGCACTGTAACTCATATGCAAGATACAGAAGGTCACAGAAGAAAAAAGAAGGGGATTGAAAGTTTTAGGGAGAGTGTCTTACATGTTATTCTATTTAACAAAGGGGGATGAGTAATGTGTTAAATCATGGGAGAAAAACAGGGTAAAATATCAAAGAAAGAAAAATAAAGGAATGGAAGGGATGAGAAGAGAAGTGAAGGCAAGGGAAGGGAATAGAAGGGAAGTTTGTAAGAGAAGAAATAATGGAAATTCCAAATGCTTATGGGACTTCTCCCAAGCTTATAATTATCTTCACATATCCAAAACTCTTTCTCCCCTCTCTGATAAAAGCAATTAAATGTGTTCATCAAAATACCAGGCCTTGGTTGTATTTTTCCTAGATATTTTAATGATACTAATAATTTCTATGAGACACAGTGATAAACAATACAGCAAGAACTGCATCATTAATTATTTAGATGGCTTGAAGTCCAGTCCCATTATTGCAATTCATTAACTTCTATAATAATAAGTGAAGACTATATCCACCAAGTTGAAAGATTCATTAAAATAAATATAATTAACTAGGAATTAAATGCTATATCAAGAACATCAGTAAGTTTGTGAAATCAAATGGTTTCTTCTGTATGTTACCTTGTTTGATCTACCAGCAATATTCAGTGAAATCTTTCACCATCTTTATCTTCAAAGACTTTCTTCTTTTTGTTTCTATGGGAGCTCACTCTAGTACTATTTCTTTCACTTCATTGACTGCTCTTCCATAATTTCCTTTTCTGAAAAATTTTCTGTAAGCTTTGGTCTGATATAATCCAGAGAACACTTTCTTGATTCTACTCTCTTCTCTATCAAAATAGGGTACACAAGTGACTTTATTAATCTTTTAAATTTAAATGGAATATACTAACAACAACTCCCAAATTTTTATTCCTGTAATGACCATGGGAGCATATCTATTTTTAGATATGGAGGAAAATTTTTATACACTGTTCTCATTATTAAGAACTTAGCCCAAATAGTCAAGAAAATAATAGGAATCTTACTGAACATATTTTATGAAGAAGTGAATGAAAGCCACTTCTCACGTTCCTTAAATAAAAAGGAAAAAATAATGGAGTACAAAATTAATTTGTAAGGTTTGTAATATTGGCAACTATATTAATTAAAGTAAGGAAAAATTAAAGAAAACAAGTTAAAAAAGCATTAAGCATAATGGAATTCTCATCATTAACATTAATGTCTTTGAAGAATATTTAATGATATTCAACATTTCTTGGTTCAATGTTACATTATAAAAACAGGAAAACTGAAAAAATTATTTTCTTCAGCAGAACGTGTTCTGAAATTCTAAAAACAGAGAAGAAATTATCATTGCTCTTGTGTAAATATGCTGACATATATTTAAAATGTTCCATATAATTTACAGAATATGTGTGAAATATATGTAAACTTCTGCATATAAAATAGTGAAAATATAGTCATGCTCTGAATAATAATATTTTGGTCAAGGAATTACTACATAAATAATGATGATCCTATGAGATTACATCACCTAGCTATGTCTTGGTCATCATAATCTATGAAAGTATATTTCATCATATGCTTAATAATGAAACTGCCTAAAAATACATTTCTCAGAAAGTGTTCCCATCATTATGTGGTGCATGGTTATAGATATGTTCAACACCAAATACATTGTTTGACATAAAAAATGCATTATATACATCTTTTCATCCTGTTTTTATGCAAAATTCATTCACCTATATTCTTCTCCCTTTTCATGACTACGTTAATTCTCATAAATATATCTCACCATGTAGACATACATAGATCCATACTAAGTTGAGTATGTCTTCATTTTTTATGTCATTGGATCACATCTTGAGGGAAAACAGATTTTTAACAGAGTTATGTGGGTTAAAAAATCATCAAGAGCACTACTAACTGACCTGAAGATAGGCTCATGCAACAAATTATTTTTAAGATAGGTCTGGAAGTGGGGTTAGTATTGCCAGGTGGAGTAGCCACATAAGTCATTCTAGGATGTGTTAGAAGGAGGTTGTCAAAGTGAGATCCACCCAAAATGGCTAGAAAATAAAAGTAAAAAGAATACCCAACCTCCTGCTCATCCTCTCTTAACAAATATGGAAAATATCCTTCCAATAATTTTTATGTGTGCCTGGGACAGTATTATTGAAGGATTTGCTTTTACCTTTGGTTTTATATTGCATTTTGTTTTTGGTGGTTTCTTTGTTTTCCTGAGGAACTTCCCTTTCTCCTTTAAGCTGTGTATATTTTCTAAGTGTAAGGAGAAGAATTGCAGTGCACTAAACCAAACATCAGGTGCACCTTTCAGTGAAGGTCTTAAAAATAGCATGAAGGGAACCAGTGCATCTAGAAAGTGAGAGCACAACAGGAGCTCAATGGAGGCGCAGAAGTAGTGTGAAGGCATTAGATAGCATCACAGGAAGAAAGTATGCGTATAAAGGGAATTCAATGAGAGGCCTTAGAGAAATAACAAGAGAGCAGAGAAAAGCCATCTGCACCGCACAAAATAAAATGTACCTCGACACATAAAAGAGAATGGCACACGTTAAGAGAAAATTCATGAAAACAACTGAAAGGGTCTATGAGACTTTTTAGTGGGGTTATTAAAGGTCAAAAGAAATAATGATTGATGAACCCTGAGAAACTACAAAATGATAATGGAAGAAAATAGAAGAAAACAGAACAAAGTGGTCAAGAGATCAAGAAAAGTTGCCTGTGTTGAAGTTTACGCTGTCTCTGGCTATGGAACATATCCTCAGAAGACAATGCAGTAGTGATGGAAGTCACAAGATAAATGTGCACCATATCTACCCATATTGAATTCTTTACATGTACCTCATGTATTTATAAAATGATATAGATAAATGAGTAAATATGTTCATGAAATTAAATTTTAGTTAAAAACCCAAATCCTGACAAACTTATAGATCAAGATCAGTGTTATTTAGCTCTTTTGTCTTCTTGCTTATTTCAAAAAATATGCTTAAGGGAACAAATTGTCTGTCCAGAAAAAGAATATTTTCATATGTACTAAGATTTTGGTTTACTTTGTGATCACAGAGTTTATGTATTTCACAGAGAATGACTTTAAGAATAAGAAATATATATATTTTGTCTCAATTTTTACACAAAAATCAATGTCTACATTTCTAAAAAAAAGATGATAAAATAAATCCAAATGTTGAAATAGAGTTTTTTTAAGACACTTTGATTTCACCCAATAGTAAATTTCAACATAAAAAATGTGATTGGTTTCAAGAAAAACTTGCAATTTCAAGTTATATTTGGCTCAGCAATTGTGTGTAAGTTAAGCTTTTACTCTACTCTTTAATTCTACTATTTATTTTTTGTAATCACTTTAATTTTCTGCACTGACATTTCCATTTATGCTTATGTCTTATTTTTCTGTATTTTATTTTGCTGCATAGATTATATATGTTTTTATTAGTGCACTATAATTATACAAAATGGTGGGATTCATTGTGACACTCACATAGCACATAACATAATTTGTTCTACTTCATCAGGCAGTCCTTCCTCTTTCCTATTTCTCCTCCCATCCCCTTCCTCTACTATTCTTTTTTTCTTTCTCTATGTATTTTTTTCCATTGGCACATTGTAATTATACAGAAAAGTGGTATCCATTGTTATATATGCATACATGCATACAGCATAATTTAGTTGATTTTTATTCCCCTGTACTTCCCCTTTATCTCTTCTCTTCCCTCCCCAGATCCCCTTTCTCTACTCTACTGGTGTCTCTTCTATTTTCATAACCTTCTCTTTCCTTTATCTTTCTAGCTTCTACATGTGAGAGAACATATACTTCATAAATTAGTACAACCATTATAGAGATTCCTCAAAAGACTAGGAATAGAACCACCAAAAATCCCAGTTATCTCACTCCTTGGTATTTATCCAAAGGAAATTAAATCAGCATACTCTGGTAATAGATGCATTCCAATTTATAGCAGCACAATTCCAGATGGTCACATTATGGAACCAGCCTAGGTGTTTATCAGCAAAGGAATGGATACAGAAAATGTGGTATATGTACACAATGGAGTTCTACTTAGCCATAAAGAATGAAATTATGTCATTTGCTGATATATGGATGGAACCGGAAACATAATGCCAAGTGATATAAGCCAGATTCAGAAAGTCAAGGGTCGAATATTTTCTCTCCTGTGAAGAAGCTAGAGTGAAGAAAATAAAAGGGGGATCTTCTACTTATTTTGATGATAGAAAATACCCAAATCTCAGATTAGGTATGTAATAGTGCCCAGAATTATCCATTGTATGGCTCACTTCTGCAAGGAAAGACAGATTTATGTCAATCAAGATTGAAATTCATCAAGGTTCTTTATAATCTTCTCAGCCCAGTAAAGCCAACATGTCAAGTTGAGTCCCATGGAGTTTGTATTTGTCAGAATTTAAATGACTATGAACGAATGTTTAAATTTTAAGATTATGTGAGTAGGTCATTTGCCTGCATTTCATCTTTATTTTATTATTTAAGTCTTTCATTATTCTTCTCAAAATACTTGAATACTATATTGCATACACAATTAACTATCTAAAATGCTTTTATCAATTAGGCTACATATCTCAGGGATTCAGTCATATATTTTGGTAAAACAAATGTTCATGGTGTGTATTTCCTTTCCCATAATTAGTAATGTTTATTGATTAAATGCCTTTTGGGCTTAATTTATATTTCTGATTGAATTATCTTCCATAATCTAAAAAAATTGCTTATGCTATAGATCCAGCTAGGTATAAAGATGATTCCACTGAATAATAGAGTCTTATTTACAAAATCTTTTAATTTGGATAGCTATTTTACAGAAAAAGCCCTAATATACACACTAATCAAGCTGAAGATATTACAAGCTCAAAATTTGTATTCTTTATTAATTAGTATAAACTTTTGGCATATTGAGAAATCTATATTAAAGCGTCCTCATTGCCACTTTAATTTCAAGTCTTAAATAGCTAATTTTAGAATTTATAAGATTATAGCACAGTACAATTTTATTATAATTATATTTGTATCAAAAATGCATAAAATTATTCATTTAATTCTACTCTCACTAATGTAGATAAAATAATTGTTGCATTTTTAAATGTAGACTAGATCAAAATTATATCCAAATGGCTACATTCCACTTAGATGTTTATAAATTTCCCAGTGTGGAGGTCAGTTTCCTAGGAAATCTTCAAGAAAATATCTATTCCTTATTTTTGTGACACTAGGTAATAAAAACTTTGTATTTTATGTTTTCAACTTCATTTTCTGAAAAATAAGAAAGCTTTCAAATGTGTACATTCTATGAAGTCTATGAGATGAAAAAATTTGATTTTCTTGAGAATGATTGCTTTGATCTGTAGTTCTTTATACATATTCGATATGAAGAGTAGCATGTCATGCAATTGTCTTTCACCTTTCACTTTATCAATAATTACCTATTTAATCATCTCCTTATATATTTATTGATCTATATTATTCTCTATAATCAGTATTTTGATTTCCAGAAAATAAACTTTTAGAATTTTTGTTGACAGTATAATGCTTATTTTAGGAAATAATTTTTTTAAAAAGCAACAGCAATAATGAAAATAGATACTAGATCAGAAGATAGTCATTTCTTAGAAACAAAACAAAGTAGACCAAAATCAAAACAAAAACACTATTATTGATGCAGTATTTGCCAATATTTCATTGATTAAATTTTAGTTAATTTTCAGATAAGGCTCTTCTGCTGTGGCTTGAATATGATTTGTTTCCCCCCAGAAGTCCACATATTGGAAGTTGGTCCCCAGGTGGAGGTACTTGGGAGATTGTGAGGACCTTTAAGAAATGGAGTATGATGGGCAGTCAGTCCCTAAGTTATTGGGGGTATGAGTGATTTTCATTTGCTCTGCCCCTCCTGTTTCCTGTCTGCTCCTATACAAGACACATCTCTTGCCTGCTTTCACATATGCTCTGGTCTTTGCTATCTGTGCCATGAGGTGATGCAGTCACAGGGTGATTCTCACTGCAGAACTGAGTCTATGCTCTTTAGACTTTGAACCTCCAGATCTCTGAGCTAAATCAATTTCTTTCTTTTCATAAGTCTCCTATATCATGTATGTCATTACAGTGACAACAAGCTGACAAAAATAGAGTGTAATCAATTCAACAAGCAGAGGCATTTTCAAATTAAACACTCAGAACTTGAATTGTAAAACAATCGTGTTAATTAGACTCCATGTGTTGAAAAAAGATCTATCTAAATTTCTTCAAGTACAGGCAATTGAATACCATATGTCATTGAGTCGTCATGTCCCTTTAGGCTTCACTCTTGGGTGACAATTTCTTTGACTTTCCTTGTGTTTGATGATCTTAACAGTTTTGAAGAAGTATTGGTTAGGTGTTTTGTAAAACATTAATCTTTTGGAATTTTTTTTCATATGAGACTGGGATATCTTTGAGCATGGACAGCACAAAATTTTATCAAGGAGTTAAGTTGAAGTAAAGATAGCTGAGCCACCAGATGTCAGAGTAGGAAATTAAAACCACTACACAAAATGAAAGTAGCAGCCATGACTCTAATCACTTATTATAGTAGTATAAGCAAGAAGAAAAATTTGAAAAAAATGTTTACACTCCCCCTGTTCCTTTTGCCCTAAAAAGCTGCACACTGGTTATGAGTGAGGTTCATCAGAGCCAACTTGTAGATCATCTCCCTGCTAGATGGGATTCTTTTGCATGAGACATTCTTCTCCAATTTATTCAATCATTTGTTTTTATCAGTGTATTTTTGGTATGTGTTTTGTGTATAAGTCTGATATTACTTGATTAGTTTGTTGTTTAAATTGTTCCAGTTTTGTCCAGTGGGCAGAAGATCTACATTAAGGATAGTTTTGGAAGTGAGAAAGGCCTATATTTAGATCACTGAACCAGTTCTGTTAATTCCTAACATACATATATATGTCAGTCACCATATATGTACTTGGTGGTATAGCACATCACTCTAGGGAGCATTACTGACATTGTACTCCATATGAACTGAAATATCAATGGAAAAATCAGCGGAAGGGAGGTAGGAATTACAGAAAGCTTTGAGGAGAGAGACAGTTACCTTTTTCTGTCAACTTACTCTGTGTCTGACATCAGGTTTTATATCAACAGCTACTAAGCTTTGATCTATGTTCCAGTGTTTTTTTTTTTAACATATATTTGTTCATCAGTAGGTAATTGCAGATGGCTGTTTACACTGAAAGAGATATCAAAGGAAAAACATTTTTATACAGGAAGCTTCTCCACAACTGAACATAAGATAAATCCAAATTACGAAAATATATTATTAAAAACATGTGCATTCATTTGCCAAATAAAATGAGAAAACACTTTTGTCTTGCATGTCAAAAGTATGAGTTATTTTATTTTCCCTGTTTGTCCTTCCTATATCTATTAATATTATTTTATTAATTTGTCAAATGATTTTGAATTCAACGGGCCTTTTATTTTCTACTATCCTATTTCTTATGTATTATTTCTTAAGATATTAAGCTATTTTTGCTGAAATATTTCAACACTTCTCATTAATTATTAGTCACACCTCACATAGGTTCTGGAACATGACAGATTTTCAACAAAAAACACTATATAAATCAATGTATTGTTATTACATATTTACAAGTAGACACAAGGCAACAAACAAGCTAAAATAGCACCCCAACACAGACATGTCCACACAGCAGGAAACCTAATTTCCTTATTGTTTTAACATTTAAAAGTACTTATGAATAGTTGAAATAATTTTGTCATTTCATTGAGAACTTATCATGTGGTGCCAAAGGATCTATGCTAATGTGATACATCATCATAAAGATATTAAGCCTCTATTGCATAATATTAAAAATGCTTAAAGAAAAACTTGAAATAATATTTAATGACAGCAGAAATCTGTCCAAATAGAAGCAGCATTTGGAATAAATCAATACTGTTGAAGAGGAATAGAAAGGGAAACTTGGTTTTTTCATTACAGAAAGGATACACATTCCACTTCCTTATAAAGCATTCTGTCAGAGTTATGAAGAGCTTCTAAGAAAATCTTAAATAACATGCAACACACACCACACACACACACACACACACACTTGATCCCTCAATGATTTAAGAAAGAAGACCACAAAAAGGAAATAAGACTGGTAAAGCAATGTGGGTATTTAAGTTTGAGCAGCTGAGAAGACCTAAGAGAAAGTGCAAATCTTTGTGTCCAGTCTGGTTAAATTGAAGTGTGAAACAGATTTATTTGGAAAACCTTAAGCTTGAATGTTGGGCAAACTCTGGAGAAGACAATATTTTATTTTGAGACTAACAAATTAAAGATCAACCTGGGCCATCTGGGTCTGTAATAAGAACAAATAGCAAAATCATGGTTAGCAAATATCATAGCATGGTTAAAGGATGTTGCAAACATAGCTGTCTATAGATGCTGTGATTTACAGGCATTTTCTGTTTCCTCAGATAATACTTGTAATTTATTCCTTTGACTCTTTATTTTGGATAATTTTTCTCTCATTTTTTCGATATATTTTTTTCAATGCTAGAGTTATCATTTAGCAAATAAAAGTTTGAGTGAATTGTAAATATACTGTTTCTAGTTACCCATTATCTCTTAGGTTAGCTTGGAAAGATTTTTTTTAAATGATCACAGGCATTTTTCATGAGACAACACCTGCCAAATGAAATATTTAAAGAAAAACAACCTATTTTAAGTTATGCCATAGAGGCACATTTTCTTTATCATATCTTTTTAAACTAGTAGTATTTTACTCTTATTTTTTAGATCAGATATTTTATTCTTATTGCAAATTCAACCTAATGTATGAGTGTAAGGATGAAAATGTAATACAAAAAAAAAAAAAAAACAAGTAGCAACAGCAAATTGGTAATGAGTATCTCATGCTTCATGGAAACTAGCATCTTTCACAGAGATTTTCAACTCCATTTAATGGTACTTGGAAGTTGGTGGGGAAATTTTCTGTAGCTGAACAGAGCTACTTGCAAGTTCTGTATGAATGCCAGAGATTTTAAAAGTCACACATTTTTGGGGCGGTAAAATGTCAAACAATGATGAACATTCCCAACAAAATTTTAGATTCTATTCACTTTTAAAAATTGCTTTGTTTAACTGTTCTAGAAAGCCAACTTCACATTTCTTCTGCTGTCAAATCCTAATTATCATATATTTTCTTTATGTCAAATTTCTAAAACATTCAAATTATTTGAATAAAGTGCTGTATTTTAGTGATATGAGGACCATGATTTAGTTTATGAACTGCTGCATTATTTAGTAGCTAGGTTATTTTATTTGAAAAATAGGTAAATTGCATATATTCAAGATGTATAATATGATGATTTGGTATATTTATACACTGTACATTGATTACCACAATTAAAGTATATAGCATATCAATTTCCACCCATTGTTATAATTTGTGTGTGTGCTTATGTGTGTATATGTGTGTTAATGGTGGTGAGGACATATCTTTTCTCATCAAATTACAATAAATTATTTTCTTTTTAGTCATAATACTGCACATTCGATCCACAGAACATATTTCTTATATATATATACATAGACACACACACACACACAAACACACACAAGCTTATGCATGTTGACCACTATGTTCTTTCTTTCCAAGGTAATAACCATTCTTTCTTGGCCAGGTAATAACCATTCTATTTTCTTATTTTTGCTTCCTGGGTCCAACTCTGCATGTGTTAATCTGGCCAAACTGAAAGTTTATAAATTTCTTCAGCTCTGTTTCATGCTCTCCATTCTACAGTAAAGCTGGCTAAATGCTGCCAACAATATCCTGCCACTGACTGAAAGCTGTGCTGACTTGAAATTCCTTTTGCAAGATTAATTTGTCCATCACTTTGAAATTCAGCCTCACACAAAATCTCAGGACATAGGCAAATTGTAGCCAATTTCTTTGCCAGAATATAACATGAGTGGCTTCCAATTTGCAATAAAGTGATCATTTCCCTCTGACTCTTCAAGATCACAGTTCACATTCCCATCTCTATTCCAGTTTTCTTAGCTTCTACCAGAATCAACCATTAAGCAATACTTATAATACTCTAAAACTTTTTCAGCTTGTGTCCCTAAACTTTTCAAGATTCCTGTTGCAAACTAGCTCCAAAGGCATTTCATCTGTACAATATGGTCAATTTAGTCTTAGCAGTGACCTCCACTTCTTGGTACCAATTTCTCTTTTAGTTAGCTTTTTCTTCACCATGTCCAGAATATTGACAAGAACAAGTTAGAGGGGGTAACTTGCAGATTCAGAAATCTGAGTTCATAGATGGCTGGCTCCATTGCTCTGGCTCCAAGGTGAGACAGAACATCATGAAGGAAATGACCAAAGGAAGAAAGTTACTTAGCTCGTGAAGGGGTCAGAAATCAGAGAGAGGGAGGGAAAAGAGTTTCAGGGAAGATGCATGCTTCCTTGGCAAGTCTCCAGTGACCTATGTCAGCTTTGTGCCACCTACACGAAGTTAACACCCAGTGTATTCAAAGTAAGATGGACTTGTTGGTGATTAAATTATTTGACTTTTAACGTTCCAGCATTAATACAGGAGCTTTGGGATAAAACTCATTTCCAAACCATAATACTGTGACTACCAAAATATTGCAATTTGAAAAAGTTGACATGTTCATCAAGTTGGAAAGTATGGTCTTCCCTGCTAAAACAAAGTTTTTGAATATTCAACAATGATGGACAAACCTAGAATTCATTAAACATACACCATCATAAAGAACTTCTTGATAAATATTAGGTTTCTCATGCTAAAACCATAATCCTATTTTAAATTTTCTAAAATTATTATTATTTTTTAAAAAACTAATATTTAATTTTCCTTAAATGTAAATTAGAGAAACAAAATATACTTATGGTTTTACAATATTTATTTCTGAATATGACCTTGTTACCTTTGTTATTTCTATTCCTTAACATTTTTATTATTCTTTAACATTTTGTTGTTTCAACAAAACATTTGGTTGAAAAAGCATGACATTAAAAATAAACTAGATTTTTAGGAATTTTCATTACCAAAGTAAAATTTCTCCCTGATTCCCCACATTACTCTCTGTATCAGTGAATAGTTTACCCCCATTTAAAAATTTTTTTAAAAAGTCTTTTTGTTCATAAACTTGCTTTTAGTGGATATGAAAAACACGAGAATAGAATAGACCTTCATGTCAGAATGACCTAGAAATAAAGAAGGATCATTTCTTTTTTTTTTACTTTTTGCATTTAGTTCTATTGAATACCAGATGGTCTGGAAAGGTAAGATAATGTTAATGAGTCTCAAGATATTGCATGACAGAGTATAACAACCAAGGTCAAACTGTTATCCTTTGGCTGTATAAAACAGTTTGAATTATAAATAAGTTTATTTTCTTAGAAAACGAGAAGGTTGCAAAATATCACTAAGCAATATTTCTGGAATACTAGTCCACACTATTTTGTGTCCTCTGTTGTTCAAGAAAAAGATTAACTAAGCAAGTTTGGGTTATCCAAATGTTGTACACTACAAAGAAGTTTTTATTCTTGTATAGGTCATGGATAAAATCTCATAGCTCTTGAAATTTCCTGAATATTAACAGTCTTTTCATCTCAGCCCATAGGCAAAGCCAGTTAATTTATGGTAGTATTGGGATTTATGGAAGGTGTCTGTGGCCATGCTAGTTTATGTTAGCTGTGTGATCAGAAGTGGGACCTTGGATTATGAGGTATCGGTTTGAACTTGGGAGAGGCTAGCAACAACATGAATGACTTGGGAAATCAACCATTCCTGGGAAACTGACCCCCAATATATCCTTGAACTTCCTAACTTGGGTGAACTTCTTTGGTTGGCAAGATTCCATCGTATTCACACTCAATTCCTCCACTCAACACTATCTGTATGATTCCAGTTGGAGAGGACAATTGGAAGCTTGTGGCAAGCCTTTTACAAATCCTAAGTACTTTTCACTGGAGTAGATCATAAGCATGAATATCAGAGCTTTTGTGATGTGAATCTTTATAGAAAAATCACTGAATATGAGTGTGGTCTTGAGAACTCTAAATCACATTTATCTTTTAATCTCTTCTTTTTCTTTTCTTGCCACTAGTGAGAATAAGGTATTGTTTTATATGTGCATGTTATAATTATTTGTTAAAGATGAAATCAATGTTTTCAAGAATAACAATTATTTGATTTATGCTGTACAGTTAATACTATTAGAATCGATACTGAAAATGAAGGACTAAAACAATTCCCAGTAACATGTTATCTTTCATCATTGAATGTAAAATCCTAGCTGTAGGGATTTTTTAAATGTAGATATCCTTAATCTTGATGAGAAACATCCCTCATGCTCCTATATTAACAATTATTTAAGCACTTTACTAAGGTAATTTACAGGTAATGATCTTGAGTCATTAAATTTTCTGATGTGAACTACCTACCTCACCTTTAGAAACTGTCCCAGTGTTCTTGAGTGGTGAGTGTATGAAATTGCCCCCAACAAGCCTTCCAGCACTTTTGTACCACATAGAAATCAGGTATATTCTATTACTTTTAAGAAAAAAACAATCTTAATTTAAGTGTCAAATGTTATCCTCATGCCAGATTGTAAATTTCAAGTGATTTTAGATGAATCACAATGTTTACCTGTTTGGTAAGTGATGAAGCTAAGACTAAGAATCAGGAGTCTATTTGAATGCATCTATACTATTTAAAAACATAATAGGTCAAACTGCATAAGAGATGTCAGTATGAATATACTCAGTTCTTGCTATTAAGGAAGTTATATCATAGAAAGTATGAATAAAGATGAAGCTGGGCGGTTGGGAAACATCTGTAATCCCAGCATTTTAGGAGACTGAGGCAGGAGGATCACAAGATCAAAGGCAGCCTCAGCAACTTAACAAGGCCCTTAGCAATTTAGCAAGACCCTGTCTCAAAAAAATAAAAATAAAAATAAAAAGGCCAAGGGTTGGGATTCAGTGGTTAAGCTCCCTGGTTTTAATTCCTGACATAAGAGATTAAATGAGAGAAAGATTAAAGATGTAAAAAATAATTTTATATAGAATGAGTCAAATTTCAACAACATGGTATGGAGAGAGTGTTGGAGACTGAGTTTTAGAATTGCTTGTTGCAATAATCAATTTTGTGTCAATTTGCCTAGGCCATGATGTTCAGACATTTGGTTAGACACTATTCTTTGTTTTTTTTTTGGTGGAGTGTTTTTGGATGAGACTTATATTAAAACAGGTAGATTTTGAGGTAAGAAGAAGATTGCCCTCCATAACACAGGTAAACCTCAGCAACTCAGTTTGAAGACCTGGATGAAACGAAAGACTGACCTCCCCAAGCAAGAGGGAATTCTGCAGCACCCAGACTTTGGACTTGAACTTCAACAGTCTCCTTCCTGTGTTGTTGGCCTGCCAACCTGTCCTTCAGAATTTTGCCTTGCCTGCTTCCATAATTGCATAAACTAACTCCTTAAAATATAATCTCTTCTTATATATCTGTAATTTTATTTCTAAATGTATCTATATATTTATTATATCTGTATGTAGATGTAGATACCATTTTCTATGAAGAAAACTAAAATACATATTTTAGTTTAATGCTTATTTATATATTTTCCTCACTTGGCCTGGATTTATATTCCATTTGTCTCAATTCTAATATCATCACTGATTATTTTTTTCTTTTCTTTTTTGATACTATAGATTGAACCCAGGGTGCTTAACAACTGAACCGCATCACCAGTTCTTTTTAATTTTTTTTTAAATTTTGAGACAGGGTCTCACTAAATTGTTTAGGGTGTTGCTAAGTTTCTGAGGCTAGACTTGAACTTGCGATCCTCCTGCCTCAGCCTCCCAAACCACTAGGATTAGAGGTATGCACCATCATACCTGGCTCTATGACTGTTTTCTGTGTACTAACATTTTTTTTTCTCAATCAAGACAACAACTGTGATTGCTTCAAAATAAATAAATAAGACACAAAGATCATAGGTTTAAGACAATAGAATTTTATTTCTCATAGTTCTTGAGGCCATGAATTTGAAATGAATTTCACAGGGTTTAAGGTGTCAGAAGGGTTAGTTCCTTTGGAAGCCTCCAGGCAAGGACTTTTTTTCACTTTTCCCTGATTCTGTGGCTTCCCTCATTCCTTAGCTTGTGTCCCACCCCTCCAGCCTCTGCCTTCATTATTATACTCTTTTTTCCTCTTCTCTCTATGCCCCTCTTGTAAGGACACTTGTGACTATATTTAGGACACATCCATGTAGTTAGGATAATATCCCTAAGATTCTTTATATCTACAAAGTCTTTTTTTGTCATTTGTAGTTAATATTCATGAATTTCAGGGGTTAGAATCTGAATATCCTTAGGAATGTCCATTGCTTAAGATCTCTTAACCCCCTAAACTGCCATCCGTGTTGATAATCATAAATATAAATAGGTTTTATAAATTAAGATAAAGGTTTAAAGGAAACAATATTAAATATATGTTTGCACACTATGAACAAATAACTGAAACAATTCATTTGAAAAATATAATTTCCTATATTACTATTATTACTATTACTTTTAACTCTCATTGTATTAGTATTTTATTTTACACAATCTTAAGTTCTTTAGACAATGAACAATAAAAAAATAGTGAAACTATCTACATTTACTTCATCTCCTTTTAAAAGTACAAAAAGTTAAAATGGTTGTTCATAATTTATCTATAGGAAGTGGGTCTAGGATTCAACATTTTTATATCCAGCCAAAATGAGATATTGCTCATCACCCATATTTCAGGTGACCTCAATTACCTATTGTTGTCTTCTTGATTTATAAGAGTTATTTGACCAAAATCTATTTTATTGAAATAGGAAACATGAAAAATTGAATTCTAAACAAACATTTATTTCAAAATATTTAATTACAATTTATTTGGATAGAAATATGATGACAAATTGTCTATTATCCTTAAAAATAGCTAAAGAATAGGCAAGGAATAAATATAGCTTTGCTGTATTTAGAATCCCCAAAGATTTCTTTCTATATTTCTTTTCTATTTCAAATCTCTGGACTTGTGTCAAATTTCTGTATAATTTCCTCTTCCCTCACATTATTTAATATAAAATTCAGAGTACATATGTTCCTGGAAATGATAGATTCATGTTTTGGTCCATTTCTCTTGTATAGAACTACTGTAAAAGCTGGACAAATATTAAAATAATTTATTTATTAATAAAACTAAGAATGGTCAAGTCAGAGCAAAAATATACAAATCTGTGGATTTCCCTTGGCTCTCTTCTGATGGTTTAAACAGAGTTATTGAATCTCCAATGTTTTCAAATAAATGCAGCAAAGGCAGAAAAGGAAGAGAGAACCTTCTTCAATTTTAAGAAAAGACTTTACCAGAAGCATCTTAAATAACTTCTCCTCAAATCCCATTGAACACAATCTTTTATTGGAGAAGAAGTTGGGAATTTAGTATAAAAAGCTTGGACTATTATGTTAATCATGAGTGACACACCAGGAAAGAGCTCATTGAGTCTTGAACAAAATAGTGAATCTTTTTGTAGGTAAAATAGGATGGTAGGCAATTTATCTGGATAAGAGCATATAGGTAGTGTTTTTCTTTAAAATTTGTTTTTATATTTGAAGTTGTGTAAAATTGTTGCAGGAAAATACATAATAAAGTTTGTATTTTCTGAAAATCCAAATATTTTAGTCATGTTTGTTTATCTACTTGTATTTATACCTACAAAAAATATAACATAATGCTTATAAATTAAAAATCTAGAAACAATTCTTTTAAAGACAGGAAGAAGAAAATGGTATCAATATTGTGTAGTGTAATGATTTTAGGCAAGATAAGTGAAAGCTATACAAAGTCGACAGAAGTTGAAAACATCATTATTTTTGATGATTATTATTACATTACATTACATGCTAAAACATGTTGAGCATTAATAATTATAATTCATTTTATCACATATATTGTAGGTAATTTCATTAAGCTTCTAAATAAACACAACCAACTGAAAAACAAATACTTACACAAAGGAAGTTAAAAATATTAGTTCCTCAAAAGTCGTAATTTACCAAAACTCATACAAGGAGAGAGAACTCATCTGAACTGACTTTCAGATATGCCAAAAATCTAATAATAAAAGAAAGCACAAAAATTTGGCAATACATAATGTTAGCAAGGGTATACAGCAACACATTAGTAATAAGTAAAAGTGTATAACAATTTGTAAAAACTAAATAGAATGTAGTTACTAAAGTATACCAAATATAGGTTAGCAATTATTTTAAGGAAAGTTATATCAAATTTGAAAATGCATATATTCTTTTACCAAAATATTCTGTGAAATTTCCTATAGCTACTTTTGAATGTAGAAATAAAATTTTAGGCAATACAATTGTCCATTTAGCAGTGTGTCTGTGTGAATAAATATATAAGTTAATATCTGCTTATCTAGAGACCTAACATAGAATATTGCATAGTCATTACATTTTATGTGATAAAATTGTGTAAAAAATATGGGCATACTTCCATGATATATTGGGGATAAAAATAAACACATAAAATTGTAAGGAAATATAACTGTCTTTTGTATCATATTTGTGTTTATTTTAAATTGCTCATGTTTTGTGATTGCCCCTAAAAATATACTAGAGTCTTAATGAATAAGACCATGTTTCTGATCTCCTTGAATTGCCTAGGTAAATGATTTGCATATAATCTCAACAATGTTTGCAAGTTTTATTGATCATTTTGTTTATCCACTTCAAATATCAAATAAAAATTAGGAAATACAATGCATCTTAAAGTTATGGCAACTTTTTAAGTTGATGTACATCATTTACTTTGCTAAATCTCAATTTAATTTTATACACAAGCTATTGTTGCTCTAAGCATTTGTTCAATAAAAAGAGTATTTTAAGCATTACAAGTCACCCTACATAATTAATTTTTATATCATGAAGCTATTATCTAAAAATGGTGAAAAAGCGAGTATAATGCATGTTCTATCAGCAAAATCTACACCAATTTCAAACTTATATATAACTTATTTAACATCATTTTGAAGACAAATTTATCAAAACTTGTTTTCTAACATGATTTTCTTGAAATTATTTCTGTTTAATTTTTATCATAATGTTGTGTCTTTGCCAGCCAAATACTGCTATGCAATTTTGTTTTCAAATGCCAGACTATAGTGATAGAAACTAACATGGTGGAGTAATCCATTTATTTTATAGTATCAATAACCACAATGGGTTCAATTGAATTATATTTTAATTTTACCATTTCTATTTTTGCATATAAAAATGCATATCTTTGCCTCTCCTGGGCAAGTTGAAATTTGTGTGTTTTTTTTTTTTATCATAATTTGAAATTTTAAATTACTGTGGTCACATGAGATTTAAATTCACAATTTAATTTATTTTGACATGTTACTATTATCTCTGTGTAGTTTAATTGTATTCTTGAATAATAATATCCTTTGAAACTGAATAAATGAAAATAAATGTTATATAACATTTTTCAAAAAAGTACTGTTGAACCAGGTTAAATTAACCTAAACCAACCTCCTTATTTGAATTGAGTTTGGTCTAAAGTGTAAAGCCAGGAGACAAAAAGGTGGTAAATAAAACCGCTAGGAAAGGCTTTACTGGGAAATATGAATTCACCCTCCAACAAAGCAGGAGGGGAGAATCCCATACGTGTTCCGCAGTACAGAAAATTTAAAAAGCCTGGTAAGGAAGGGGAAGGCTTAAGGCAGAAAGAGGAGGCTTTGAGGTAGGAAGAGGAGGTATCTAGATTCCTGTGTTCCCTGGGGTTGGCCAGGAGATCCTGCTGAGGTCAGATTCCTTCCAGGATGAGTCAGGAAAAGTCTGCTGATTGGTAGGAGGCACCATTATGGCTTACATATCAGCATCTGGTTGGCTGTTCCTTTGCACATGTGGGCTGCTTGATGCTTCATTCCCCAGGGCGGGCCTTCGCCATATTGTACGGTCTGTGTTCACCTCAGGAGAAGAGACGCGAGAGGTGAGATCTTGAGCTGACCTAACACAAAGAAGCCTCCACATACAGTTATCTAGAACTTAGCTTGATGTACAAGCAGAATGTAATCAAACAAAAGTATGCTCTTTAAGCTGAGCAACGGAGTGTCAGCCAATCATAGCAGTCGACCCTTCAGCTAGTCCACCGAAGGCTGGCCAATAATGACCAATAAGTCAACTGCCATAGTGAGCCAGTCAGAAATTTCTCTATCTTCTCCTGCATTTCTGGTTACAAAAGTAGTTCACAAAATAGTAACAGGGGCCTTATGAAACTGATTCTGGAAACATTTTTTTCCTTACTCAAGTATTTAACTTTGTTAAATTAAACCAGTTCCAGTTTCTGTTTTAACACTCTTGGCTTGCAAGTCATTAAAGAGTTTAATTTTGTAATCTAAACATTTCTACTTTGGTGAAAATAAAGCCAAACAGTGGATATAAAGATATTGCCAACAATATTTTCTGTTAGCATTTTATTGTCAATTACAATTTACTAAATGATTTTTATATGTTTTCAAAAACAATCAGTTCTTGCTTCACATTTATGGTAAAAGAATTAAGATATAGATGAAGTTGAAATATGCAAAATTACCTATTCTTAATATGCAATCTATAAAATAAGATTGCTATCATTTATCCCCTTATGTGTAAAGAATAGAGTTTGTAGATGTAGAGTTTGTTATCCCTTCATTTATATTTTAAAATTATTTCATGTAAATAGCTGATAACAATTAGGACTTAATTGTAAATTAAGCTATATGTAAATTAAGCTATATGCTGAGGTTTTGAGTCATATAAATAATTTCCCCCAATAAACAGGCAAGTAATTAGAATAACTAACAAGATTCAAAAAGAGATGTTTCACTGTAATGCTAACACATACATACACATGCATGTTTTTATATATATGTGTGTGTGTGAACAATGAACCCAGGGGCAATTAACCACTAAGACATCCACAATATTATTTTTTTTAATTTTTAAAATTTTTTTTTAGTTTTTGATGGACCTTTATTTTATTCATTTATTTATTTATATGTGGTTCTGAGGATTGAACCCAGTGCCTCACACATGTGAGGCAAGTGCTCAACCACTGAGCAACAACCCCAGACCTTATTTTTATTTTTGAGACAGAGTCTTACTAAGTTTGAGACAGGTCCTTGCTAAGTTTCTGAGGCTGGCTTTGAACTTGCACTCCTCCTATCTCAGCCTCCAGAGCCTCTGGAATTACAGACCTGTGCCATTGGGCCTAGCCTAGTACACACTTTTATAAAACAACATCAGGTCATCATGTTCCTGACAGTCTCTCATTCTTGGATATAGGTGAAACTTGACTTTTTAAAACTCAATTCCATGATTCTCATATGCTTTGTATAACTTTATTGTTACATGATACTCTTATTTTTTAAAATAATTCACATGTGCATGAAAAATACATTTATCTTTATTTTAGAAACTTTATTGAATATAAACTTTTAAATTTGAAAATTATTGTAGAAATAATTACAGATAAATTGAAAGTCATTTATTTATTTTTCTTTTATAATTTTTAAAATTTTTTTATTTTTAGATATACATGACAGTAGAGTGTATTTTGACATTATCCATACATGGAGTGTAACTTATTCTAATTAGAATCCCACTCTTGTAGTTGTACATAATGTCAAGTTTTACTGGTTGTATATTCAAATATGCACATAGGAAAGTTATGTCTAATTCATTCTACTGTTTTTCCTATTCCCATCTCTCCCCTTTTTGTCCTTCATTGCCCTTTGTCTAATTCAATGAAATTTCTATACTGCCCTCCACTGCTCTTTATTGTGTGTTAGCACCTATTGCTTTAAAGTTGTGCTGCGTGAGTCTGATCGATAAGTTGGGGTCCTGAGAGATGAAGAAAGAGGGAGTCTTTGGGGAAGACAAAATGAGGTCTCCCAGGACAGGAGTGATGACCCGCAGGGTCACTCATCCAGACCCTGAGGTGTAGGTAAAAAACTGCTCTGTCAGAGTGAGATGCAAAAACACCGTTTATGCCAGAAAGTGCAGAGGCTCATATACAGTCCTGAACCAATCAAGCCCAAAGTCACAAACAAAGGGGTGCTCTCTGTCAACCTCACAGTCCATTAGCATAGAATGGGGAAAGATGGAAGGGAGGGGTTGAAGGTATGGAGAGTGCTCCTACAAGCACCCACATATCAGAGAGAACATTTGGCCTTAGGATTTTGTGGACTGGTTTATTTCATTTAGCATGATAGTCTCCAGTTCCATCTGTTACTGGCAAATGCCATAATTTTATTCTTCTTTATTGCTCAGTAGTGTTCCATTATGTATATGCACCATATTTTCTTTATACAGTCATCTCTTGAAAGGTACCTACATTGGTTCCATAGCTTTGTTATTGTGAACTGAGTTGCTATAAACAAGATGGGGCTGTGTCACTGTAGTGTGCTAATTTTAAGTCCTTTATATATATATTTAGGAGTGGGATAAGTGGGTCAAATAGTGGTTTCATTCCAAGTTTTCTGAGGAATCTCCATACTGCTTTCCACAGTGGTTGCACTAATTGGCAGCCTCACCAGCAATATATGATTGTACTTTTCCCCCCACATCCTCGACAACATTTATTTTTATTTGTATTCTCGATAATTGCCATTTTGACTGGAGTGAGATGGAATCTCAGTATGGCTCGAATTTGCATTTCTCTAGTTACCAGAGATATTGAACATTTTTTCATATTTTTGTTGATTGACCACATTTCTTCTGTGAAGTGACTGTTCAGTTCCTTTGCTGTTTATTGATTGGGTTATTTGGTTTTTTGGTGTTAAGTTTTTTGAGTTTTTTAATATCATGAATCTTAATGCTCTATCTGGGATCCAGGCAACTAATTTTTCCTGTTCTGTAGGCTCTCTGTATACATTCTTGATTGTTTCCTTTTCTATTAGGAAGCTTTTTAGTGTGAAACCTTCCCATGTATTCATTCTTGATTTTACCACTTGTGCTTTAGGAGTCTTGTTGAGGAAATTGGTTCCTTAGATGACATGATGGAGAGTTGGACCTACATTTTCTTCTAGTAGGTGCAGGGTCTCTGTTCTAATGTCTAGGTCATTAATCTACTTTGAGATGAGATTTGTGCAGGTTGGGAGATAGGAGTTCAATTTTATTCGAATACATATGGATTTCCAGTTTTCCTAGCACCATTTGTTGAAGAGGCTATCTTTTTCTAGAAGAGGTCAACTGTATATATGTGGGTTTGTCCCTGTGTCTTCTATTTCATTCCATTGGTCTTTATGTCTGTTTTTGTGCCAACGCAATGTTATTTTTGTTATTATAATTCTGTAGTACAATTTAAGGTCTGGTATTGTGATGTCTCCTGCTCCACTTTTCTCCCTAAGGATTGCTTTGGCTTTTCTGGGCCTACTATCATTCGTGTATATCTTATAATATTGGATAGGCTTATCTAGTCATTGTCTCATAAATATTTAAAAACTAATAATTGTCATTCAGTTTTTCACTTTCCTTTTCACATCTTAGACTATTTCTTACTGTTTTTCATCTAAATATTACCCTACTTTAAGTTCCAATTTAGCTTCAACTTCCTATATTAATCTCTCCTTTGTTAACCATTGTTGTATATACTTATGAAATTCAATTGATATCGTAACTTTGCATTCTCTTTTATTTTACTATTTATTATTGGACTTTTTAATTTAATAGATATTTTCAATTTTATTTGAAAGTTTCTTGTCTACTGTACACTAGGTATATTATTATTACATCAAAAAGAACAAATAAATAATAACATACATATCCAATCATTAAAGTAGTTTGTATTTAGATAAAACAGCCATAGGTTAGTTTATTAGTTTGTTTGAAAAAAATAAACTGACATATCACAGATGTTTGAGGCTCAACAAAATTTTATTCTGTATTTATTAGGATATAGCAAAGACATTTCCAGGAGAATATAACCAGTATTCTCTCTGTTTAGAGGCATTAAATGTAAAATTATTATATTATGAAGTATGTATGATAGCATATATCTACTAGATATACTATCAGTCTGTAGTCACTGAATATTAGTCAAATTAGATACTTTATTTTATCAAAGACAAATGTTTTTCATATAAAAAGATAACAGTACAGTAATAATTATAAAGGTCATGACTATTATACTACATGAAGACATTAAAATAAGAATATTCATGACAGAGAAATGAATATGGATTGACAATATCCCTGGTCAACACTTTAAACAGAAAATAAAGCTTAATTTTATAGGACACAGACAGTGAAGACTTTTGCTAATAAAATTTTGTAATTTTGGATTTTGATCAATCCCTCATGGATGCATTATATGTTGCAGGTCCAGCTAAAATTTCAGGTCATCATTTGAGCTAACCATTAATTGTGAATGTTTGCTTTTCTGTTTTAGAGAACAGAGCAAATTTGTTTTCATGGTTCACTGAAATAAAGCCATTGGATAAGTATGGAGAGACTTAAATATCTTATTTTAATATATATGTACATATATATATGTTTATCTATATAATTCAATTAATTATACAAAACATTTATTATATCTTTTAGATGCTCTGGTTCAAAAGACCATTTTTGTTTTACATTTTAGGTATCACTCTGTTATTTATTCATTGTTTTTTCATTTTTTTAATTTCTTTGTATATGGATAGCATGCCTTTATATATTTTTTTGTATGCAGTGCTGAGGATTGAACCCAGTGCCTTACACGTGCTAGGCAAGTACTCTACCAGTTAGCCACAGTGCCAACCCCTATCCAGTTTCTTTTTTAATATGTAAAATTATCTACTTTAAATCTCTTCTTCTACATATTTTTCTTAAATATAACAGTTGATATATACTCTATTGCTTTTTTGCAATACAGTTTTATTTCCTATAGTAAAATATGAAGCCCATGTCATAATGGGATGCAGCAAATTTAGAAAATATGGGCAATGGTACTACAGTAATTTCAGTATGGTTAAAATTAGTTGTGTTAGGTTACAAAATTTTATATCATTAAGCACATATTTCCATTATTTTAAAGTAATTTATTCAGTTATATTTTTGTAGAAATCCTTCCAGTACTTTTGAATTCCCTAGACAGAACATGGCACAGAATAAAGCATTTAATAATTTTTTACTTAATAATTTTTTGGTTGGTTAATTAATAATATACTTTTCCCAGTACAAATTCATTTCTAAGCACTAATCTGAATTTATAATCACAAGATTTGCTGTCAACAGAGGTAAGACCCACTTGCCAATAAGGGCACTTAATCAAGATTTAAACTGTGGACTATTCTAATTGGCTTAGGAGCAACAGTGTAGAGACAGAGAGTAAAACTTGGAAAAATTGCATATATTTTTGAAATCACAGGAACAATTCACTATTTTGTGTTAATAATTTAAAAAATTTAAAATATTTTTTAAAATTAAAAAGAATTCCTATATTTGGCTTTTAGTCATTTATAACAATTATCATCATTCTCTGTATAGTTTTCTCTTCAAACCAAGTCGTATGAAGTTTCATATTAACAGTGGGGTGAGATGGGGAGACCTGTTTAAGAGTTCCAAAGTTTGCCAGGTGTGGCTCAGGCATGTAATCCCAGCGGCTCAGGAGGCTGAGGCAGGAGGATACAAGTTCCAAGCCAGCCTCAGCAATTTAGTGAGGACCTAAGCAACTCAGTGAGACCATGTCTCTAAATAAAATACAAAAATGGGCTGGGCATGTGGCTCAGTGTTTAAGAGCCCCTGGGTTTAATCCCCAGTACCCCAGTACCAAAAAAAAAAAAAGTTTCAAAGGTAATGGCATGTAACTATGATAGTCTGATATATCTACATACTTTGTAAAAATAAATCAACAAAAACTCAGGCCTTATTAAATAACCCAGAAGCAAAAAATTACCTATTTTATCAGTAAACATTTAACCAGAGAAGGTGAACCAGTAAGATACTATCTTGAAGGATGCATCATTGGGAGTTGGTTGACACAACTGAAGAACTAAGGAAACCCAAATTATGTAAAGGAAAGATTTCTGGAAAGAAAAGATGCCAAGTAGGCTGGAATTCCATTGATGTGCCCAAAGTTGTTGTCCACTAGTGGAATTTTCTTGTTTTTATGCCTTGAGAAAACTTCAGCTTTGCTTATAACATCTTTTACATGATTAAGTTAGGCACATTCAGAATAATTTTGAACTATAAATATTACATTATTTTCCCAGCAGCACTTAGATTATTCACATGGGGACAATAACTTAGACAAATTGACTATCAAAAACCATCATATTAGCTGGTTGCAGTGGCACACGCCTATAATCCCAGCACTTTGGGAGGCTGAGACAGGAGAATTGCAAGTTCAAAGCCAGCCTCTGCAAGGGGATGTGGCTCAGTGGTCGAGTACCCCTGAGTTCAATCCTTGGTACCAAAAAAAAAAAAAAAAAAACTCACCATTTTTATCCATCAGTTTCTTCATCTTATTGCAATCTTGAAGTGTAAAATCATGTTTTTATTTGGCTTATTAATACAATGTTTTCAAATATAAAATAATTTATAATATCTCAATAAATAGCATATGGATATGTCATTATTTGGCAAACTATTTGTTTCATACTGTACCAAAGTAGTTTTTAATCTTTCACTATCATAAATAATACCATTCTGAGTGCATTTTTTGTATAAAACATTATCAACTTTCTCATTTTTCAATAAAATATGTATCTAGAATGGCATTATGGGGCAAAGATTATGGGCGTGCTAATTTGTATTTCATATTATTGCTACTAATTTTGATATATATTCAATATTCTGTAGAAACCCAAGGCTTTCTCTCTCCCACATCTTTGTCTCTTTTCTTAAAAATGTCCTACATCAAAGGCTAAAGTTATATGCTCTATTGGGTTGAAGAGTAGGATTGTGTTTGGGAAGATCTAAGTGTGTGGAACCTTTTATATATGTTGAACTGTTAAAGGATTTGTTCTTCTGTGATCTATGTAATTTTATTGCTCTTGGTGATTTGTGTTTTTCTTTTTCTTCTTTGAACCACAAAGAATCAAAGCAAGTATTGTAGAAAATTAGCTGAAGGCTCATATTTGGGGGAAGGGTCTTAGCCTTTCAGAAGCAAGTTTTCTAGAAAGTCAGGAAGGGTTGGTATAAATTTTAGGACTTATTTTCCATGATTAACACAGTTCTAATTTTGTTTTGGAAGATGTTATTTTTTTCTTTGTTAATCTTTTCATATTTCTTCTAAACATTAAACGAAAAGAATTTGAGTCAAATTTAAACCAAGTTCTCTAAATCCAAGAGAACCACTGAGGCTAGAGTCCTTGTCTCTATAGCTCATACAAGGCCCAAACATTTCCAAATAAGGAAACTACAGAAGTATTTAGAATACAGCATGTGGATATGATAAAATAATATTTGCATGACTAAAATTTGTTCTAATATATCTAATAGGGTTTTATGGCTCATGTTAGTCAAGTGCCTGGATACAGAGGTACAAGAACTCTACTGAACATGGTATGAGCAATATCACTATAATTAGTTACTGAAAATTTATTAATACTAGATTCCTCCTAGAGTGACTGAGAACTTCAAATGAAAAGAAATGTTAAATTTTTAAATCAAAATCCCACATGATGGTTTAATTAAAAACATGATAAAGAGGAATGAGAGTAAAAAAGTTCTTAATTCATTAAAAAAAAAGGCAAGTAAGCATGTAGAAAAGTGTTTGCATTAGTAATCAAATTAAATAAAGAAGATTAAACACAAGAACATTTTCACAGGTATGACAAAAATTAATAATATCACATGGGATGAGCTTGGAGTCCTTATTGTATATTGCTAATAGAGTGAATATTGATAAACCATTGCAGAAACTATTTAGTAAACTATTTAGTAAACATCACTAATATTGAACTACCTGTGGCCTATGATACAATAATTTCACTTTTAGGTATATATCAAACTGAAATCTTTGTACATATATATTAGAAGACATATGCAATAATATGCATGACAATATTATTTAAAAGAACTATGAAGTTCAAAAACAGGCAAAATTAAAGTATAGTTTTACAGATGCATACTTAAGTGAATTAATCCTAAAAATTCAAAAGCATAGTCAACATAAATTAGTATAATAGTTAAATTTATTAGGGAATGATACTGCTAGGAAAAAACAAATGGAAGATTCTTGATTGTTAAGCATATTTTATACATTTCTTAGAGTGAAGAATTTATAAATGCTCACATTATAAAAATTTTAATTATACAATTATCTTGATATATTTTCTATATGTGTGCTATATTTTACAACAAAAAGTTTTACGTTGGTCAAAGCTTTCATTAAAAGTCATTCATATTCAGTACATTATTCAATTTATGTAGGTCTCATTTACTTTCCATGTAATTATTTGATGAGGAGTGTTAGTTTATGATGGGGAATTCTTTCTACATCTCTTCATGTAACATTTATTTTTGAAGTTTTCTATGATGATCAAGAGTGATTGTAGGCAATCAAGATTTAGCAGTGAGCCAGGCACAGTGGCGCATGCCTGTAATCCCAGAGGCTGGGGAGGCTGAGACAGGAGAATCGCAAATTCAAAGCCAGCCTCAGCAACAGCGAGGCGCTAAGCAACTCAGTGAGACCCTGTCTCTAAATAAAACACAAAATAGGGCTATGGATGTGACTCAGTGGTTGAGTGCCCCTGAATTCAATACCTGGTATACCCCCACACCAAAAAAAAAAAAAAAAAAAAAAAGATTTAGCAGTGAAGAGCTAGAGTCTCTGTGCTTATAGAGGTTATAACTATTCTTTCCACCTAACTTGGTCTTTTAAAAGTTTGATATGTTATTTTGCCCATTGAGAACAACTTTATTAAAATTGTACTGGTAAATATAATAAAATGATTTGTGTTGACTGATTTCTTTTTCAAATTCAATACTGTGAGAGACAAAGAGATATTACTATTACCTATATGTTAATTTTTCAATCTTATAACTGGTGATTTGAAAAAGCCCCTTGTCCTACCTAAACAACTAAAGAAAGGCATACCTGTTTTCCTCATGTTGTTTATTTCTCTGCAAGGAAAGAAATATTTATATAGCAAAATTATCATTTCTATGTGATATGTTTTCGGTGTACTCATTTATAAAAAGTCTCTGAATAAATTAGGATGGAATGAAGAACACTAGGAAATCAAGTTGCCTATATAATGGATTTCAAGTGACTTAATATAATACCCTTTCGACTTTTTGTTCATCCTTATAAAGCAATGTAGACCTGTGAACATTTTATGTTACTTGTCAATGGTGTCTATTTTATAACAAGATATATAACTTGCTATTTTCTTTAAAAGTTTTTTAAAAGTTTGGATTTCCATTTGAGCTCGAAAGCAGAAAATAAAATAAAGATATTTTGATCATTTAAATACATAGAAAAGGACTCTTTTTTGAACAAGCTTAATAAATAACAGATAATCCTCCTATTACTGTGAATCCTTTTGGAGTATACAGAGAAATATCACTTTGTTTTGTAATAAAATCCACTATATATTTATTATTAAAAACATCATGCTGCTCATTTTTGACTATTAATAAAATTCACAGCATTAAAAAACAAAGGTTTCTATTGTGGTTTGAGTACTCATTTTTAATTTATTTCCTTCCAATATTTCTTTTGAAATTAACCTCTGGATGATGGGAGGGATTTTTTGTTTTAATTGAGACAACTTGTAGAAGATGTCTGCACATCTAAAATCTCAAGATTCTTCCACATTATGTAGTGCCTGTTTCAGAAGTTCTCTAAGCCAATCTCATCTTCACCATTTATCAACTCATCTTGAATCTCTGTGGAGATTTGCTGTATCTAAAAGGGATAGCTTATCCCTAAGAAAGAAACCTAGGACTTCCAACTGTCTTCTGGGGACTGTTACGCAGAGATGTAAAATGTGCAACTATCTGGAAACCATAAAAAGGGATTGTCTTGAAGTGAATGCTTGTCAATGATGAGCATCATATCAACTGGTTTAATCTTCAACAAGTTTGTCTAATGATCTTACTCTTTAAACCTTTTATATAAGTACTTTTATAAGTACTTCTTATATTCTTTATTGTACTTTTCAATTTATAAATTTCTTAAGCTGACATGCTTAATTATTTTATTGCAAGAGAAATTGAGGTACATTCATTTTTTATTCCCTTAAAAAAATCATTTGTTGAGTGCCTGTGGTTTGCCAAGAACTCTTCTAGACCAGAGAAACAGAAGAGAACAGAGCATACATGAATATCAGTTAGGGGCAAAATCAAGGCAATAAAATATAATACATTTGTATGCAACATATAAAAATCTAAAATATTAAGTAACAATGCTGTCATTTAAAATATTGTATTTCATTTTAGAAATAAAGTGGCAATAAAGTGAAATTTGTGTTTCTAATATATATTAATTTTTTTTCCTTATGAAAAATCAAAATTATTGGGCAAAACATAGAATAAGAATTCAGCTGGAAATTAGTTCAGCAAGTAGAATAACTGAAAACAGGTTTTGAAATTTAAGTAAGAATAATCAATAGGAGAAGAATAATCTGAAGCATTTTAATGAGAAACAATATATAATATTTAAAATTCACTGAAAAAAATGAGAACATCTGATTTTTTTCCTGACATAGTAGATGTGAGATTTTCTCCAACTGTTTAATATCATAACAATTCTATTTCATATAAAATATTTATTTCAGAATGTTAGGAAAATAAGATTGCAGAATAGGAAATTCTTTTAAAACTGTATAGAATAGTGTAAGTATAATGTATCTTTAAGAAAACCATCAGAAAGACAAGAGGCACTCTCTGATTTAGAGCAGTTATAAGCAAATAAGTAGGAAAAATGCTAAATACATTCACCTATGAAGGTGACAGTTTTCATGCCTCATTAAAATCACTCATATCCTGCAAGGAAAAAAATTCCATCTGGCTACCATTTTCCACTGTCTAAGGTTTCTGTACTCAGGTAATGAAATGGGAGAAAGGGTTCTGCTGCCGCCGCAGAGAGCTGCTCTGTTGCTGATATAAACACGTGCTCTTCGCTCAATCTACTGAGGTGTGTGAAAATATATTCACAATTATGTATTTATTTCACTGTAAATAAGCTCATTTACACATCTCCAAGCCAGCTTTCATTTGTTTCTGATATTATTTTTTTCACACACTGTGGTGCAGAGTGCAATAAAATAATCAAACAAGAAACTTCCAAATGAGATCAGTAAGAGAATTAGAGAGGGAAAAATAATATAGTAGTAATGTCAAAAGATGGAATACAGGAAGAAAACCAAGGTCAATTACAACAAAATCACCAAGAGCCGAATAAGAATCAATGATCAAAAACAGAAGCAGAGGAAGGAAGGAGAGTGGACAGGAGCGAGGAGAAAATGTTGGCCTAGTATGATTAATTTTGCTAAAGTGAATTTGTTCAGGCTTAAGGCTGATTTTAAGAGTTTTGGAGTACAATTACATCCCTGGTGGTTCATATTTTTTGTTTCTCTAATGTATGCATCCCATGATGACACACATCTATAAATATACAAACCTGAATGCTAGAGTTGTTTCAACAGTCAGGCAGTAAGTAAAATTGCTTTTTGTTCCACATTAATTCCTTTAGTGTCAATTGTTTAAAAAATATGAATAATGCTAAGCATCTTAAATATATATTAGAATAAATTTAGGACCAAATCAATTACTATGTGGTTCATAATCCTGTTGGCATATTCTTAAACTGATCAAA
Source organism: Xerus rutilus (assembly GCA_028644305.1). Taxonomy (NCBI): domain Eukaryota; kingdom Metazoa; phylum Chordata; class Mammalia; order Rodentia; family Sciuridae; genus Xerus; species Xerus rutilus. The sequence continues at coordinate 70,713,801 of CM053410.1, forward strand.
TACATTTTGAACACTTTTCATGTATCAACCATTGTATTTGCAGCTTATACAAAATAAAATTTAAAAATATAATGTTTAGTTATATGTTAGTTCAGATAAGGAAAATAATCGGAGGGATGGTAGGCATGTTGTAGAGCAAAAAAAATGGAAGAAATGTGTAAGCAATAGAGTATAAGCATACAAGGAAATGAAATAACAACCATTTATTTAAGATCAATATAATTTTCCTGAGAATTATTGGTCACTGACATAATCAAGAAAGGACTGATGACACATGGTGACATGGAAATAATAAGTCTGAATTTAGAAATGGTGATTGTTGAATGAATGCCTAAGTATTCAGAAATAGTGACAAAAATACAAGGCTTAGAGCAAAATATATACTTGGAGATTATTCTATAAACATTGATTTCATGATTCCCAATTTTATTTTGCATATTAATATTATATGATAACAGGGAGATAAGAAAGCAAATGAGATATAAGAAAATTGAAGACATGAAAATCTAAGATGGTATGTCAGGATTTTCTCTGAATTTATTTTACAATATCTCTGTCGCTCTAATTTCCATGGATTAAAAAATGTTGACTAGACTATCTATATACAGGTTTTCATTTCCTCTTGCTTACTCTAATGAGTCGCAAGGGCATCTTTGGGTTATTAGTTTCCCAGCTATTAGAGACTTAATTACTTCCTTTTTCATTCACTTTATTTTCCTCCTTAGTCCTACTGGAATACAGCTCTTTAAACAATTTTCTATTCACATGGTACCTCTTCCCTCTAGATTTGATTACTTTAAAAGTAGTCAGATAGATGTTTGGCAAACAGTGTTTTACCTGAATTTCAAAAAAAAAAATCATTTTTGTTTTCATTTAAACTTTTTGCTAGAATCTCAGGTGCTTAACTCTTATGATAATTTACTGAATTAATTTACGGGTATGTTTTTAATGATGTCATTTAGACAGTTCAAAATCAAGTACCATATTATCATAACATCCCAATCTTTTTCACTATTGAAGTCTAACAGTTTCTATCTTCTATAGCTATAGATTTGCTTTAGTAATTTTGTTAGCCTTCAGCTATTCTTTAGTTGAATTACAGATTATTTTGGCCCCTAGTGTCATTTTTAATAGGCATTTGTATATGTGATAAATTCTTCTTACCAAATGTGCAGTTTGTTTTTATGACTTAAAGAGATCTAAAAACATTTCAATTTAAAAATATTACATCATTTTTCTTTATGCTATATTGAAATTAATATTTTCAATAACATAGTTGACTCGTGAACTTTCAATATTTCAGATTCACAGTGAGAAAGGTAGCACATGTAGAAAAACAACTATATTGTACTATTTAGTGATTAATAAATACATTTATATACATCTGCATGTGTATTGATATGTAATTTTCACACCAGTTTCAAGCATCAACAATACCAATAATGAATTTTAATATTCAGTATGAAGCATCTATATGACATTTTTAGGCTAGCACTTATGAACACACATGCACATTCTGCTAGGTTCAAACAAACATGAGAAATAGAACAACAGAATTTACAAAAAACATACAAAAAAGCTTTCTCTTAAATGAAACTTTCCACATAGGATTTAAAAACATTTAAGAAAATGTTTAATGATTTAAAATAATTTAGCAATTTTCTTTGGATATCTGAAGTTTTTTTGTTTGGTTTCTTTGTTTTTTGAAGACAGGATATTTCTTTCACATCAAAATCATATATAAATAAAAAAAATCCTTTGCTTTCTAGAATTGTTTATTAAATACAAATAATATGGTAATAATTACCAAATATCACAGCCTCTGGAAGTTTATAAAACAAAGTATATACAGAAACCCGTGTACAAAATACTAATAGCTTTATTTGCTATTTATTTTCCACTTACATATTCTTTGAGAATCAGCTTGCTCTTTGGCATAATTTCAGATATTGTGTAAAACCATGCACATATACTACTATCAAATAAACAATGGTAATATAACTTTATATAGTGTCACTTAATGAAAAACATCATTGCTTAGGTTCATAAGGATATGTATGATACAGTATTTGCAAAGAAATGGCAAACCAGACTATTTCCCAAAACTCTATAACACTCATTTTATTTCCTTGAAACTTAACCAAGATTTTATTGAAGACTGGATGCTGTGCTATAATTGTTAATGTGAGCTATATTGCTATGCAATAAAAATGATTTTACTTTATACCAAAGAACATGCTTTAACAAAAATATTTAATATTTAAATTCCTATGACCTGAAAACAGGTTCAACAAATAATTGCAAAAATATGAATGTATAGATACCATAGGATACCAATGTTATATCCAGAATATCATATCCAGAAACTTCACACTGGATTTTTACATATTGGCAATGATTTTATCTGCTTTGTAACAGAATCTATATGATAATATTTCACATAAAAGTGACAATCTTATTGAGCATAACCTCTAATCTTTCATCAATGCCTCACATAGAATTGATGTAAATCACGTTGAGGGATGAGAAGTTAAATAGACAGTATACATCAATTTATTATCATCACTACAAGATGCTTAATTGTTATCCTAGTTTGTGGGATAATCTCACTGTACAGTGAATTGACAGAGAGCAAAATCTGCCTGTTGAGGCTGGTATCAGCCTTACATATACTCAAAACTTACTACTTTAACGGGAAGTTTTGCATGGTCATTTTTCTTCCATTGTCAAAAATACTCTTTTGCCCACATCTTTCCACAGCTCATTCCATTTACTTAAAATAGACAATCCCCTAAGTCTCTGTCCTCTGGTACTTTTTATTTTTTATTGATTCTCTTTAGTTATAGATGACAGCAGAACCCATTTTGACATAATTATACAAGCATGAAATGTATCTTGCTCTAATTCAGATCCCAGTACCTCTCCTTCCCCTTCCCTCTCCCCACTCCCCACTCCCTTTGTTGTCTTTAAGGAGCCCCACATTTCAGAATGTTGATAAGAAAAGAGAAGGATACATTAGTAATGGGGCATGCAGAATGTGAACATGGGTAGAATTTACATTCTAATTTTTCTAGTTTAGGTTGAAGAGTATATCATGGTTTAAAAAAAAAAAAAAAAAGAACGCCAAAGAAATATTACGCAGGATTCTAATACTGTGGTTTTGCAATGCAAGAAGATCACTGTGCCGGAAAGTTACATAGAAAACAATAGGTTGTGCAAATGGAGGCCAAGGATACTTAACATAGCATTGAACACTTGAAGGAAGATTTTATCTAAATTATAAACTGAATGATGAAATGGAAAACAAATGCCAGCATTTCTGAATGGTAGCAGCCTAAGCACATGAATATATCCCCCTGTACCTCTCACCTCCATAAGGACGCAACCCATGGTGTGAAGGGACTTTGGGAACATTCAAGGGGACTTAAAATATTCAGATCTCATATTATCAGATGCAGTCAAAGAATATAAAGTATCAGTCATACCTGGAAAATTATTCTCTTCCTGCAAAAGAATCTAAAACAAAGGTTGCCAATTTGAATGATGAGAATAATGGTTAACTTTATACCAAAAATTAAGGAAGGTAGAAAGCATAAGAATAAGTATTCAAAGTGCTGAAGAAAAAAAAAATCAAGAATTCTGTGTTAACTATGTTTTTGTTAAAAAATTTTGAATTAATTGTAAAGGATATTTTCAAATGTACAAGAATTGAATCCTGTGAAGAGGATATATGAATTAGAAGAAATGATAAATGAATTCCAGACAAAGATTTTCTAGTTCTATATTGAATAAAGGTGTTAAAAATGAGCATTCTTTGACACAAAGCAAGTTAGTGTTTGAGGTCTCTCAGGGAGGAAGACAGGAAAGGAAGATCAGAAGGCATGAGGACATTTTTAGGGGTTGTAAATGTCGTGCACACTGAGTGAAGTGGCTGTTTCATGATGGTATACATCTGCCAGAACTAAGTGCATTATAAACTCTATATGAATGCACCTTAATATTCATAAATTACACTTGACTAACACTGCTGAAAATTACATCAAGAGATGTGGGACTTGGCTGGGCATGGTGGTGCTTACCTATAATTCCAGCAGCTCAGGAAGCTGAGTCAGGAGGATCCTGAGTTCAAAGCCAGCCTCAGCAACAGCGAGGCGCTAAGCAACTCAGTGACACCGGGTCTCTAAATAAAATAAAAAATAGGGCTGGGGATGTGGTGCAATGGCCGAGTGCCCCTGAGTTCAATCCCTGCTACACCCCACCCCCCACCCAATAAAAGAGAAGTGAGATTCTACAGAAGTCTATTTTCACGTAATATGTTTTTGAAGGTGTATATTAATGTAGCCCTCATAAATAGGTCAGATATTTACTTCCAATTTCTACATTCACCTTTATTACTTGATGAAATTGAAAGATATAAATCTGTTTTATTAAAAAATTATTTGATTTTTTTCATCAGTTAAGTTAGCCTTATTTTCAATAAAGTCACACTCTTGCTTTAAAATAGATTTCTTTCTTAAAAAAACTGCATATCAGAAAAAAATGTATGAGAAAATAATATTACACAACCCCCCCCCACACACAGAGGCACACACACAAAAGATAGATAAAATGTATGCCCTAATATTTAGTAATCTTTGCCTCTTTTGATACTGGTATATGCCTTTAAGTATTTATAAAAATATTTTATTAGATTTAGTAACTCTTTTCATAGTGGATGTAACACACTGACCTTCAAGTAGATGAAAGGCAGAATCTTTTGTTACTTACAGTCCAAAAGAGAGAAGGCAGGGTCACATAATGGGTTGCACCAGGGGGACAGGTCAACAGCAACTAGGGCAATTAAGGAGCAGCTTATGTATGGCAAGCAAGATGGGGTTAGCAAGCTTTCTTGGGCTCCCTATGTATTAATTTTAATGAGGTCACAGGCTCTGAGGCATAGAAACCATTCCTGGTTGCCTAGTACCAACCCTGGGACTATTAGGGTAAATGCACAGAGTATTACAGTAGAACAAGGTAAGTGGGTTTATTCAACTGCTCAAAAAGAGGAACTGACCACCCTCTAACCAGGCCCTAAAAATTGGGTCAAGAGAACATCTTAAAAAGAAAGTTATAACAAATAATTACCGATAAAAAAACCTAAATGATAAAGTTCATGTATAATAAACAGAATTTTAAATAACAATCCAAAGTAGTATAAACAAAATAAGTCAAAGCTATGTTCATTAGAGAAAAAATTTCCTACCAATAAGCTATCCAAAGTGAGATTCATGGAGCTGGAACATCATTTAATATTCATGATTTTATATGCACCTGTAAAGGTATTATTTATAGTATTGTTTTCAGTGAGTACAGAAAATAGTACATAAAACATCTTGCAGATCATTTCCTTGATTACTTAGTAATATTTGGAAATAAAACCCAGCAGTTTGCCTGGATCACCTCGGGCTATGCTGTTTAGTTCACATTGGCTTAGCACAGACCACACCAAGGCCCGCTGCATTTATCCCTGCGCGGAAGAAAGACTTAGTGCTTAGGAAGAGGTTTATTTCATCAAAGCTTTTATCTTGGAATTCATCTTGTAAAAGACCAAATTATTATTTACAATTTTTACTCAAGTTTAAAAAAGAGAAACTAGCATTCCTATTTTTCAAAGTAACTAAAAAGCAGATAACTTAAAAATATGTTTCTTATGTTTGAATGCAGCCTAAGGTACCTAAATCTAGTTTTTTCATATTGTGATACCTCAATAGATAAAATATATACTGTCACTAGCCAAAACAAAATGTCTAGTACCTTAACACTTTATTCTTTTCTCTTAGTTTCAATAATTTGTAATACTGAGTATCCTTTTTTGTAAAACTTCAGTTCCTAAGGTCATACAGTTGTTTTATTATAGGGGGAGTAAAAAAATATACTACAGTGATTCATTGCAAAATAAAATTTGAGTAAATCAGAAACTTTGATAGTAATTAAAGTCATTCAAAATTAATCTTTAAAAATTTTTATTTCCTTCCAGGCATGGTGGCATATGCTCATAATCCCAGAAGTTCTGGAGCCTGAGGCAGGAGGAACGTGAGTTCAAAACCAGCCTTGGCAACCTGTCGAGGCCCTAAGCAACTCAGCAAGATTCTGTTTCTAAATAAAATATAAAAAATGGCTGGGGATGTGACTCAGTGGTTAAGTGTCCCTGGGTTCACTGCCTGTACTCCCTAAAAAAGAAAATTTATTTCCTTTGAGCAGATAAAAATTATGGAATACACCATAAAACTTAAGATGGTCAAAGAATGTAATTTCATATATGTTGATGATACTTTACAATGACTTTGATATTAACCTTTAAAATTAATCCAAAGGAATATAAATGTCATACAGATTTCAAATCTAGCAATATTTATTTAAAAAATACATACAAAACTTTTTAAATCTCCTTAATCTTAAATATCTACTTCACTTCTTACAAATAATTTTATGCAGATATACTCAGATATCAAATGTAAAATATCTATAACATAATATTTTTGCCTTTATTGAACATTTCTATTCTAAAAGTATTATAAGTTGGAATATAATGCTTTTATATTCCTAAGACCATTTGGTTCTGTGTTAATCTGTTTATAAAAACCGTTCATACAATTTTGACATATTGTTTATGAACAGTATACATCACAACAGTAATATGCACAGTATAATGCATAATAATTTTGATAAGTAGTTATTAAACATTAAAATAAAATTTCATTGGAGACATATATCAATAAAATATGTAAGAGCTATTATTCTCAACTAATTCATGCATCTCTGGATGACCAATAGTTATTGGTAAAATAAGGGATTGTTAACAATTCTGTTCCTTTTTGTATTAGCTTAATTACCGTGAAACTTTCCTAAATTTAAATAGATATAAATTAGAGTAGTTTTGATAGAGAAATACCAATTACTTGCAACCTTTCTAATTTATATGCTGAAGTTCACATAATTACTGCTTATCAACTGCTGACAACTTGAGTTAATGCCTCTTTTGTTGATGTCATGAAATTCAACAGGGTCTAACTTGAACAATTTTTAACTTAGTTATTGGAAAATTCACATTCTAAATTATTAGGAAGTACACACACAAAGCTTTATCAGAACTTGACAATAACTGAAGTTCTCTGATACTTTTAGGTTTTTGGTTTTTTTTTTTTTGGTACTAGGGATTGAACTCAGGGGCACTCGACCACTGAGCCACATCCCCAGCCCTATTTTGTGTTTTATGTAGAGACAGGGTCTCACTGAGTTGCTTAGTGCCTCGCCGTTGCTGAGGCTGGCTTTGAACTGGCGATTCTCCTGTCTCAGCCTCCCTAAATGCTGGGATTACAAGCGTGAGCCACCGCGCCCGGCTCTCTGATACTTTTAAACTTAGAATTTAATTGAGATAAAATTATCTGTAAAGCTATTTCTAGAAATTGAAAGCTGCCAATTTCATATTTTTACACATGCATGATAAAAGCCTAAGCATTTATCTCAATTTCAATTTTATTTTATGAATCTTCCTTTTCCCAACCATCACCTAAATTATTGATTCCTCCATTTTTCTCAATCCCTGTATCTGTGCATCAAAAATTTCTGAGAGCCCTGTCTTCAAATTATATCCAGAAACCAACCACTTTTCTTGCATTTACTGTTGAAGCACAGACCCAGGCTCCATAATTTTCTGCCTAGATTACAGCAAAGGTTTTCTAAAGAGTCATTCTACTGTGGTCTTTCTCTTTGCATTAGGAAGATCATGGGGTCAGAATTATGTTTAATTCAGAACAAGTCACTGCTCTGCTCAAATCCTCTGATGTCTACACAAACTGATTTAGAGTAAATGCCAATCTTTCTGTCAATTTGGTTTCCTGTCTTTCTTCTCTAAACACAACAGATACACTCCAATTACACTCCAATAACAGTGTCAGTTTATTGTAGAATTATTATTTAATACTTATTGGGGATATTGGTATCAGATATCAATCTTATTACTCCTTTGATGACATTATTCTCTATAGTAATGTTCTGTCATCACTTTCAACAATTTATTACTGACATATCTATTAGGTTAGATTTTCTCTGTTCTTCTCCTCCTTGGAATTTGTGGAAGTTATTGAATATGTAATTTGATGTCTTTAATCTGTTTGGGGAAACTAAGTCATTATTTTTTCAGATATTTCTTCTTTCTCATTCCCTTGGTGGTATTACTTTTTATACTCTAATTATATGTATGTTAAAACTTTCCACTATGTCCTATTTATTTATTACTCTCTTCTATATCCTCATTTGTCTATTTTTCAGTCTTAATATTTTTTTACTTACCTCACCCCCAGATCATTATTCTCTGTTCTACTGTACCTAATGTTTTATTAAATCATATATTCAGTTCTTAATTATAGTTTTTAAAACACTTTAACACTGAAATTTACATTTCATTCTTTCAGATTTATTTCAGTTTTTTGGAATATTTTTATTTTCTTAAACATATATATACTAGTATTTTATAGGTATGACTGATAGCTTCGATATTTGAATCCACTATAGATCCTTTTCTGATGTCTGTTTTAATCTTGTCTTTAGCAACATGTTTCTCAATTTTGGTATTTTAAAGCTTTTCACTGGATGCCACATATTTCTCATTAAAACTTGGAGACAGACTCAGGGAAATATTGTTCAGAAAACATAGACTCAATGAAGTTTCCTCATTTGGGATTTGGAGTCCTCAAGTCCCACCAATTTTGTCATCCCTAAAATCTAAACTGCCTACTCAGCCAAGGTAAATATTACTTTTGTTCAAAGATTTGATGAACATCCTCCTTGAAAGCCCCTGGTGACTAAATTGCTTACAGTATCTGTCTTTCAAGTGCTGCTATTTTAGTTGCCCTTGAATGCCATCAGATTTTCTGTGTTTTTTGTATTTATATTTAAACAGGCTTAGCTTACAGATGTTTGGATGTTTATTTTTGTTTTTAAATGAGGAAACATTTTGGCCAGAGACTAATATTTCTCAATTTTATTTGTAAGTAAATAAAACATTTTGAGGAATGTATCAGAGAAGAAATGTTTAACATGGAATTTCACTGGAACAAGTCTTTATGGAAAGGAGCAGTCAGGAACCAACAAACTTTCAAACTTTGGCTTAAAAAGTGTACAAATGGAGTTTTTAAATTAAAACTCTTCAGTATACTACACTCATATTTATTTTTTATTTCAACAAAATTAGATTTTAGTACAAGATATTCATTGACTGCCTTGCTTATATAATGAACAGTAGCATTTTTAAAAGGTGGAGATATAAAATATTAAAGAAAATAGGACAGATGTATTGTGGGTAGGAAGAAATGCTGAAACAGCTAGACAAAATGAAACTTTAAAAAATATTTAGTATTCTATATTTCAAGCTTAAAGAGTTGTAAATACATTTTTACCCCAGAATCATCCTTTGAAAGTATAAGTGTGCATGTATAATTCAATAAATTATTTAAAAGAAAAGACAGGCTAGGCACCATGGCACAAGCTTATAATTCCAGTGACTTGAGAGGCTGAGGCAGGAGGGTCGCAAGTTTGAGGCCATCCTAAGTCACTTCGTAAGGCCCCAAGCAACATAGTGACATCCTATTTCAAACAAAAAATAAAGGAGGCTGGAGATTGTAGCTCAGTGGTAAAGTGCAAATGGGTTCTATCCTCAGTACCAAAATAAATAAACATATTTACAAAATAAAGTAAAGATAAAATAAACTGACTATATGGTGTATTATTTCAGTTGTTTAAGCATTTAAAATATTATTACCTAATATAGGACATGCATTCTATAATTTAACATTATTTAGCTTCCACATAACGTGTTATATGAAAAATGAATGATAGTGTTCATGTATTTCTAGGTCAATTCAGTTATACTTACAATTATTTTAGCTTTTATTTCACTATAGAAAAGGAAAAAATGTGTATGGTAACTTAAAAACAGGCTTTCTAAAGATGAGAAAATTATATTAATCATATTCAGTAATTTTTCCAAAGAAGTCTGACAAGTTATAAAAGTATAATTTCATATTACAGAAGACATACCTCATTTTAACTAGTCTATGTTTGCCCAGAAGCAATAAAACTCAGCTTCAATTAAATACCTTCCTCCAATTTCTCTGATTAATATCTTGGTCCTTTAATGTTTTATTAACATATTTTCCTGGGCACTCTTTTTATAAATTTGTCTAGTTTGAAATACATTTTGTTAAACCATATTTTGATGTTTTACATAGCCAGATAATCTAAAAGTTGTAGTGAATACTTGTAGTAAACTAAAAGTTTTTACTGTGCTGATTATTAATATAATAAAAAACAAGCATTCACTGAAGAAAATGAATCCAATATTGGTAGTAAAATAAAAATTGGTGCAGAACAGTTTAAAACACATGGCATGTGAGAATTCTACTATCAAGAAGTCAAATAAGCATTTTCATGACTATGAATAAGGAAAGAACATTGAAAAATAATATTAAATAATTTGCATAAAAACAAATAATAGTATTTTCTCCAGAAATAAGAACAACACAAATCTATCTGGAAGTTCCAGTAGTAGTTAACTCTGTATTTATAAATATTACAAGGAGAAAAAAACATTTTGTACAAGTGTCAAAATAGCTCAAAACCCAGATTCTTATACTGGATCAACATATAAATGCTGTTCATAGCCTGTGTCTCTCTTCCACCCAATACCCAGAAAAAAAAAAAAAAGACATGTTCATTAACAGTTCTGAAATATGACTAGAATGTCAATAAATTAAGAGGAATGACAAGGATTATGGATAGTTTTAATTGGCTGTGAGAACGAATACATAGCCTCAGGAAGATAAGCAAAGTATTGCTACAAACGCTCATGGAATATGGAGGACACCAGGTGTCACTTTTAGGAAGAATTCTTGGAATTTCTCTGTAAGGAAAAAATAGCCTGAGTCCTCAGGAATATCCATTAATCTTCTCTATGGTTCTTCTTTCATGTGGTAGGTCTTTTCTATCTCCTTGCTTTTCTTTCTCTTTTCTCCTCTGCCTTCTTTTCATTTCTCTCCTTCTTTTTCTCCTTCTCTTTCTTTTCTATCCCCCATTTTATTGCTCTTTTCTTTTAATTCCAAGTTGAAAGAACCACTTTGATTGCCCAAGCCTCAAATCCAAGTATGGCAGAGAAAGTATATATCTGAGCTTCACAGATTGTTAAGTAGGATGTGAGGAGAGAATTCTAAAAAGGGGGAGAATTCCCCAGGCACAAGCTATCCTGAAGAAATCCCTCTAATATGAACCACATTCTGTTAGATATTCTTTGCAGCACTGATTGTAATACAGGAAACAAAGAAAAAAAGAGGGAAGAAAGGGGGTGGAGGGAGAAAAAAAGAAAGAGAGACAGAAAGAAGGATGGGAGAGGAAGGGAAGAGAGAAAGAATAAAACATAGAAACAGAAAAAAAGAAATTAAATAATCACTGATTGCTAAATAAATCATGATACAGCTCTAGTGTAGAATACTATGTGGAAACTCAGAACAGTCTTACTATGGAAAGATTTTTCAGAATTAATTGAATAACAAATAGGTTTTTGAATGTAATATATTTTAGATTTAGTTTTCATGTTAATTTATTTAAAAGATTATATACCTATTTTATACACTTCATTTTAATGTAAATTATCTCTATTATATACCTCATTTTATTATGAGTACACAAGGAAAGAAAAATTAATTGATGAAAATAGCAATGAAATATCTGATGTGTCTTTAAAGTAGAGCAAGATCAGCAAAATTTCTCTGTAAAGGGCAAGATATAGTAAATATTTCTGGTTCTTTTTGATAAATAGTCTCTGATTACAACTTCTGAAATTTTTCCTTGCAGCAAAAAAATAACCACAGCTAATAAGTAAATGAATGAATGTGTTTTATCTGTAAAAGAAGGCAGCAGTCTGGGTGTGTCTGTGGACTTTTATTTGCTGAACTCTGAAGTACAGCCTCAAACAAACTAAAAAGAAAAATTCTAAGGACAATTTTACTGAAAATGACAAAAAATCCATATTTCTATATAAAATCCTTTTGTAAGTAAAATTAATAAGCAGGATGATAGTACATCTAATGGCTATTTATGTTTTTGAAATGTTCAGCAAATGTAAAGAAAATTAATTCAGAGTGTTTGGGATCGCAAGTTTTACTTTTTTCTTTTTTTGTGGTAATCTAAAGTTTCATTTTTTTCTCTGAGTTTATCAGTTTTAAAAGTCAATATGTTTATTTTGTAAAAATACAATATAATATTTATTTTTATCTAAAATAGTGTTAAATATTAGATTCTATACTTTATATAGGTGCTAGTTGCTATATATTACATAATTCTCTCCTTTACACCCGTTAAATTACATAAAAGAATCTTCAAGAGGTTTCTTAGGATGGACCCAGGTGGTCATAAGTATTTTAATTTTAGCTAAATAAATTATCTCATACTTTCCTTGTGAAATCAGCTGCATACAATGATAAATGACAAACAATTGAGGCATTGGTATTCAAAATGCATGTCTAATCAAATGGACATTTCAATAAAACACTTAATATTTAAGTTGACATATGTATAATATAGTATAGACTTTCAAAGCTTCTTAAATTATAGTCAGCATGTGATGCTGAATTCCATGTGGCAGAGTTTGGCTAGCTGTTCACAACCTACTTCCTCTTGTTTATAGGCAGTTGGGCTGCATTTTCTAGCCTCCTTTGTACTTATTTAGTTGTGGCTAAATGACTAAATTTTCACCAATGGGAAGTAAGCAGAAGGAATGTGTACTGAGACCAATTCTAATAAAGGTCACCTTTCTGTCACATGGAATTCAGCATCAAACGCTGACTATAATCTAAGAAGCTTTGAAGTAAAGTCATTATATAATTAAAAACATCAGAATGACAATTTTAGAATCAGTAGCAGACAGGAGCCTTACATTCATGGAGTTGGAGGATGGTTCTGTAGATTGAGCTTGCTGGGCTGACCCCCCACATGCTTTCTTTTGTAAAGCTCTTTACCTAAGGGCTCTCCTGACCCTTCCCTGGCTTGAATCAATAGGATGTGCTACATCCCTCAGCAAACAACTTAAGTCTGTGGGCAGGAGGAGTGCAAGCTTAAAGATCCTCCTTGCCAATAAGAAGAGCAGGAGCCAGAGCCCAGGGGGAGCTTATACTGACCTTTATACAGACCAAACATTCTAGGACTCAGGAAGACAAGATAATTAGAAACAAAGCCCACTGACCACAAAATCTATATGAACAATGCACTGGTCAAAGTGACCCAAGTAACTTTTGGATCTTTAGTATGTCATTATAATAGTACCCAAATGGACACCATGGATTGTGCTTAGGTACCTCTGAGTAACAGTGGGGACATGGAAGTCTGATGCAATCCTGTCAAAATTCAAGAGGTGGACCTGAGTGGTACTCTCTAGAAACTTCTCTGGAACCCCCAATAAAACAAGAAGGTAGGGGTATGGTTGTCTTTCTCTTCTCTGAGAGGACCCAATCTCTCCCTTTCTCCCTAGAGACTGTACCTTTTTCCCTTTCCCTTTTCTGACTAATAAATTGTTGCTTGCTACTATGTGAGACTTGCTGAAAATCTTTTCTGCCAAGACCAAAGAACCGGCGACTTGTACATTCTCCCAGTCACTCAGGTCTCCTCCTTTACATCAATAATCCTTAATATTGTATGTATACACTAAAATACACAAAATATTGTGAGCTACTATTTAGAACTTAATGCTGAACATAGTGCTTCCTTTCCTTACTTACAAAAAAATGTGATTTCAGAAAAAAAAACTCTGAAAATTAACTTTTATAAAAAAAAACTGTTTTTTGGTCTTTAATCTAGCTTTCTAATATTCTATGTTCTGATTCAGTTTTCTGAATATTGCAATAATGGCCTGAGTTATAACAACATAATTTCAGGTTTGTTAGATAAAAGCGAACATTTATGTAATGACAACAATCCATGAACATATTTCTATTTTTTAATTAACCAATATTGCTGCTTTTGTTCAAAGAACTGTGACCAATTTAGTTGATTATGGAGAAGTGTCACGGGTCTTCAGTCATAAAGGCAGATGAAATCTGGAGTGTTTATCATAATACGCAATTTCAACCTCAGGCTATTCAAGCCAACATGGAATAAAAAAAAACAAATAAAAGACAGGGAAATTATATTATACACTAAGCGATATTAGCTTTAATATTGATGAGATGTCAGGGAGAATGGACATAGTCCCAGAGACTTTGATAATACTGCTTTATTGTTTGATTCTTTACTGGAGGTGTTCTGAGACCCACACAGGGATTGTTCTGTCAATCTTCTAGCAATTTCCATTATTGCAATGATTGAAGGGCCTCTCTGTAGTGGTAGAGGAGATACAACAGTGAGACAGTGAGTCTCAGTGCAATCTAGTAATCGTACAAAACACTGTCTCATCTCACTCCAAATTAGTAACAAGTTCTGCTGATGCCACCCTGGTATGTGCTGAACAGAATGTTTCCTCAAACTCCAGAGGAAAAATATGTTTTTGTAACCAATTTCATGACATAGTTTTTTTTCTTATATTATACATGAGTGAATTAGAGAAAGAGGGAGAGAGCAGAAGGAAGAAAGGTCATGTGTGTAGGCTTCACTCCACAGTCCTGTAAGTCAGTTGACCAGTATGTATTTAATAACGTGTTCTCTGAGTCAGAAAACACATTAACCCTAGCAAAGCACCTGGTCTCAAGAAGCTTTTATTCTATGACATTATCAAGTGTCCCAAAGAAAATAAAGCAACACAAAATAGGTCAGTGTGAGGAGTGAGGTCTCAGCAGATGCCTAGATACTCACACAGGTTCTACCTCTGAGTCTACATAACATAATTAGATACATAGAATATAATAATATGAGCCAGGCACAGTGGCGCATGCTTGTAATCCTAGCACTTTGGGAGGCTGAGACAGGAGAATCGTGAGTTCAAAGCCAGCCTCAGCAATGGTGAGGCACTAAGCAACTCAGTGAGACCCTGTCTCTACATAAAACACAAAATAGGGCTGGGGATGTGGCTCAGTGGTCTAGTGCCTCTGAGTTCAATCCTCAGTACCAAAAGAAAGAAAAGAGAAAGAAAATAATAATGTGCACATATAACAATCTAAATAGTTAGGAAAATATAATTGAGTGCTTTCAAATACTCCTTTATGCCTTTCTGATCTTTTTGGAATGAGCTGTGGTATAACAACCTTCCTGTCCCATCAGCTCTACCAGCAGAGCTCACTGACTTCTTCCTTCCTCCACTCAGCTGTCCTTTGTTCTTTGAATCTCACTGCTTGATGCGCACTCTATCACTGCTCCTTCACTCTTATATCTATCTTTATCTCTTTCTAGGCTCTTCTTCTTCTTCCCATGTACCTTTCCATTCTTAGCATATCCTCTTTCTTCTAGCCAATGCTACACTTTCATGGAAAGATTAATTCTCAGAATAGCAGCAAGAAGGGACACTAGGGTGTTTTTTTTTTCTTTTTTCTTTTTTAAGACATAGAAATCTATCTAGGCTGGGCACTTGACCCTCAACTCCTGACCACCATGCAAGGTTGGGTTTTGGAAGTATAATAATATGAGAAGGAGAGAGAGAAAAAAATGATTGATTGGTATGTGTAAAATAGTGTTGGGAGTAAATAGGAATACAAGAGGGGATTTTTAACCCTATGGGTAATCCCAGTGCAATTCCAGGAATCAACTTGCCATGTACAAGCTGTCTGAGGGTATTGTACCTGTTATGTAAGTGATGGGAATTCTAGGTGAGGGTGATGATGAACATTTTTCATTTCTCTCATTTCTCCAAAACTTGAAATCCATCCAGAAATAGCATATCATGCTCCTAATTAGAACATCATGACACATTGCCTCCCAGGAGAAGATGCAATTTGTAGGGTAAATATTGCAAAGCCAGCTCAAGTAATGGGAAAAACTGACTCAAAATCATGAGATAGTTATAATAATATCTGTGTTACAGACCAGGGAAATGAGACTCAGTGGAGTAAAATATGTTTTTTAGCTATTTAAGTCCAAGAACTAGAATTCCATACCCCAGACTGTATGCATAAAAATTACATACTTTCTTTAAAGCAATATAATATAATCTTTGAGCCAATCTGTCCTAGCTTTACATTTTGACTTTCTCACTTACTAGTTATTTGCTTGTGGGCAAGAAACTTAACCCTTCAACACCTCAATTTCCTTGCCTTTGTGTATCAGGGATTATAAAACTTAACAAATCTTAATGTTTGTCTTCTGGAATTATGTGAGTAATAGGGTAGATAATATGTTAACTGTTTAGCTTAACTGTAATAATGTTAACTGTAATAATGTTAACTATAATAATGAAAATACTTGTTTTCACCATTTTTGTATAAATTAGATGTCTATGTTAGATATACTTGAATGAAAAAGCTATTAATGATCAATCAAAATTTGCCAACAGCTTCCTATCAAAATCTAAGGCAACAACAGGACTTATTTTTTTTAAATCCTTGGAATGATCCTTTCGAATGGCCTATAAAACAAGTTCTCCAGCCATGTTTGCTGTGTTACTGAGTAGATTTGATAAATACTACTTTATGATAGCTCTTGACTCCATGCTAACCTGGGAGCTAGATGAGGTGGAAAGCTGCTCTTGCTCAGCTGAGTTCATTCACCCAGGGCTTGGGGCTCTGTTCTAGGTTAGACTTGACTGGGAACCTTCACCAGGGCCGCTCTGCTGTATAACAATCTCATCCTCTTCTGGGATAAGTTGGCTCATATGAGGATAGCCTTTTTATGGCAATGTAAGGATTCAAAAGAGCACATCAAATGGAACATTTGCATTTTCAATCTCTGCTTGCATAACTCCTATTATTATCTTATTGGCCAGAGCACATGATTCAGGCAAACAGACTCTAGGGCCATGGAGGTATTTTCTACCTCCTTAAGGGATGAACTAACAAAAGCAGTGTGAAAGGGCATGAGCACAGGGAAGCCTGAATGATCACAGCAAACATCACTCAAAAAAGTCTAAGAAATTCCTGTTAGTTGTTTGAGGATGGATTTTCTTCCTCTTGATAGAAGAGAAATTGAATGTATTATTGATTATGTCCTGTATGACCTTAGGCAAATGGTTTGACCTTCCTGTGGTTCAGTGAAATGGAATAACAATAAGATGTAAGACAGAGAATTTCCTTAGAAATTAAACTAAAAGGGTTAAAGTACATAATTTGCAAAACATTTTTGGGAAAAAGAATGCCTGAATGATTAATAGATGTTTATCTCTATTTGGCCCTGGTCATTGAAAATAATTGTATATGAAGGGCTAGGAAGCCCTGAGAACGGGGGAATCCAGGACTTCAGGTTCTCAAATATGGGGTCTCGGATTATAATTTTTTCAGGTCTTTCCTACACCAAGATCTACAGGTTCGTTAGTCCACAAATGTGGTATTGTTTTTTCAGAGGATGCTATGATAATCTGAAGTGGAATAATTTAGAACTCTAAACATAGAATTTTCATGTCCTAAGATGACTGAGAGTTTAGGGGAGTCTTCCTCATAAGAATATTATGTTCAAGGTAGTTCTCTTCATTATAATATGTGATTGAAAATCTCTTAAAATATTTTTACTGATGCAATATAATTATACATAGTAATGGGATTCATTGTAGTATGTTCATACATGTACATACATGTACATACCTTTTTTTTGCTGCATTTTCCCTATCCCTTCCCCCTTTCCTCCCCTGACTACCTTCTTCTACATTACTGGTCTCTTTTCTATTTTCATGAGGTTACTCTTCTTTCCTTTCTTCTCTCTAGCTTCTGCATATGAGGGAACATATACATTATAAATTAGCACAAACACTATCAAGATTCTTCAAAGGACTAGGAATGAAAACACCATATGACCTGCTATTCATGCTTTGGTATTTGTCCAAAAGAATTAAAGACACCATATTATAGTAATACATGCATACCCATGTGACTAAAAATCTTTAATAAGGCATTAATATTAAACAACCCTAGATGAATGTTACACTGTGATTAAGATGGCTTTCCTCACCCTTTAGACTATAGAACATTATACCAGACCAACTTTAGGGCCATTACAGGAGTAGACAGAGATGCTATTAGAGGTCAGTTAGCAGGTAAGTGGGGCCTGTTTTTAGTCTGGTTAAATATAATAGCTTTCTCTCTCTCATGGGCATTTTGGAGCAGGATTGGACTGCCTTAATTGAGGAAACCTTCATGCTTCTAGGACAATTAATGAAGAAAGGTAACTCAGAGATACCAAAACTAATCCATGTTCATGGAGGGTTTAGGTGATTAATTTACTTGTTGAAATGATTGTTTAATATTTTCATTATTACTATTATTATAATATACCACTAAAATCCCTATTAATTCTGAAGATAGTTCTTATTTCTTTTGTTTATGAATCAAGATTTCCTAGAAAATATTTTAACTGGAAGTTAGAAATATTTGAAGAGAACAAGTTAGGTAATTTGATAGATAACTGTGATAAACAAGTTGATGAACTCTATTTATCTCATTGTGGAATGGTAAGCAATGTCTTTGCCCCATTACAATCTTTCCCCCAATTTTTAGTGCTAGGATTCATTGTCTTCATTATTTTCTCTATATATTAGTTCACTTTTTCTAAAATTTATTATTAATGAAATTTTAAAATGTGAAATCTCTTTTGTTTGGTTTCTTTTCACACAATATTTCTGAATTCAATCATGTTGCTTGCTTTTTTTGTACCATTATTTTTTTTTCTTTATGGCTAACTAGCATACCCCTTTATGAATACTAAAAATTATACATTTTTTCACAAATTTTTGACACATGAATTGTTCCCATATTTCAATGATTTGGAAATTTATGTTGAAACTGGCAGGCTTTAGGAACTAATAAACAATAAATAAATAAGTAATGAATAGACCCTGATTTAATTCAAGTTTCAACTATATTGTTTCTCCCAAAAGAGAAACAAAACTACCTAACTTTTCAATATTACATATATCATTAGATACTGTACAAATGCAACAATTCTCAACCATTTTAGTTTTAGAGCTGTTTACATTATAAAATGGTTTGGATTCTCGTTCCCATTAGTATTTCTAGATTAATATAGGCTCTAGCTTAATGGAAATGTTATTGGAAAATTAATAATATTATAATTATGTTTAAAATAGAAGACATGCTTCTACCTTTTGATAAAGCAAACAAAAAAGACAGCAACAGACATTTTTCATTACAAAATCAGTAAGGTTAAAAGAAGATATGGAGATCCCTTAGAATAAAACAAGATAAAAAAATAAGATAGATGTGGAGTGTTGCTCTTAAGTTTGAAAAACTATATTTAAGGGAAAAGTGACTTAGGCAGTCACATGAAACATTGAGCACTACTGTTGTTGGCCTTATAGGAATAACTTTGCTGTAAACAATGCTAATGCAATTTAATCTGAAGTAATATAAAGATACTATATACTGAAGCCATGCTGATTTTACTACTTAGATTGGAAGTATCAAAAGAACAGTGCTTAATTTGGGAATTCTTATTTTAAGAAATCCACAGATGAGTCATATTGTTTCCATAAGATTTTGATTTGGTTGAAGAGAAGTCTAGAAAATGAATCATATCATATCAGAATTTTAGAAGGAAATGTGAATTTTTGCCTGATTTAGACATGAGTATTTGAAGAACTTCCATGCAGAACAGGGTTGGGAATTTTTATAATGAAAAAAAATACTGACAAGTTTGTCTAAAAATGGAATGATTTTTCTACCATTAACTTGTGCAAAAGAGAAGTTGAAGAAACTTTGAAAAGAATTATAAAGATGAGATTGAAGTATCTGATTAGACACTGAAATAGGAAATGAGGTAACTTTTAACCTTTTTTTTTCCAATCAAGAGTTCTTTGGCTTTTAAAAATCTAACTAGAAAATTCACTATTGCCTTCAAAAACTATTCTCATTTTTCTCTTATTCTCAATGATACTTGCATTTATAATACCCTTTACATTTTGTACATTCTTTATATATTATATATATTCACATTTATACATTTATAAGTATCCAAATTATAACTCAACTTTATTTCATAAATCTACTTAACCTTATTTTAATGACTTTATTTTAGAATCAGTTTTCTTAAAAAACTCACTGAAACGTCTTCAAGGTAACAACAACCCCTTTTGGCTTGTAAGGACTGGAAATGAGTTACTACTTGTATTACATCCCCAGGACTGCTGTAATACATTATTTTTACAAATCTAGATGCTTAAAACAATAAGAATATATTCCCTTCCACTACTGGAGGTTCGAAATCTGAAATCAGTGTCAGCAGAGCCATGCTTCTTCAGAGAACACTAGTGGGGATCACTGCTTGCCTCCTCCAGCCTCTAGGGGCCCAGGTGCTAGTGGGAACCACATCCCAATCTCTGCCTCTGTCTTCACATTCCCTCCATCTCCTGCTGTGTCTCTGTGCCCTTTTGTTTCTTTTAAGAGCACTCGTTGTATTTAGGATCTACCCTAATCCATTATGATTTCATCTCAATCCTTACCTAAATGGCATCTGTGAAAGCCATATTTTCAAATAAGTTCACAGGTGATCCATTCTCAACATAGTTCTGGGTAAACATGAGTTGTGGGGGTAGATTATTATACCCACTATTCTACTTTTACAAGAAATATTTATGCTTTGCATTACAGTGGGGATTGTTTTGTCATTATAGTTGTTGTTTTTGGTCCTCAAATATGATAAATATCACGCATCTTTACGGACAAACTAGTATAGGACTTCTAACTTTCATGAAACAGCAGCAGAAGCTTTGATCTGTTTCAAAGTGACCACGGAACTGTGATTTGTTTGCAATAGCATAATATAATTAATTTCCAAAATATTTTTTAAATTTAGCAAAACAACTCTCATGTATGTGCAATTAAAGGTGAACCATTCGAAGCATTAAGAAGTATAGGATCTTTATAACTCCCTCATAGTGCTTTTGTAAGCAATGTTTCCACAGTCTGTTACCAGAATACTGATTTTCTTTCCATTTTAGATGATCTAATTAGAGCTTATTGATCCTAGAAGCTAAAAAATAATATTGAATTTCACACAAAGCATATTGATATAAGATATCAGATCAGTTATAGAATGAAGGTGCTTGAAATAAATTACAAACAAATCAAATTATTTTTGGATTTGTCTTTAGCACTGCTAATGGCATGTATTATAAGCACCTTAAATTATTTTTGTCTTAAGAGGAGAAATGTTAATCTAATCATAGTTAATTCTTAGAAGCCACATGTGACATGTATAAATAGTTACTGGGGACTAATATATTACTTTTATCCTTAATCATTTTATCACCCATTTATAAGACACTAAGAAATTGCATTTTAGAGCTTTAGTCCTTCAGATATTCTTCAACTGGCAGTAACTTCACTTATTACTTATGCATCCAAGTGTCTTTGGGGATTGTTAAACTATAGTCTTATGTGGTGTTGCTTGAAGGGAGAATATCCTAATAATCGGGATAACAATGAATATCTCAAAAAAAGTTAATTCAGGAAATATACAGTTAACAGCTTGCATTTAAACTGTGAATCCAGTAATAAACTTGAAGCTGAAATAAAGGAATACTAGTGCTCTCAGAATAAATGGGGCACTAGAGTGGCAATTTTGTCCCGATTGTCCTTGTAATGAAATGGACTCTGAGGGGGTGGGTTTGGTATATAGCAAGGGTGGGGATCATAGGGTTGTACATTATGGGCATTAACTGAAGAGTAACTAATGATTCATTCTCAATATGGTATGACTTATTACTTCCCTCCTCAGAGGAAACAATCCTCTCTATGGTGAATCTCAGTCCCTATTGAGCATACTGCCTTCCATATGCTACCCCTTTTCCTTTAGTTTCAATAGATAGAAAGCAGAAACTGAGGGATGTTATTTTCTTTTCTATGGTTTTACACATCATATGTTAAATAGTTGATATTGTGGTTCTTTTGCTGTCCACTTACAAACTTTGGTTTAAAATTAGGACCAAAATAATTTTGACCCTTGAGGAAATCAATGAGATGTAGATATTTTAGACAGAAAGTTTAGGGATTGCAAGTTTAGTCTTTGATTTATGTAGCTTAAACTTAAATAAGTCTAAAAATTACTTCACTTCCGCTTTCTAATTTCTCCATGATCTCTTGAGAAGTGAAAAATGACACTACTGTAACTGTCTTTTAATTACTTTCTGATATCTTGATGGAGCATGATGCTTTAAAAACTCTTGCTTAACATCAACTTGTGGACTAAGATCATTAAATATTGTGTCACAATTCTGAGTACCATTATTTTTTTGCCCCCGGTTGATTTCATTAAAGGTTTTTCTTAATGAGCACCTAATAACCTTCAGGTTGCCCTACCCCTCTTCTGGAACTAATGAGAAAAGAGCAAGTTAGAATATTAATAGAGGAGCATCAACCTCTCAAATACAATTTAAAATGTTTGTTTCTTTTTTAAAGTCTGAGAGTGGGGAAATGGGGTGGCAGTCACTCCTCAGAATAGATCTACAGAGTAGCTAACTGCAAAGTTGCCTCCATCCAAAGGCTTTTGAGACAAGATATGTTACTCTGCCATCTATTAATGACTGCAAGGCATAGGCAACTGCATCGTGCCCCAGTCTTTGACCATGTCTTGTTTGTCTGTCTTACTTAAATCTGTGAAACAAAACAATCTTCTTCTCTGTAGTCAGAAACTACTCATGGATAAAATAGCTTCAGGTTGTTATTGTTGGAAAGAATGGAAATTTCATGCAGATGCATTAAGAAAGAAGCCTAGCATTGTGGATCCTTAACTAATATGAAGGTTTATGATATCCATGAAATTAGTTTGGAGTCTAACAAAAATACATTATTTTGTTAATGACAGGTATTTAGAAAAGCAATTAGGGCATTAACTAATGTCAGGACCAAAATAAAAGATTCTGCAAAAGAAATCTGAAGGTTGTACTTTACAATAGTTAAACACAGCAATCAGGTATAGCAGAGCTCTTGCATGTAATATAAATACAATGGGGGAGAAATTTGCAGATTACTTTAAAAAAAGATAATTTTGTAAGATAATTCTTATTATATCTGAAATCCGACATGATCAAATGTTTGGAGTTGGTAAACATCAAGTAAGGAAACATTCTTTTCCCCTCAAACTTTAATATGCATTATAATTTTTTATATCGGATATTATTTTTTAAGTTGTCAATTTTAAAAAGTATACCCAAACTCTTGATCTATTGTGAGTCCACTTATGTTGGCTCCAATATTAAAAGGTGTTAAATAACATAATAAATTGCAACATTTTTTTAAAAAAGGTTTGAAAACTGCAAGCCAGCTAGCACTAGAGAGAATGGCCTAACATTTTCCTGATACTTGGTAACATAACCATAAATTTCTTTCGCTTTCAATCTCACAACAGTGTTGTCCACTAAACCTGTTTTATTGGTCACCATCTCATGAATCTATAAATGCAGCAACTTTTCCAACTTTTCCATAGCTTCATCATATCCTGTAGATGTTAGGTTTGTTCCTTTCAGAGTGACCTCGTGAACAGAACAAATTCACTCCTCCTTTTACTGGATGTATGGTATTGTTGATTCATGAAATGAGCTTTTGGCCAACAGTGCTATAACTCATGTACAAAGGAGACTTATCTAACATATGTTATTTTCTTGTTAAGGCACATAGCAGCCTTGTGTGTAAGGATGCTAGACAGCACTTTAACATCGTTTTTGAGTACCATTTTAAACAATAAAATGACCAAAAAAAGGAAAAAATTTGAAAGATGTGGCACTAAATAGATTGCAACTAGGACACTTTCTTTACAGTATAACAACTGAAATAATAAATAAATAAGGCATATTGTGACCTTGAGCAAGGAATGCTTGACTCAAGTATTCTGCTACTCTTTGCTTATCTACAAAGGACCACTAAGGTCTCATGTAATTATTTTGAAGTAACCAACTCCACTAAGCAGTTCTCAAATTCTCAAATACCGAATCTGCCAACAGGAAAATCTACTATAATTTGATTAGACTGGAAGGTCATGCCAAAAGATAATATTTTTAAAAAGGTATAAAAGCCCCAATATTATGTATAACTATAATACACAAATAAAACCATTAAAATGAGCTGATTTTGTAAATGAAAGGTACATAAGATTATGTATAATCACTTTCATTTCATCACAATGCATTTGGAATAATCACCATGGCAAACCTGTGGGTACTGGAATTTGAAAGAGCAGAATTAAAAATAAAATGACCAAATTAAAAAAAAATTAGTAACATTAGTTCTCTGTAATCAGCAGTATGAATAAATGTCTTTTAAGATATCACTCCATATGTGACAGCTTTTTTTTTCTGTAATCTTTTAGTTAATTCAAATATTATGTAAACACAATAAGGAAAAGAAGAAGTCAAGAGTCATTCAGAGAGAGCAGCAGGAGACATAGAGAGATCTCAAACAGGAAGCACACCAGTAGCAGTTCTGAAATGAGGGCCACCATACAATAACCAGAGGTAGCCCTTTTAAAGATAATGTCACCTCTCAGTCAAGAACCAACCATCAAGAAAGTAGGGACCTCAATTCCCTGAGGAATTGAGGAAGAGGAAGTGATTTCTACCAACCTAAGCATGCTTGGACATGGATTCTTCTAAGAGTCTCCTAAAGAAAGCTTAATTGGCTAACACCATGACTGTAGCCTTGTGAAACCCATAGTGAGGAAGCCAGTCCAAGCTAATCACACTCGTGGCCAATAGAACTCTAAAAACTAAAAATAAATAAAATTTGTTTTGCGTGGGTTCAGGAATCAAATTGGGACCACTTAGATACTCCATAAAAATCTCCCTATTTTATGATCTTCTGATTAGCTAATTATATCTGGTAAGGCACTTTAGAGAGATATTTAGATTAATTTCTGATTAAATAACCAGATTCAAGGGGAATGATTCAAGGGAAAGAGTACATTTTAAAACTCTGGCTCCCACATTTATCTTTTTAAAGAATCAGCTTTCTGTAATGAACTCTTTCCATTATTTTTCTATTCTCAAGTTCGTGAATTTCTTCTGTAATGTGTTTTATTTTATTCCTACTACTTGTCATTCTTTCCTACCCCTGTTTACTTTTTTTTTTCTTTTATACTTTTTGTTTCTGTACATGTTTCTTAAGGTAGAAGCTCACAAGATTTGTTTGAGATGTCTATTCTTTTATAACATGAGCATTTAATGTGATCAATTTTCCTTAAAAGACTGTCTATTAGCATCTCCCAAATGTAAGGATGTAATTATTTTCATTTTCATTCAATTCAAAATATGGCATATTCTAATGTACTTATACAATCTTCTTTGGCATGTGGGTATTTTTGGAAGTGTGTTTCATTGTCAAATTGTTGGAAACTTTCAGGTTTTTTTCTAGCAATCCCTTCAAGTTTAATGCTGTTACCCTACCAGAACATACCAGAACTTATTTTGTGTCTTTTCAGTTTTTGTTGGTTTTTTGTTGGTATAGCACATTGGCTATTTTTTATGGATACTCCCTGTGTATTCTTTTGTTAGTTGAGTTTCCATAAACATCAAATACCTGAAGTAAATTGTAAATGGTACGTATGTGCTATGGGTTGAATGTGGTGTCCCCCAAAATCTCACATGTGAGACAATACAAGAAAGTTCAAAGAAGAAATGATTGGGTCAGGAGAGTCTTAACCCAATCAGTGGATTAATCACCTGATGGGATTAATTGAGTGGTAGCTGAAGGCATGTGGGGTGTGGCTTTGGGGTATGTATATGTATCTAGCAAGTGAAGATCTCTCTCAGCTTGCTGATCATCACATGAGCTGCTTCCCTCCACCACACTATTCCTCCATGATGTTCGGTCTCACCTTGAACCTCCAGGAGAGGACCCAGCTGTCTATGGACTGAGACCTTTTAAACCATGAGCCCTCACATAAACTTTTCCTCCTCAATGATGGTTCTGGTCAGATCTTTTTGTCATAGCAGAGAAAAAGCTAACTAAAACAGTATGTCTTCTGTACTGGTAGATTCAATCTCATTTTTTTCCATCAGTAACTTAGATGTCAACTCTGAAGTCTCCAACTGTGAATCTGGCTTTGTCTCTTGGGGCTTTGTCTTTTCTGTTCTATCAATTTTGGCTTTACAACTTTGAAGATCTGTTGTGGATTTGCTGAGATTGTAATTGCCAATATATTTTTCTTGTTTTTCAAATTTTTACACATTTAGAATTTTTATGTTTTATTGTATTGAATTATTTCCTGAAAATATTTTAAAATTTATGCTTTTTGAGTATGTGTGTATGTCTGTCTGCTCCATGAGAACAGTAAGCATAGTTTTTTTCTGTGTCTTATTATTTTGAGTGTATGAATATTTATGTCTGTTTCTACACTATGTGGATATTGCTTCTACTACTTTCTTCCTTTTTTAAAAAAAAATTCAAGTATATGCTCTATTAGGAAATCATGTTGGGGAATCTTCATCTTTAAGTGGTAATTTTAAGATAATTTCCACCAGAGATTAGCTATTGCCATGCTGGGCATCAGGGCAGGGACCTTTCCCTGTCTGATATTTTATATTTCATTTAAAATTTGTATTTTTAACACTTGGATTACATATACTTGATTTGTAAATGCACTTACAAGTAATATTTTTGCTGTAACATCTCAGATACACTTTTATTCTCAAGCTTTCCTCACAACAGGGATAGCTTTTATTTTATTCCTGTTGGTGCAGGGACTAGAGAAAATATATTTCAGTTTTTATCATATACTGAGTGCTTGATCTTGGTCTCTGTTTTATTTGTAAGAGTCACCCACATTGTAGTGACACATCTATGTTCCTCTTCAATTTTCTGAAAATCCATGAAATTGATGTTCAAGTTTTGTAAGTCTTAGCAAGTGTCATCAAAACAAAACCTGATACTCTAAATTCCTGTTTCATTGAGATTTCAGATGTACAGTTTCTACTATTTTTCAAAATTTTTGATATGTTTAAAGATATTTCTGGCAGTTGGGGGAGATACCTAAAAATTCATGTACCAAGAATGGATTTCCTTTCTGTGAAATCATTCAAATTATGATGTATGCATGTATGAATATTCCCAAAGATTTTAATTGTCCCCTTCTTTAGCCTGAATACCTGGAAATATATGCTTATGCTAATATTTCCCAGATTCTTAACTACTGTTTCTTCAGGTGTTTTGTTTGAAGATCTTATCTCTGATTTCTCTGTCTTCCTGTGCTATAACATCCTGGTATTTCTTGTTAATGATATTCCTTATATCTTATCCAAATTTCTTATCCAAAAGGATAACCATTTGTTATTCTTATTTTTACATGATGTCAAAATATATTCTAAAGTCAATACTTTTAGTATTGCTTTCCTTATAAAAGTTTTACTGGCATGCAAGTTCTTGCTTTTCTCAAATGTATTTTAGTCTATTCTCAAATATGTGTTGAGTATATCACTGCATATTAACTCTGGATGCAAAGTATTTTCCTCATTTACTACATTGTAATGTGACTATGTTTTCCAATATTGCTTGCAAGAGTCTGATACCAATTACTTAAGGCAGTTTTCATTCTATTCTGCATATTAATCTGTAATACTAGTTTATTACTCCTGCATCAATCAGATGATCAACATAGTGTTAACAGTTTATGATCCTTATTTTTACCCTACTCCAAATTTTTCATTCCTACCTTTTTGTTCTATTCTCTAAGATTTTGCTTCATAATTACAAGGAGCTTGACTTGCCATTCTTTTCTAGTTTCTGAGTTCGAAGCTTAGATTATGTATTTTAACCTATACTATTTTATGACATATACATTTAAATTATAATTGCATTTAAATTCTGTTTTAGCTACATCATAAAGTTTCATATTACAATTTCACTTTCATTTCACTCAAAATATGTTCTAACATGTATTTTCTCACTCATGCTTTATCTAGAATTATTTTACTAAATTTTCATTTTGTTTTGTATTTGCAAATAATTGTTCTGTTAATTTTATTATAT
Source organism: Xerus rutilus (assembly GCA_028644305.1). NCBI lineage: Eukaryota > Metazoa > Chordata > Mammalia > Rodentia > Sciuridae > Xerus > Xerus rutilus. The sequence continues at coordinate 70,741,931 of CM053410.1, forward strand.
TCTATATCATCACACTCATCTGAAATGTGTAAGGACTTATTTTCTGTTTAGTTCACAATCTATTTTGGAAAAAATTTGATTGGAGAATAATGAGTAGTCTCAATTGGGGAAAAATGTTTGAGCAGTAAATCATGTGATACAGACTTGAGTTTTCTTCCTGGAAGATACCTAGAATGTTGGTCAAGCTTAATTTTCTCAAGGACTTTGTTAGATTTTGTTAGTTACTTTTTATTTCAGTTTTTTCCTATTCCTTAAACATATCTTTTAATCTTAATTTGTGTCCTGATGTCTTGGGCGCATCCTTTCTTGTTCTTTCTCAAAGTTGATTAAGACTTCCATCTTAACCATCAAGGAAAGGAGAAAACTTTTTTCTCTCCAGTCTGGAAGACCTGTTAAAATATCTGCTGTAGCTGCACAGCTGACATTCTCTCTTGGGGTTTGTGAAATTTACATCACATGTGTAGCAAGAAGCCGACGACTTGAAGTATATTTCTGTGCTGCTTTTGTGATCACATTTTGTGGTGTCTTCATATCCAGCCCTTGCTTCTGACCTTCTGTCCCATACTTATTCTGTAAACATGTACCTTTCTGCTAAATGTTCTGCTTTTTTATCAGAAATTATCTTTTCAGAGGAAAATAAAAATAGATCGAATCTAATATTTCGTGTTTATTTTTCCTATTCTCTGGAATCATGGAGCTTCAAGCACGACCTGAACTGATAGGATAGCATTTAAGACCTTTCCAGAGATATGTTTACTCTGCCCTCAGTTATCCTTTTTATTAGCGGCATCTTAAATGTCTGGCAGTCTTTTGCTATTTCTTTCATATATGACTATGCTTTGACTAATATTTGCAGAGTTCTTACTACATTTCAAGCCCTCCTCTGACCCCTTTAAGTCTGATCTCATTTCACCCTTATGAATGCATTCTAAATTTGATACTATTACTATAATTACTATAAGAAAAAAGAGACTGAGACAAAAAGAGAGTAAGCAATTTGCCCAATATCAAATGGCTGGAACTGGAGGGAGCCTAGACTTGAGCCTGTAAGTCTGTGTCAGTGTGCTCATTCTTTTTTTTTTTTTAATTTTTTTTAAATATTTTTTTTATTAATGTGCTATTCTTTTTTTATATATCTTTATTCATTTTATGTGGTGCTGAGGATCGAACCCAGTGCCTCACGTATGTGAGGCAAGCGCTCAACCGCTAAGCCATAACCCCAGCCCCTCAGTGTGCTCATTCTTAACTACTGTATTTACAGTCCTACTATATGCCCTGATAAATATTTTATGAGTTAATAAATAATTGAGTGACATCTATATGCCCAGATAGATAAATGACAAAAATAATCTCTTCCATGTTTAAATCAAAGAAGAGACTCTGATATTTATTGCAGTTTTATGTTTACAACTTGTTATACATTGAATTTGGACCTGCACAAAAGATAAATTGAAAGCTTAAAGCCCATACCTCAGACTGTGCCTTAATTTGGAAATAGACATGGCAGATATAATTAGGCAACATTAGGGTGGACCCTAATCCAGTACAACTGATATTCTAATAAAAAGATGGCCACAGGAAGACTGACACCAGGTTAAAATCATGTGAGAATAAATACAAGGATTAGAGTTATGATGATGCAGGCTGAGGAATGCCCAAAACTGTCATCAAACCACTGGAATCTAGTAAGAGTCAAAGAAGGATTCTCTGACAGATTACAAAGCAACCATGGTCATACTGACAATTTGATTTTGGACTTTTAGCATTCAGGACTGTAAAACAATACACTTCTGCTATTTTAATCAACTCAGTTGATGGCATTTTGTTAGGGAAGCTCTGGAAAACGAATAAACCACTATTGGATTTATTAAAACTTACACAAAGAATACATAACTGAATATCCAAACAACTTTTCTAAATCTACATTTCTGTGAATCATTTTAACATCTAGATGGCATATTTTAAATTGCAAACAATTGGTGTACTGTATATAAGTATACTGAGAAGTATACCGAGAACAAATTTCTCAAAATAACACTAACAAAAACAAAAAGCCTAATAATTTTCTTGAGAAATACCATTATAAATAAAATTACATTAGTATTGAAATGATTAATTTTATCTATTCTTATTGAATAGATAAAAAATAAGGAAAACAAGGAATTTCCTCCTTGTTGAGGAAAACAAGGAATGGTGTAGCTTGGATTCAAAAAATGCATTTATTAAAACAAATTATGCAAATTATGTATTAGAAATAAGAAACCCTAAATGCTTTATCAAGGAAATTTGTTCAATTGAAACTCTAGATTTATGATTAAACTTTATCAACTATCTAGAGATGCTTCTCTCTTAAAACGTCTGTTTTAATACATACTTATATATATTTTTAAAATATAACACATATAAATACACACAATATATTCATTGAGAAAAAACTCATATAATAATAAGTTATTAGTCAGAGTTTAATATCTTAGAATTTTAAGCAAAAGAATACAAAAGGAGACTTTTATATATCTACTATATGAAGATGAGACATAAAACTCTGGTGTGCACAATTATTTTTTGAGTAATAATTTTATAAACTTCATGCACAAACATACACATGCACCATTATTATCATTATTTTTTAAAGGTAAGAGCTACCACTGAACTATGACATGTACATCTCCTTCAACCTATCACGTTTCACTTATCATGGAATTCTCTCTACATTTCTTTCTTGAAACTATTCCTCTCTTGTTCTGTCATCCAGTTCAAACCAACACCTCCCCTTGTGACATTTACAATATCCTACCAGTGTTCCACTTGTATTCACCTTACCATCTGCTCTTGACACAGCAGGTCCAATAATCATTTTTTCCTCCAAATTATCTGATTATCTAAACTTCTCTAATTACTTTCAGCATTTCAAAATATTTTAATCTTTCTCAGGATAAATATAAATCTTTGTAACATATCTTACAAATTTGTTAGCTTTATTTTGATGCATTTTAAAAATCTTTTTTCTTTAATTCTAGTCATTCTGAGCGTTCTTCAGTCCTCTGTTGTATGAAACTGCATATGATTTTCCCTCATCTTGAAACACCTAATTTGAGTTTCTCAGAAACATTTCAGTTCAAATCTCTTCACAGCAGAAGTCTTTCCTACCCTCCTGAGGAGATTAAATCACCTACTTCGTCAGATCTTATAAAACACTAGTAGTCCTCGGTTAAACATTTATCTTAATTGTGATGTAGTGTATTAATTTTGAAATTTTATATCCAAAGTGTATTTCTCCACCAGACTACAATCTCCTGTAAATCATAACCATATTTATTTCTTTATCATGTGTATTATCTCTACATAATGCCCAGCATTCTATGATTATTCTCAGACATTCATATGTTTCTTATAATTTACTGAACATTTTGTGAGGTCACAGATGGGCTACGGAGATGATTTTGAAGGCAAATACCAATGATCATTTCTCTAGGTAATGGTTATAAAACTAAATAAACAAAAAATCTTGTCCTCTTAAAACTTCATTTAAAAAAGATGAGACAAAAATGAGCTCATTCATATTAAATATCAGTCCTATAAAGAAAAACAATAAAGTATAGAAGATCCTTATTTGACTAGACTTCTATTTTAAGTAGCTGGGCAAAAACAACAACAACAAAAATTAACCTTGTGCAAAAAGTGATGAATAAGAAGATACCTAAAATAAAGAAGGCAGCAAGTCGTGTGAGGATATGAGAAAGGCAGCTTATGGTTGGAGCACAGGACTGGTGCAAAAGCTCAAATATTAGGATTGACAAGTCAAAGATGGGACACAAAGATGGGACAAAAATGTTTGAATTTCAGAAAAAAACAGCATTTGTTTCAGTTTAAATACATACCAAATATGGTATTGCACATAATTACACTAAAGTATTCATTGCTTATTCTGAACATCAAGAGCAACAAGGAGTGCTGTTTGTCTTAGTTCAATCTGGTAATGCTATGGTAAGGTGGGCTACACTTCCTACATGTGAAGTACAGCTTGGTGAAGCTGAGACTGAAAGGTGCAAGAAAAAGGAAATAAGAAAACTGGAAAAGAGTACAGTGATTACAACAGGGGGCCCCCAAGGACAATTTTAAGGCATTTGATTTTCATTTAAATGTGAAGAAAATCCATTGAAATTGTTTGGGCTTGAAAGTAGCATGATCCCATTATGATCACATTAATTTTTTAAATATTTTATTGGCATGTTTTAATTATACAAGATAGTGGGATTCATTGAGACATATGCATCCATGCCCATAACATAATTTGATTAATTTTATCCCCCAGTAATTTCTTTCTCCCCCTTCCATCCCTTGATTCCTTCTTTTACTCTGACATTCCTTCTTTTTCTCTGACATTCCTTCTTTTTTTTTCTATAATTGGTAAATTATGATTATACATAAAAGTGGTATTGATTGTGATGTAGTCATACATAAACATGTAATAATTTGGTTGATTTCATTTATATTTTTTAAAAAAAGTTATTATATTTGTTGAATGAAACATCATGATTAGTCACTTGGAATGGAAAAGTTAGAGAAGTTTAATTTATAGAAAAAATAAATACCCTGAAAGATTATATTCTTAGAGAAGATTATTAGAAACAAGTTACATATTAGTAAAGAATGTGCTGATTAAACTTGCCCTTATAACCAAGTTGTAAGAAAGATAAATTTGCAGTAGTGATCATAGAGGGGTAGACATTAGAAGCTAAATATTTATGAAGATAAGACAAAAAATGATAGAAATCAATCACAATTCAACATGAATTACATTGATAAACTATGGATTCAATAAACTTTAACAATGTCCATAAATTCAAAATAAGGTTAATTTATTTCTACAGAGAGATCATACATTTGCAACAGACACTGTATTAATTTGGTTGAGTTGCCAAAACAACTTACCACAAATTGGGTGGTTAATTAGTCTGTTTTTCTTTATAATAATAAAATATCTGAAAATAGGTAACTTCATAAATACAAAAAAAGGTTTGTTTAGCTCACAGTTACGGAAGTTGAAAGGCCAAGAACCTGAAGCCCTTTAGGTTTGGCCTCTAGTGAAGGCCTAAAAGGCAGATGGTATCATGGCAGCAGCATATTTACTAATGAGAGATCACATCACAAGATAGGAAGACAGAGAATGATTCAGGGATCTCACTCACTTTTTTTTTTTTGGTACTGGAGATTGAACTCAGGGGCACTCGACCACTGAGCCACATCCCCACCCCTATTTTGTGTTTTATGTAGAGACAGAGTCTCACTGAGTTGCTTAGCGCCTCGCCCATTGCTGAGGCTGGCTTTGAACTCACGATTCTCCTGTCTCAGCCTCCCTGAGTGCTGGGATTACAGGCTTGCACCACTGTGCCCGGCTCTGTCACTCACTTTTATAACTCCTTCTAGCTAGAACTAACTCAGGGTCCCCCAAGAAGTACCTAATCCCTTTAGAGGTTAGCACCCACAATCAGCCAAGGACTTCACACTATGCCCCACCTCTTAAAGGTCTGTACCACCTCTCAACATTATCACATTAAGAACCAAGCTTACAGCACACAAACCCTGGGGAAATAAACCATAGCAGTAGCATAAACAGCAGAAATTTATGTTTTAATAGTTCTGGGGATAATGCTGATATCTTCTAAGCATTGTGAGAGAAAATCTGTTCCATGACTTGCTCCTAGGTTTTGAAGGTTTGGTGAAATTCACTGGCATTCCTTGGCTTGTAGAAACCTCAGATATCTCATTCCATCAGATAGCATTCTGTGTGTGTGTGTGTGTGTGTGTGTGTGTGTGTGTGTCCAAATGTCACCTTTTTATGTGGCTACTGATCATATTGCATTAGGTCCTGCCTTATTCCAGTACAGCCTCATATTAACTAAATCCATCTACAACAACCCTCCAGCCAAATAAGATCACATTCATTGGTACCAGGGAGTAGGACATCAACATGTGGATTTGGGGTGTAAGGGGAATACAATTTAACCTATAACAAGTAGTCACAGAAAATGGTAAGAGTATTTTACAGTTGACTATATTTTTTAAATCTTATAATCAATCTATATTCTATGGATTCTGTCACATAATATTTATTCTAACTCCATCTATAACTTTAATATATCAAGTATTTTCATATAAAATTCCATGTGGCCCACATATCAGGTGTAGTAGGCATTGTTTTCTATTCTAAATTTTAGCTGAAACTTAAAATGAGAAAATAATTTTAGCAAATGTTTCCACTCAGTGAATGACAGAGTCTTTATTTTAATCTTAAATTGCCAGTGTCCAAAAGCCATTTGAAGCACTAAGTACACATGGTGTGGAGGGAGAAGGGTAGTCCAGAAAGAATAAAGCATATGATATTTTTCATTGTGGGAATATTAAAAAAATACAACAATTTGCCACATCATAATATTTTAAACAAATTTTTATAATTTTAATAATTCTACTTTAACAATATTATATTTATTTGAAATTCTACATAGCAGGTTCTTTCCTTTGTCTAGCTAGCAAACATTTTATTCAAAATATTTAAATAATAGAGGTTTTTTTTACCGTAATTTTCGGTTGCAACAAGTAGTGCTTATCTGTGAACTCATTTCCACTTTTCCCATTTTAAGGCCATTCAGCAATTTCTTTCACTGCTGTCTTGAAATTCTATACTTTATTTTCTATTCCAGCAGTGCTGGAATGAAAGAGTACTGAAGGAATCTGTCAAATATTCCCACCTAGTGACAGGCAATGACCTCGTTATCTCTAAATCTTCATGGTTTGCAAGAAGATATAAAAAGGGAAGAAAAAGTTTCATTTTCTCTGTCTATAACCCTTTTCTTATAAAAGTAAAGCCTCTCAGTGTTAATTCTATAGTCAGAATCTAAGTTCAATTGGAAATCACTGAAAAACTCCATCAGCTTAATTATCTACAGAACATCTCCACAAATCTGGCAGGTAGTAGAGACTCAGATGGGACAGAAATCTCTAAAATCTCACCCAGTGCAGCACCTAAACCTAAGTAAGACCATCAGTTACTTATACTTTTGTCATTTTGGCATAGTTTAGGGGGGGAAATGACAAATTATGTTATTTAGTAGGAGAAAGGAAGTGAAGTATTTTGAGCAATTAACTAAAAAGACAAAATAAATTTTTAAAAATCTAAATAGGACTGTTGTATATATTTTGGGGTATAGATTTAATGTCATTTTTTCTACACAGATTTTCATATTATCTTGACACAATTTGTTGAATTTATTCTTTTAATAAATATGAGTATTCTTCATAACACTCTTTGATAATTGTTTTAAAATCTTTAAAAATTATGCTTCCAGGGGCTGGGATTGTAGCTCAGTGGTAGAGCGCTTGCCTTGCATGCGTAAGGCCCTGGGTTCGATCCTCAGCACCACATACAAACCAATAAAATAAAGACATTATGTCCATCTACAACTAAAGAAAAAAAAAGTATTTAAAAAAAAATTATGCTTCCATGTTATTTATAAGTGAAAGGATAATGCAAAGTTATCTGGAAATGAATCTTAGAAAATTTTGGTAAATTTAATGTTCAAAACTGTGTATGTACAAATAAAAACATATTTAAAAATAAAGTTCATTTAATTAATATAATACCAATGAAAAGTGGTCAGAAAATAAAATTCTGGAAGGAAAAAAACCTCAGAAATACAATGAAAAAAATAATAAGGGAAGTCAAACATACAGGATAGCAGTATGTTTTTGCTTTCCCAGATTATAATGCTTTATTCTTGTGCTTTTTGTTTAATATTTGTCTTGGATATTTAGGTGGAATATTATTTATATTACTATTAATTATTATACTAAAATAAACAAGGAGAGTTTTGAAAGACTGACATTTTCTCTTTCTTCTTCTGTTTTCCCTATAATAGTGTGTAAAAATGCACATGTAGAAGACAGGTTATACTCACAATAGTATTTGACTACATCTGATAGCTGTGTTTCTCTTGATCATTTCAGACTCAATGTAGCTAGAATGCCCTTCCAAGAGAAGGTGTAGGCATCTGCTAAAGTACTGAAGTATGCTTGGGAGATGAACAGTGAGGGAGAGAGAACTACTCTTGCCTCAGGGTGATGGGGGATGTATTTAATGCCATGTACTTGTTAGTCTTTTTTTTTTTTAATATTTTTTTAGTTGTGGATGGATACAATGTCTTTATTTTATTGCTTTGTATGTGGTGCTGAGGATCGAACCCAGGGCCTCACGCATGCGAGGCAAGCGCTCTACCACTGAGCCACAGCCCCAGCCCCCTTGTTAGTCTTTTAATGGAAATTAGGCCTTAACTTGGGCAGAGACCTGCAAAATCAATGAGGCCTCTGGGCCACTAGGTGGCCAGTCCTATGTCAAATACATTTGACACTGACATCATACACTTGTGTTTGAAATAGAAGATGAGATGTCCTTGAATATATTGAGCACAAAGGGACCCTGATACCACAATGGTTATACCATTTATTTTGTAGTATGCATTTATTCTACTGTGTCATTATTTAGTAACTCATTTTCCATTTAGGCATCACAATTATAAAAACATAAACGACAAACAGAACTATATGTTTAATAAAAAAATAAAAAAGCCAAAATTTCAATGTTCAAGATAATGGATGATAAATTTAAAGTAGCAGATTGTAGATATTTTGCACTTTTAAGTTTAGGGGAAGTTGTAAGTGATAATATTGATAACAATTAAAATCAGATAATTCAAATTTATTAACAGCATCTGAATAAAGTCATAGCAATTTAAGAAAAAATTTTAAGAAAAGGAAGGTTTAACCTATGGGACCTTAAGGACAGAGCACGTACAGGAATTATTTGAAATTTTACACAGGAAATGTGTCTTTTCTATCTCCTTTACTTGAGTACACACAAATATTTGTTCGTCAAATTGTTCCAGCTTTGGCCATCAGGATTGCTTAGCTGTCTCTTTTGTCCCATTGACATGTTACATCATTGTGAGATCTTTTGCTGTTTGTTTCTTTCATCTATTTGTATTGATTTTGAGACTTCTTTAATTTCTGGCACTATACGATGTTCTCACACATTTCATACCCCAATCCTATAATCAGCTCTTTCTCTACCATACTGTTTCCATTTCCTAACTAATGATATAAAAAACAAAGATCTGGATGCAATATGGATGGTTGCTCCTGCAATGGTTTTTCTTTTAAATGACAGGGCACAGAAATATATAAATGTATACTCACCAGAGTATATACACGTTTATTAATAGTTTTATATGATGGTTAAAAAAATTCCATACTGAAATCTCCAAGTTTAATCCATTATCACAAAAAGTTCATCCATTGCTTTATGTAAATTCCCACTCCAAAAAGAGAAACAGGACTCCAGACAGTAAGAAATCTGGTATCAGTTTACTTAATTTTTCAAGTACACTATCCATATATATCAGTGAAAGAACCGTTAACATCACACCTGTGCAGTACAAGTTTATCTAACAAAGGACGGTGCTTATGTGAATTTGCTTTTGCTTTTACTCTTACAGGTTCCTCTCTAATAAATCGAATAAAGTTAGATTCTCTTCTCACAGTGTGAATTTGGTCCCAGGACCCCTGAGAACTTAAATAATTCCTATCTAATTGTATACATTAAAATCAGCTCATCATGCTATAAAGTTATGTTGGCTATAGCATGTGCACAGTATTATGTATCTATGATTATAGTATCATTCAGATATTACAAAGCATAAAATTCCCTGCTGTCCAGTTTCTTATGTCCTTCACGTGTCAATCCTTACCCCTCCCACCTAACCTATGACAAATACAGAACATTTATATGGTCTCTATAGTTTTGGCTTTTCAAAGAATTATTGAACCTGAAATACTACAGTATGTAGCTATTGCAGACTGGATTCTTTCATTTTACATTATGCTCTTAATATTCATTTATGTCTTTCATGGCTCAGTAGCTCATTATTTTTATCACTGAATAATGTTCCATTGTAAAGATGCATCACATTTTCTTTATCCATTCACCTGTTGAAGAACATCTTCATTGCTTTCAAATTTTGACAGTTATAAATAAAGCCGCTGTAAACATTGAAGTTTTTGTGTGGATATAGTTCCCAAATCAGTCGGGTAAATAATAAAAAAGAAATAATAAGCCAAAAGTTAGGAGCTTGAACTCAGGAACACATACTGAAAGTATTTTTAACTTTGTAAGAGATGCTAAACTTTTCCATAGTGACTGTACCCTTTTGCATTTTTCCCCAGCAATGATGAAAGTTTCTGTTGATCCACATCATTGCCAAACTGTGGCACTTTCTTTTTTCTGTATTTTTAACATTCTAATAAATATAATGTACTCCACTATTGTTTTGGTTTGGAATTGTTTAGTAGCCAATATTGTGAGCATATTGTTACATTCTAACTTGCAATCTGCATATCTTCTTTGGTGATATGTTTATTTTGATCTTTTGCCCATTTTTTTCAATTAAATTATTTCTTATTATATAATCTCAAGTATTCTTACACATTTTGCATATAATCCTTTGTCAGATATGCATTTTGCCAATATTTTCTCCCAGTCTTCAGTTTGTTTTTTATTCTTAATTATAGCCCAAAGGCTGAAAACGAATTGCCTTTTCATTCTTTATCACTATTTTTCACAAAGCAGTACTATTCAATTTTTAAAAAAGTATATATATATTTGTTTTATGGATTTGTGCATCTGGTGTTTTATCTAAGAGTTCATCACCAAACCCAAAGTCACTTAGATTTTTATCTTGTGTTTCATTCCAGAGTCTTGTGCTTTTCTGTATTGTGTTTAGATTTATAATCAAATGTTTAATTATTTTCAGATGAAGATGTAGGTTTGTGTTTTGCTTCATTAAAAACATAAATAAAACCATACATTTATTTCAGCCTGATTCGTTGAATAAACTCTTCTCCTTGAATTGGCTTTGACTTTGGGCTACTGTCAAATTTCAGTGCTTTATTTGTGGTCTATTTATGTTCTCTCTATTATACTCCATTGATCTGTGTTCCTATGTTTTCTCTACTTCTGTGCTGTCTTGATTATTGTAGTTTTATAGTAAATTGTGAAGTGAGTTAACCCCATAACTTTTTTTTCAGTGTATTTCTGGGTATTCTAGGTATTTTGTCTTTCCAGTAAGTTTAGAATAACTTTGTTAATATATACAAAATAACCTTGAGATTTTGCTGGAATTGACTTGAATGTAAAGAGCAAATTAAAAATTCACATCTTAACAATATGAAATATTTCAATTTGTGAATTGAATATCCTTTTATGTAATTAGTTCTTCCTTGATATCTTTAACCAGTATTTAGTACTTTTCCCAAAGATTCATTTCCATATTTTGTTAGACATATATATTAGTTGAAGGTGTTTTCAATTTTTGTCGCTATAATAATTGGCAATGCATTTTAAATTGCCAATTAAAATCAATTGCATTTGTCATTTCAATTTCTAATAGTTCATTACTGTAATACGTAAAAGCAATTAACTTTTGTATATTATCTTGCATCTTGACACCTTCCTATAATTGCTTATTAATACCAAATATTTTGTTACTGGTGTCAGTTCTTCATGATTTCCTGCCTAATAATATTGCTTTCAGAGAAAATAGATGCTAGGACAAAGAAAATTATCAGATAGAGAGAAAGGCATTACATAATAATATAAATCACTTTAGGATCAAAACTCCAAGAAGAAATTAATATACTTAACACGTAGACATTTAAAACAGATGAAATGGACCAATTATTTGAAAGACATAAACTATAAAAATTAACAGGAGAAATTGATAAATTGCATAAGCACATATTTATTAAAAATAAATTTAATAAATATTTCTCAAAAAGGAAGTTCCAGTTCAAGATTATTTTACTGAATTCTCCCAAACTTTTAAGAAGCAATCATACTAATCTATACAATCTATTCCCGAAAATAGAAGCAGAGGGGGAAGACTTCCTAACTCATTTCTGTGAGTATAGCATTACACTTATACCAAAATCACATTACAACAAAAATTACTACAGAAGAACGTCTGCTATGAACACAGATTTAAAGTCTACAAAAAATATTAGCAGATGTTTCTTGTAATACATAAAAGGAATTGTAAACTGGAAGTCTTTTTAGATTGTTATTTTTCCTGAAAGTGTATATTTAGGCAAACATACATTAGAAAAATAATATAAAACATTGAACATTTGAATATTAAAATAGAATGAAAACAATGGATAAAAACAAGATTAGTGAATTATAGGATAGGAGGAGAAATAAAAATATGATTTAAATCAAATTAAGTAAGGAGAATAACCTGCTTTCAGCTAAAACCCTATAATGGACAAATTATATACTAATGATCAAGTCAAATCAGAACCAAAAAAATGAGTCAGAAATGATTAATTAACATCCTTTCACAATTGTAATAGCTTATGAAGTTGGCAATGTTTGGTGAATATATAAATTTTTAGCACAGAGGAATAATAAGCATATAACATTATCAAAATATAATTTGTTCATCAGGAATAGCTCCTGTAGAATTTCTATCCATAGCTGTGATTCCCTATGGGTATGTATGGCCTTCTGAAGTTTTTTTTTTTTCTTTTTTCTTTTTGGTACTGGGAATTGAACTCAGGGGTACTCTACCACTGAGCCACATCCCCAGCCCTATTTTGTATTTTATGTAGAGACAGGGTCTCACTGAGTTGCTTAGCGCCTCACCTTTGCTGAGGCTGGCTTTGAACTCGCGATTCTCCTATCTCAGCCTCCCTAAGTGCTGGGATTACAGGCGTGCGCCACCGTGTCCAGCTCCTTCTGAAGTTTTTTAAAAAATATATTAAAATAAAGTTAAGGTATATTGCAACTTCACAAAACCAGGTATTTGCTGAAATTATCCTAAATTTTTTAAACAAAGATATGTTATTTTAATAAAATTTTAGCTGCTAAGTTATATGTATTCATGACCTTTCTTCAAACAACATTATGTTTTTACCTAAAATCACACATTAACTTCATCTAAAGATAAACACATAGTGTATTCAGAAAAAAAATAAAAGTTAGTTTAGACCTCATTGATACACTTGTGAGATATATGCAAAGGTATTCTGACAAATTCTGTTTAACGTAAATTTAATTTCATGCACATTAAATATATTCTGAAAATATAAGAATAGTCAAGTTGTACAGATCTGTTATTATGCTTCTATATAACTTCACTTTGAAAATCACCTGATCTTGCTACTCCCAGCACAAAATTTATCCACTTATTCAGGGTAGTGTTTTTCAAACTACTTTCTAATGGATTGAGATGCAAAAAGCTATACTATATAACTAATAAATAAAACTTGATGAATTTGGAGATAAATAGGTAAACCATCTCTTAAAACTCTTGATTTTAGCTCCTTTGGATATATACTCCAGATTGGGATTGCTACATTAAAGGTACTTCTTTTTTTAAGTTTTGGAAGAATCTTTAGTCCATTTTCTATACGAGTTTCACAAGTTTACATTTCTACTAACAATGTATAGGGTTTTCTATTCTTAATATCGTTCCCAGCACTTGTTCTCTCTTGGTTTTAATTTATTGTTGTTATTATTATTATTATTATTATTATTTATTGATAATGATCCCTATAACAGGTATGAGGTTATATCTCCTTAAGCTTTTGGTTTGTGTTTACTTGATGATTAATGATGTCCATTTCTTATTCATATAACTGCTAATGACTGTACATGTTTTGCGGGAAAATGTCAGTTTGGGTCTTTAGCCCATTTTTAATTGAATCATTTGAATTTTGTTTTGTTATGCCTTTTGGTATTAAGTTCTATGAATTCCTTACATATTTTGTATATTTTATAAATCCCTCATCACATACATGCTTTGCAAATCTTTTGATACTATTGTGAAGTTGTCTTTGTATTTTGTGGATTGTTCTCTTTGCTGTACAGAAGCATTTTAATATGATGTAATTCCATGTGCTTATTTTTATTTTTGTTGCCCATGCTTTTAGTGTCATATCTCAGAATCATTGCCAAGTCTTGTCTTTAAGGAGTTATCCCGAAAGTTTTCTTCTAAGAATTTTATGGCTTCAGATTTTAAGTCTTCAATTTTTTTAAATTAACTTATATATGATATGAGATAATGGTCCAATTTCAGTCCTTTGTTTATGGAGACCAGTTTTTGAAGAGACTACACTTTCCCAATTATGTAATCTTGACACCCTTGTGGAAAATCAGTTAGCCCTATAAACGTGGCTTATTTCTGAGCTGTTTATTATCTTACAGTTGTCTGTATGTTTGGATTTATGTCTGGACCTTACTATTTTGATTCTGCTAAATTTTTAAGATATTTTAAAATAAGAAAATATTATATCAGAAGTTTTATTCTTCTCCTCAAAATTGCTTTGGCTATTCAAGGTCTTTTGTGATTGCTCATGAATTTTAGTATAGTTTTTTCCATTATTTTTTCAACTAAAAAGGCTTTGGGCTTTTGATAATGATTGCAATGAATGTATAGATTGCTTTGAATGGTATGAATATTTAAGTTATATTTATTATTCCAAATTATGAAAACAGAATGTCTTTCCACCTATTTATTTACATTTTTCAGTACACATGTCTTTCATCTCTTTGGTTAAGTTTATTCCTAAATATTTGATTCATTTTTATGTTATTATGAATAAGGTTTTTTTTCTTAATTTCCTTTTCAGATGGGTTGTTTTTGGTATATAAGAACCCAATTTATATATGTATGTTGATTTTCTGTCTTAGGGGATGTCACTGAGGAATTGCTGTTCACTGTTTGCCAAGAGCCCCCACCTTTTTCTATGTAGTTAAGTATTCTTAGAAATTCTGCCATGTTAATTTCACTTCTGCTCTGGAAAGGCCATGTGGATGGATTTCTCTTGGGAAGTAACTTGGAAAGCTTAGAAGTGAGGAGTCCTTTCTCTGTCTTTCTCCTTTCTGAACAGGAGAAATCTTAGGTCAAGGGGATGCCTGTCAACATTTTGCCATGTGGCCTGGGAAGGATGGTACAAACAAAAGGAAACTGTTCTTCTAACCCTTTTAAATGTGCCTTTTCTTTATTTTTGTGCTCCACTATGGGCTATAATCCCTCCCTTGGATTTCATAGCTGTCTTTCTTTTTTTTTTTTTTTCATCTGTAGATGGTTAGCAAAATAAAAGCCTGAGGACTTTCTCTTCTGCCATCCTTCTCACTTCCTCCTCAAAACATTAATCTTAACACAACTTGTTCTCAAGTGAATTTAAAATATAAATGCATATTATATGTATATACATTTTAATATTTGCATCAGTTATTATTTATTTCAAATTAATTAGTTTATTTTCTATTGTGATTCAGCTCAGGTATAAACTTTTCACCAAACTCTCTAACCTCTTAGAATGCATCAGGTCATTCTCAGGGTTCTTTCAGTTTTCTAAGTGTACTCACAATTATTCTAACACAAATTACACTATATCATACTTTTATCCGTATTGTAGCTTCTCTCTGCTGAAATGTAATTTTCTTGAGGACAGTCATGCTTTATTGCTTGTAACTTATTTTCAATTTCTAGGATATATAAACTCAAATAAAATCTTTGTGTGGATGATTGAATGAATAAACAGAAATAAAATGGAACTCATTCAAGATCTTTTAGTATTTTTTCTTATGTAGGAAATTATTTCATATATAGCATTAATATATATACCTCTGGCTAAAAAATATATAAAATAAAAAACACAAAGGTCATATTTGAATTGAATTTATGATTTGATTTCCAAATTTTATATTCTATTTCAATGCGTATGTATTCATAGATATGTATATGTAGTCAATTAAGATAATAACTAGAGATAACAATAGTGATTGTGAATCTCAGTTTGAAATTTTACTGAGTTTGAGACTTTTTTTCTATCCAAAATATTGGAAAATTGAAAAAAATTTCTCTTATCTAGATTTTAGCCTGAGTTTGTTAGGAATATATTCATGTATGACTCTATTCTTTATGGTTGAAATATCCTTTCTGCAATGTTGCTAGTAGTTTTAGCATCAAAAGAAGAAAAATAAAGCTATTTTTATTTGTTTTGGACTGAGCAGGTGAACTATAAAACCAGGATCAGGAATTTGAGCTTCTTGATTTCTGTTGTGGTCTTACTTAATGGCTAACATTTAAAAAGATGCTTTCTATCCTTCTCCATTTCCCATATCACATTATAAATATTTACTCCTCCCATTAATATGGGAAGGCCTCCTCTCCAAAGAGGGCATGTGTGTGAATAACCAATTACCTGTGTTGAATTAGAAAAAATGCAAGTTTTAAAACCAGACAAATATCTGACTCGCCTTTACCATACTAGTAGGTATTAGTTACAATGCCTAACTCATAGATTTAGTATAAAATAAAATAAGGTCACATGAGAGGACACAGAATACCATCAGCAGTTTATTAATTGTTCATTCTATTCCTCACTTGACAATATCAAGTAGTCATTATACATACATCAAATGATTTGGAGTTAGGTTGGGTGCATAAAATATGAAAGTAATATTTAATCTTTTTTATCAAAATCACTTGAATCATTATACTCAGAAGAGTACATAAAAAACCTCTGAAGGCACTACAGCAGAATCTTGAGCAATCTAGGAACTTATCTCAGGAAAAATGTGTTTGGTAATTCCTATTAATGTTACTGAATTTTTTGTTTTAAGTTTAATTGTTTATAAAGAAAATAATTTTTATGGCTTATTATATAATAAATACTTAAGTAATTACTAGCACTCATTCCCTTCTATGCATAGACATGAGTCTAGATTACTTTTTTCACATTTAATCTTTTTAATAATAGTATTTAAAGCCTACCATTATAACTTTACATATAATTGATTTTCCATATAATATATAGAGTTTAGACTCACTTTTTCCTTTTGAGGCCAAGAAAATCTGATGGAGTAACATTTTTAAAAATATGTATAGAGAGTTATGATAAAATTAAACAATTATGTTTGTGAAACTGCTTTTAAGTGACTGACGCCCTTTATAATTATAGATACTTTGATTTTTCTATTAAGGAAACTAAGGGCAACCCATAACTGTCATTTCAAACATTCTGCTACAAATGTTACAAATGAACATTAATTTTAATTTCATATTTTTTTCAAATTTTAGGATGTAACCTGTTAATGTCTCTTCTTTGGGAAACAAATACTTTTTTCTCTAACAAACTTTATACCTGTTACTATGCAAATTATAGCTTCTCAAAAATTCTTTGCTTCTATTATAGATTAAGCTGAAACAAGTAGGAGTGTTTCATGTTCTACCAGTTTCATACATCTTATAACATAAGTAATCTTGTTTCTCAGCTTCTATAACAAAAAATATGTAGATTGAAGGAGTTTATTCAAGTAAAATCTGTCCATCTAGACTTTTCCTTGCCCACTGCTAGGGATCTAAGCCAACTCTCCAGTCTCTAAAACAACTCTCCAGTCTCAGTTGTTTAGTATTTTGCCTCCACCTGGTCTTTGCCCTTCATGTTCCTATTTCAGGAGGCTGTGCACAAACAAGGCTGAATGATATCAGATAAAATATAGAGGTATATGCATGTCTGAGTTTTGCACTCCACTGCTTAACAGAATTCATATTTCACAAGCATGAAATCAGTCTTTTTTAGATATGGACAGAAGGTTCTGTGCAATGTGGTTTTTAGCTGGTATTTTAATCTCAAGATTCTCAACCACACTGTTCTTTAGTTCTTCATATAGTTTTCTCTGCTTTGAATATCCCTCTCCAAATGGCCAGGTCCTTTTTACCCTTTAGACCTCAATGAGAAAATTATGAGAATCTTTTGAAAGAAGTGAAAAGTTGTGCTCCATCTGTGTACAATGAATCAAAATGCATTCTGCTATCATGTGTACCTAAGCAGAATAAATAAATTTAAAAAAGAAAATATTTAAGAATAATCTAGTAGCTTTACTAATTTGAAAAAAAGAGAAAGAAATAAAGATTATTTTCTAATCCACCAAACGTAAGAAGATTCTTGCCAGGTTATATATCCACCATCTTTTTGTTGAAAATTTGTCATTATTTATTACATATTTTTATTTTTCTTACTCCATGAAATCGTAAAACATAGATGGTTAGTTCCTTGGTGAATATATACAATAAATGGCTTAACAAATAATATTCTAAAAATATATTTATCTCACAAATTAATAAAATAAATTAATGAATAATAAGCACCATATTGCTTTGAAAAAGGTAAAGCACTGTTATGAAGACATTTAATGTGTTGGTCAATTCATGAAAAATTATAAACTTAACTTTTTCTTCCTAAACAATGTGAAATACTCACTTTTTATGTCAAAGACAAAAAAATTAGATCATTTTGATTTTTAAATAAAGTTATATATGCAATAAAATTTTCCTATAGTGTTTGATGACAAGAATAGCACAAGTACTCTGTAATTTATAATCATCCTCCTTTTCACCTTTCCTTCCAAAATTCTATTAAAATCCAATTTAAAAAAAATGAATCCAGTTGAATTTCAATATTATTTTAATGTACAGCTATAAAATGTCTATTAATTGGAATCCCAATAATATGTCAACTTTTTCACTGGCTATTCAGAACATTAACTATGCAGTGTTACTTTCCTTTAAATGTATAAATCCCATCAGGTTACAAAATATGCAATAACACAGTGTCCAAAGAGTATGACATTCTGAGATGAAAAAGCATAATGATTTCATCATACTTACTATGTATTTATTTGGCATATTTAACAAATAATTTTCAGTATATATGCCTATAAGAACCCTTTGTCATTTGTGTACTATTGTTCTTATTTTTGGTCAATTGTCAGGAGAAGTTAGGGCAGTGAAAAGAAATACAAAATGTTTTATCAAAATAACTTTTTGTTTGGTACTGGGAGTGGAATCCAGGCCCTCTGTCCTGCAAGGCAAACACTCTACAACTAAATTATACCTCTATCTTTAAATTTTTTTTGTTTAAGAGAGCTAGAATTATATTCTAATATTCTGAAGATAATTTAGTTTTTGAGTAATTTCATAAAAAGACTGAAAAATTTTATGTTTCAGTCCCCCCAAAAGAATGTGAATTATAGAATAGCAAAAGAAAGTCTTATTTCTTCTAATCTTCCTTTTATTTTAGAGATATCCAAAAGTTGGCACCAACATAGCATGTACGCAATATTCTAGAATACATTCATAGTAACATTTTATTTAAAAAGACAAGATACCTCAAAAATCAGCATAGCATTTCAATCCCAACTTCCCTTTTTCTAAGTCCATGAAAACTAACCAATGTTACCTTCTTTTATTTCCCCTTATGGCACATGTGAATTGAATTAGTTTATCTATACACTAATCTATCTATACTCCTATACACTTAGGAGGGTGCTTCTGATCGTTCTTGGGAGAATTCAAAACTTCAGAACCACACTTGTCTATTTCTTGGAGCCTTAATTCTGCATAACTCTAAGAAATTTCCAACTTACCTCCAGGAAATATGGTTCTTGAACCAGTAGCATTTCCGTTGCCAGAGGGTGAAAGAAAGCAGACTTTCAGGCCTGGTTCAGATCTACTCTATTGGAATCTACATTTTATCAAGTTCCAAGGAGATTTATATAAACATCTCACTGATGTTTTAAATTAAAACACTGAATATTTTTGTTAACATTTTTATTACCTTTTATTTATATTTTTCTCAAAATTTAGATTCTGTGGGACAGATTTACAAATGGACAAAGCATGTCTTTTGTCAATTCTACAACGTCTGAAGACACTTCTAGGAAAACTAAGTGCCCAGGACAAAACCTTCTGAAGGTGTCTTTTATTATGTTCCTGGCAGTTAATGGTGGCTATTAGCTGAGAAACAGTTTAAAAGTCATTATGTCCTGGTTCCTGTATGTTTAACCGTTCTTTCTTTAGCTGATATTTCTTGTCAGTTATAGCATCAAATTTTTTGTTCCCGGATTATTCTTACTAAAGAAAGACAGAGGATCCTCTTCAATTGTTTTCCTTTGGAAATGTTTTCGGTTAGTTCTTTCTGTTCCTTAGATATATATCCTGTTTCTAACATGAGCACAAGGCCAACTCTGCTGAACTCTGCTGTTACACAACAAAGCTCTTCTTTCCTTCATAGGGCCTTTTAGGCTTTCACTGTGTCTTCCAAAAGTCTTCTTGTTTAGTCCCTAAGCCAGTGATACTCATTAAATGTGTTTTGTCATTTGTTTATTTCTGATGCCAGCCTTCAGTGACCAAGTAATAAATTTGTTTCACATGTGGTTGCAATAAAATTTACTCCCAAATATTTGACTTAGAACAACCATATACTTAGAACCATATGCTTAGAACAACCACATACTTAGAAGAACCATATTTGTGCTTTCTAGGGGTAAAAATGTAGAAAGGGACAAATAAGACTGATTTGCTTCTGACTCTAGATGTTTGGGGTTTCATTGAGAAGACTCATTTCTTGGGCACCAACATATTCTGACATGTAATTATCACTTACATATCCTACAGTGGGCTGCCAGCTGGGATTTCCCCTGGAACTGTGGGATAGAACATCCTACATATGGCCTCTCCTCATGGGCTTCCTCACAGTATGGAATCCTGAGACCTTGTAGATGGTCATGTCCTAGTCCAGACATTTTCATCATCTAAGACAAAGTCTTGAATTTTATACAGCTTAATTTCTGCCACATTCATTGATTACAATGTAATCACATATTCTGCCAAAACTCAAGAGAGGGAAATCTGACTTTACCTGTTGATGGAAGAGTGACAGTGTCCCAGAAGAGCATGCAACTTACTTTGCAAAACAAAATGCAGTCTACCCAAGCTAGTTAACTCAATATTTAAATATTTACTTATATTATAAATTCAACCAATGCAGATTTAGCCAAGATTTTATTTTTTTGTCAGAATTTGGGTGTCTTGAGAAGAAGGACAAGAATTGTAAATTGATTATACTAAAAGAATCCATAGCACAGGATGAAATGTGTACTATGTGCTTCATAAATACTTATCAACTGTAATGGCTCTGTGGTGCTTGCAGGTATAACCACTTGAATGACAGAAGTATCTTATGAAATACTTAGGGAAAATAAACTTCCAACATAGGACATTTGTTCCTAGAATCTAAGTGAACTATCTATTTTTTTTTGCCTGAATAAGAATAATATTACCAGAGAAACATTGGTCTTCAAGTGTGTGAAGATTTATTACACATAAGATGAAAAGTGGCTGTTCCTCAGCTATAGTAAGAATTGAGCTAGAAAAAACATGGGTGTAAACTACAGTATCAAAAATCTAGATTGTATCAATGTATATTTTAATGGGCATGAATAAACTTAAACATTAAAAAGAAAGGCTTGGAACAAGGATATCATTGCATGCCTAGATCATCTTAAAATAGCATAAACTTAAAAACAAAACAACAACAAAATGAAAATTAATAGATAATGGGGATTGAAAACAGAGTAGCTTAAGGGAAGAGGCAAATAGCTCTATGCTAACACCCTTCCCTCCCCTGATGAATGTTTCTTTAAGACTAATTGCAGATAAGGGGAGAGTGCTCTGCCAGGCCAGAGACACTCAGTCCTCAGCTCGCAGGACCCTGACCCCTGAGCCCAAATTCCTGGGCACTAAAACTGACCACTTCGTTGATTTATGGAACTGACCCCAAATTCCTAAGTGCCCAAGAAAACTGGCACATCTCCACAATGCCACCCCCCAACATAAACCTATAAAAACCCAGTCCCTTTCTTTGTTCAGTGGCTCATTTTCCACCAGGAAAATGGGTCCACCACCACCACCTTTGCAGATGAATCCTGTTCCTGAATAAAAATCTGAAATGACTTCCATGCTTTGCTGCTGCCTTGATCTTTTTGCCCTTACAAAAATACCCCAGGAATCTTTTACATTTTCACGTCTAAAAGTAGATATTTATGAAATTTGCCTTTAGCCAAATATTTATTGGAAAATGAAAAAATTTTTCAATGTTTATAAGTTAAATATGCTGCATTACTTAAGTAACAGTAGTGACACAAAACTTTACTACTTTGTTTTGATGAAGTATTTATTTGGATAATATGAATTTATAAAATCTGAAAATCAGAATAAAACAATTCACTTAATTTTTCTATTTTTATCTAGAAATGAACCTTTGTTTAAAATCATTGAAGAAATCTTAACATTTATACAACTTCTCTTGCAACATATAAAATCTACTTATAATAACTAAGACTATAACTTAATTCTCTGTGACTATAATTGAAATGTATATCTTTGGCTGCTTTATTTTTAAAGTGAGTTTGTGACCAAGAACTAGATGAAAATAATTCTTTTTTAAGAAAAAAGTTTGTTCCAAGTGCTGCTTTCATGTTTATTTTTTCTAGTTCTGTGTAAAAGATTATAGTCTTATAGTTGGTGATAGCTAACTTCATAACTAATATCTATTTATAACCATTATTTGAAGGCTATATATGATATAAGGCTATATAAGATTATACAAGATAGAATAATCAGAATATTTCCTAATCTTTCACCTAAATAATAGATTTCTACATGTTACATAATATTTTAAGCATAAAAATCCAGCATACCTCAACATTTGTTTGGAAGGGAGGGGTGCTTGAGATATGTAATTTCCTTTATAATCTAAGAAAAGGCTCAGGAAACATGGATTAGTTAATTCCTGTACTAATACAGTTATACATATTTATGAAAATGTTGGTGTTAGAGATGAATACCAAAAAGTTGAGATGGAAGTTTTCCAGAGGGAGAGAGGATGCATGATCTACTTTCCAGATGCAGCTAAATGTGAGACTTATTAAAAATGTAAGAAATTCACTGGTTTTCATCGAAATTCCAAGGTGAACACATTTGCCTAGATCTCTTGGTATTCCTCAGTATAATCTTTGTATTCCTCTTCCAGCTTCTCATGTTTTGACTCACTAAGCCCCTGGGCATTCACTGAATTCCCACAATTATATAACAGTCACATTTCTTGCCTTCCTCAGAATACTGTATGTGCCACAATAATTTTACCCTTCTATGAGAACTGCATCAAAAGCCATAATTCCATCAGTGCCTCTGGTTTCTTGTAGGCACTATAATGAGGCAGAAAGTAGAATCTTTTTGTTGCACTTTAAAGTGAATTGCTTCACATAGCTAATGCCTGTAGTAGCAGTGAAAGACACTTCATATTCCCATACAAAGAATTTTAAACAATCCATTTCATCTCTAATTGCTCCTTATTAGCACATGAATTTTCTAGAAAATGCTTCTAATCTCTTGCCTACCAGTGGAGTTGATTATTTCCCTTTCGTCCTTGCCAGGATTTTTAGCGGTAGAGTTTCTGTAGCTCCTCATGCTCCATACTTAGATATTCAGACACACAATACCTTCCCCACCTCTCCATTTTGTCCTCCAATATGTTAATAATGCCACTAATTTTTAACATCACTGGGGTTATTTTCTGCTGTGTAGGTTAACAAAAAAGTTTTATTTGGAGATCTCAATATCTTACAGCCAGTTTATTTTTTAATTCTTCTTTCTAATGGAAAGGCAAGGAAAAAATTGGGCAACCTTATCCTCCGGTATTAAAATAATCCTTTTATTTTGAGGTGGACCAATTACTTCGGTTCTCAATTGTTCAGTTCTAGTCTCTCTTCTCTTAGTGTATCTTCTTTCCCGTTAACGGTCTTCTAACACAACAGAAATTAAGCTGTGGTAGATTGGTCCCCACAGTACTCCAAATATAAGTGGTATTATACAAAGCTTGTGTCAGACCTCTGAAAACCTACTGTAACACTATTAAATATGAATAGCTAACACCTTGATTTTTCAAGGAGAAAATTCTGCCCTAATATAAAATGTCTTCCTATTTTAGTCTGGAGAAATGTTTACTAAATCATCTGTGGGTGGATAGTTCCCAAACTTGACTTAACTTCAGAATCACATTTGATTATTTCATTGAACATTTGCTAAATTTTTACCTCCAAGCAATTCTATTATTATTATAAGGAATAATCACACACAAAAAATCACATGGCATGTGGAGAGGAGGAATACAGTCTGGCCTCAGCAGTGATTGAACTGGTAACTGGAAAGCAGGTTGAAGCCAGTACCAGGCCTCTCTAATGTCACAGGATCCCTTATTGCCTATGTGCATCTGTATTATGTCTGTGCTTTACTCTGACTGGTGTCTCTATCTGACATCATGACTGCTTCAAAGGAGTGTTCTCATTCTCCAATTTTTTATTTTCTTCTAGTTCTCCTACTACAACAACCAGCTTTGCTTGTACCCTATTCCCTGGTGTTAAATTTTTGAAAGAAAAAATGTTATGGAGCCAGCCTATTTCAGATGTTCACCAATAAAATGGCTGGAAAAAGTTTGATCTGTTTTCTTGTTTTCGGTCTATGGAATATATGGATTACTATCTGAGCTTTATGAGCTTTTGTTTATTGAGATTTTTACATTATATGCTTTAAAATGGATCTTATAATCCACTTTCAAATTTCATAAATGAGCCTGTTATTATTCTCATGCAATGTTTCACTTAGTTTTAATACTTTTAAATAATTTTGGCTAATTATTTATATAAGATTTAAGATATGCCTTGTTGAACAAAGGGCATTTATCACACATCCAGGGAAGGAGTTTCAATGAATACAGGAGAGCTAAGACTGTGAGGATATCTTCCAGCAAGAGCAGCAGTCTCAGGATGTCAACCCATTGTGTAGTTTACAAGTGTTGGGGTCATCCAGAAAGATTCTACTTATACAGGTTTTGGATGGAAACATAATTTATCACATGGTGGAGACAAAGTAAGCCTTTAAAGGTCAGCTTAGAGCTTCCATGGAAATGCTTTGCATGCATGCCTCTTATGCTGCAGGTGAAGAGCCCTGTTCCTTCTGTGGGGCGCTAGCTCTATGCTATGCCCTTATGAGTAGCCATTGTGTGTAAATCGGAAAGGCACAAAGGAAGGAGGAACTATGTGATTGGTTTACTGTTGGTTCCGCGAACGTGCAGCTCATGGATAGAATTCAGGGGGCTTATGTGCCTTGTCACATGGACCGCTGTTGCCTACGTGCATTGTTTCTGATTGGCCCAACTGCCCTATAAGTTGAATGCTTGTTCCGCAAATAAACCGGTACCTGCGCTGACTGTACCCCCTGGTGTGTCTGACTGTCCTGTAGCAGGGCTGGGAACGGGCAACCAGTGGGCTCCAACTCTTCCCAACTTCCATGGCTAGGTGAATGTGGGGATGCCCTGTCGACCCACTGGCTCGGGATGGACTGCAACCCCTGCACCTTCCCCACTAGAAGTGGACATAGTGGCAGAGTTGGCCAGGTTCTATGTAATACACATATTTTAAGCAGAACAAGGAAGTATTATATCTAAAACTGGTGAAGATATCCCCCAATAATGCAATATGCTTATCACAGGCTATGAGGGCTCTTCTCCTATAGGGAGAAACTGTTCCTGGCCTAAGACACATTCTTAAGAGAAGCTGAGTATCAGCAGGCCAAACATTACTGTTTTTCCCAGCAAACATCTAATACTCATAAGTAGCTTCTTTCACTGTATTCTGTGACATGCTTAAAACTTGTTTTCAATTGGTATTTCTTTCTCTAATTTTATAATTATTTCTAAACATAAAATAAACATCCAAAGACTTGTACTGACAGTTTATATTACTATCTTTGTATATGAAAAAGTGTAGTTTACATAGTCTTGGGAGAAGTACATCTAAATTAAATTAATAATCTCAGCTTTGACATGTTCAAACATATCATATTTATTATGCTAATAGACTTATATAATCTATTTTGTTTATGTGATTCTATCTCTTTATGATCTGAGATCTGAAGGAAATTCTCTTCTAGGCACTTCAATTCACTTGTGTTAAAACAAATGTAATCAATTTATGATTTATCATACCAAAGTGAAACAAAATAGGGAAAAGAAAGCAAAGAGTAACCAAAATCTAGTTAGAATAAAATTATTCAGCATATAATGTAGGAAAATGTATTGTTTATCTTGGATATACAATTTCTCTGCCTTTAGCACATTAAAGCTTAATTATCATTTTTACAGATATGTTCAGGTAACAAAAGTATAGCAGTGTAAATTTATTTAAAATATAATATAACAAGAAATTCTAAGGAAAAATTAGTTTGCACTTGGTATTTAACAACAATGGAAAGGAAAATATGAGTTTTCTCTCATTCTAAGAAGATATCTAGGTCAATATGTCTAACATCCAGACTTCCTCTATATCCACAGTAAATGTTCTGTGTATGATCAGAGGATTAGTCAAATGTATACACATAAAAGCACACATTCAAATGTGTATGCATTTGCTGTTTGCCTTTTTTTTTTCTTCCCCCTTAAAGGATATGTCAGCCCTGTAGCATTGTTCTCAGATGTTCTGATGTTCATTCTGTGACTTTTACATTCTCTTTTCCTACTAGCTCTAACATTCCCAAGATACCTCACTAACTGTAGCAGTTAATTCAGGGATGTACCTCAAGTATGCAAGTCTTTGACACTGCCAGTACTTCTCTCTTTGGATCTCTCATTCTGCCCATTTCCACACAGAACTGCTTGGGTAAGGATGAGATTTTTCTTCATGGCCAGTTTAGAATACCTAAAAAATTAATTATTACCTAAGAACAATTTAATGCCAAGACTAGGTTTATATGTTTGAACACAAAAGTAAATATTGAGTTAGTGATGTGATATGAACAAAAGTGTCATTATTACCTTCCAATTATGATGTTTCATTATGGCAATAATTACTAAGCATTGTTACTAAAGTAATGTGGGCAAATTTGGAATTGGAGTTTGCTAAGCTCATTTTATTTGTTAAGTGAAAGTTCGGTATTTAATGCCATGATTCCTCATAAAACCTTTAAATATTTATCCTCAGTTCAAGTTATACCAAGATGCAATTAGGATGACTCAAATGTGTAACAAAGTACTTACCTTAGTTGGTTTTAATAAAAAGAGAAGCATTGTTTTATATAATAAGCCACCTCTAAGAAAAACTAGCTTCAAGCAATGTACTTTGGGCTCTGACTCTGCTTCTCTAGGTTTTAGCTGCCCTTGAAGTACTCTGTTTATTGTAAGGCAGTTAGATCACTACAACATTTCACGTGAATATAACCAGACCCTGTTATATCCAGAGGCAGACATGCAAAAATGCTTGTTTTTAATATCAAGGACATATTTCACAAAGAGCCTCCAAATGACTTAGCTTCACATTTGATTGGGCCAGAAATACATATAATTTGCTATAATTCTCAGACCCACAAAGTTACATTTTGAGCGCCTAGATAACTTACTTGGCCTCATTGTTCTTGCCTCAGGGGTTTTAATAAGGAATAAATAGACTGGGCATGGTGGCACATGCCTATAATCCCAATGATGCAGGAGGATTGCAAGTTTGATGCCAGCTGAGCAATTTAGCAACACCCTTCCTCAAAAATAAATAAGGAATAGAAGATAAAGATTTAAAAAATCATTTTTAATATCCTTGTTTAAAATGTGCACATAACAATGATTTTGTTAGCTGTTGGAGAAGCAGAGGAAAAGATTAAAGGAGAAAAAAAAGATTTTCAATGATTGGAAAAGGGACAAAGTTCATTCAGATAGATGATTAATAACAACTAATTCTGTTGCCCCACTGAGAGGAAGAAAAACTATTACACAGCACATCTGTGTAGTATAAACATGGAAGCTGGGTAATGTGCAGGAGAAACCTTGACTTTGGCCAAGTCAACCATGGAACATCTGTGTCAAATAACCAGAGAACCACACAATTTGACAGAACATCTCTGCTTGGGAAATGATTATTTTAATTTTCAACTTTGTATAGAGTCACATATGAGCTTCATCACTCTAAAGACTATTATAGAAATCTTAATCTTATGTAAAAATATATCATAGAAAATGCTATACATACGTTGTGAGCATAGAAGTACAAATATTAATGCATTTTTAGTCTTCTCTAGAAGTACTTTATGTTCATGAACACATATACCCTTCCTTTTGCATTTTCAGCATGAGCAGTCAGTAATAAGGAATTCATCTGTGCATTCCCTGGATGATCATTGAAACATATTCCGTTTCAGTAGTGTTAAAGTACCACTGAAATAAAGCATACTTTTGTTATTGGGACTTTCATTGTTGTGGTTGATGGGGATGAATTTTGAGAAAACATAAACAAAAAAAATAAATTAAATATAAATATAAACGTCAAAGAAAAATAAGAAATGTCAGAAGATAGCCCCAGTGCTATTTAATAAAATGTGATGGGCTGGGATTGTAGCTCAGCAGTAGAGCGCTTGCCTCGCATGCGTGAGGCCCTGGGTTCGATCCTCAGCACCACATACAAGGCAATAAAATAAAGACATTGTGTCCATCTACAATTTAAAAAAATATCTTAAAAAAATGTGATCTGTGGAAATCCTGTTAATAAGAACATACTTCATTGAGGTTCTGTTGGGAATAGAAGACAGGTAGTGAGTACAGCACATGTCTCCATTTCTTCATTTTCCAGAAGCATTAAGTTCAAAGGTCCTGAGCATCAAAGTTCCTGTATTTATAGAATATAGACTAACTTCTCCATTGTCAGATACCTTTCAAAACAAAAGCAATAAAACTCTTGGATCATCTTGTATTGAGGGATAAAGGTACCTAGATCTCTTGCTTTCTGTAGTTTTACATATGTACATTTTTAAATATAAACTATGTATATATACTTAAAATCAATATATATTTATATTGAAACAATTTATTGATGATATTTTCTAATTTATTAAGCCCAATATATCAAAATACTTATATACACATATATTAAATACATATATGATCACATATAATGAAATAGACAATAACTATGGCTCTTTTTTTTTTAAATACTTTTTTAGTTGTAGATGGACACAATATCTCTATTTTATTTATTTATTTTTATGTGGTGCTGAGGATCGAACCCAGTGCCTCACGCATGGGAGGCAAGCTATCTGCCGCTGAGCTACAGCCTCAGCCCTAACTATGGCTCTTTATGTAACATTTTTAGAATTCATCCAGCTAAATATACAGGGTTTTTTTTTGTTGTTGTTTTTGGTACTGGGGATTGAACTCAGGGGCACACGACCACTGAACCACATTCCCAGCTCTATTTTGTCTTTTATGTAGAGACAGAGTCTCACTGAGTTGCTTAGCTCCTCGCCATTGGCAATTCTCCTGTCTCAGCCTCCCAAAGTGCTGGGATTACAGACGTACACCACCGCATCTGGCTCCTAAATATACAGCTTTATCACTGCAAATTCTGTCTTCCACAAAACACTACAACATGAACACAATTCAGGACCGCTTTTTGCTACTTTCTAACAAGGACTCTTTTCTATTTTCAAATAATGCATTCTCCATTTCTGTCTGATAATTCCTCATAATTGATTTTACTGTCCATATATTGATTACTTATGTATTTATATATATTTATTATGTATTTTTACAAAATATGGAATTTTTATCTCAAGCTCTTTATTTTTCCCTCTGAACCCTCACCAGAATCATCTTGCTGGTAATGTTGGCTTTTTCTAACATCCACTTCACAACTCTTTCAGCCTCTACTCAGTTCCAAAACTTCCACATGTTTAGTGTTTGTTGTAGTAACATCTCATTTTTCAGTATTGATATCTGTCTTAGTCACTTTGGGCTACCGTAACAGAATACCATAGACTGGGTGGCTTCATTAACAGAAACCTATTTCTCATGATTTCTGAGGATTGCAAATTTGAGATGAGGATTCTCTTTCAGGGGCCCCCTCTGTTTTTAGCTACATTTTGGCTGTATTTTCACATGGCAGAGAGACAAAGCTCTAGTCCTGTCATGAGAAATCCATTCCTGTGACCTCATTTAAACCTAGTGTCCTCCCTATGTCTCCTAAGCCCCTACCTCATAATGCTATCTCTTTGGAGGTAAACGTTTCAACATATGAATTTGAAGAGCAGAGCCAAGAAAAACATGCAGTTCATAACAATTACATACAGAAAAAATTTATGTACCTGCATCACCCATGATATTTGCAAGCAACCAACAGAAGTCTACTTTGGCTAATTTAAGCAAAATATTCATTAATTGGAAGGCTTAAGGAAGCCCAAAGAAACAATTGTTAGAGTCCAACTGACTTACCACGTATCTTGACCATGGCCCCTAAGGAGAAAGAACACTCTGGATAGTCCACCATAAGAAAACAAAGCTTTGCCAAAGGAAATGAAGGAGAACTTTTTAGAAGAAAGAAAAGGCAAACTTTGGCATCCCAACATGAAAATGTGCACTTTCAGTTTCTTCCTTTATTTATTATCTTTCACATACATTTCAGGAACATTTGAAGGTATCCATGGACCCTTTTCAAAAGGAACAAATGATCATGCAAAAGGTAAAAATGAACATATGAAAGATCATAGTAGTAGATGATAACAAGCCTTGTAGCTGGAATAATACAGAGCTGAGTTTTAATTATAAAATTGCTAATTCCTAGTTTTGGAACTCTGGACAAGTTAATTAGCCCCTTTCTGCATTATTTTTTTTTCATCTAGAAAAGTAGCATTGATGTTGGCAGTGCTGTAGTAGTGAAATAATGTAAATTAAAGTTTTCGATATGCACCACATGCTCCAAACCACACACTCCAATAAATTTATTTTACTCAAGTAACAGAATATTCAAACATTTTAACATAAATACTATTCATTCAAGAAACATTAATAAATAATATATTTGCTCTTTTTAGTTAAGGATAGGCTGTGTATATCCCTCTCTACCTTACTTCTCTCTGGTCCTTCTCAATAGCACTGTGGTACTTTCATGAAACATTTAGTTTCAAAGAAACACAGTATAAAAAGCACAGACCTCTTCCCTTGTTAATTTGCAAATGAATAAGATATAGAAAGACTATATACCTTGTTAGAGGTAAAAATAAAACTAAAGTAAGTTTTTTTCCTTATCACAGAAAGTCTCTGCTTATCCTCAAATAGTTCATATTTTATCTTTGCCTTTGTCAGAAATATGAAAGTAGCATTATAAGCCTTATACTGCAAGGGCAAGGTTTAGTAATTCTCTTTCCTTTAGAGGGTTACTTGAACTACAAAAAAATCTAGTTTCTTTTACAATTGCTTTTTCTATTTAAATTGCTGTTTGGTGATTGGAACAAAGAGCATTTGTGGATTTCCTAAGCACTGAGGAAAGTTCTTACATGGATTATGTTTCAATGATCATTCTATTCTTTGAAATTTGATCAAAAACACTACTCTACCTTTAAGTTTTTGAAAGGAAGCTCATTGAAATTTAAAACTTTTTTCTGAGATCAGAGAAGAGAATGCTTGAAATCCAAAGGTATCTTCATAAGTTTGCAATATTTTTAATTATTTAAAACTATAATTAAGGAAATAAATTTATGTTATAAATATACATTCAAAAATTGTTGATGTAAAACTATAATATGGTATACATTGTTCATAAGTATCTTAAATTCAGACACTAAAATAGATTTTTTAAGCATGCAAAATTCTCCTTTATCTCTATCCGTTTCTCTCTGGGTATATTAGTTTATATCATATTTTACTAAAGTGTATTATTCTAGATTATATCTTCTTTCATCCCACGTCATTCCTTACTACTTCCTGGAACCACTTATTTGTTGTAATCTGCTTCAGATTTGAAATATACACATAAACTTAGGTATGTGGAGCATCTCTTACATTGAAGTTATCTGCCTAATCTGTCAAGAGAGTTGAAGGGTGGGCAGGGATCTTTACTTGCCAGTGTGAGTAAAATATGAAAGCTTTACTTTTCATGACTATAAAGTAGGAAAAAATAATGTCTATCCTTTCTCTTTTAGGGAAGTATAAATTATAGGTCAAAATAACTGAAAAAGACTAAAAGAACCCCAAAACTATCTTCTATATGTATTATTATGGTTTGTATGTGAAGAGTCCCCCAAAAGCTCACATGTGAGACAATGCAAGAAGGTTCAGAGGAGAATGACTGGGTTGTAAGAATCTTAACCCAATCAGTGACTTAATCCCTTGGTAAGGATTAACTGGTAACTAAAGTGGTAGGGTGTGGCTGGAGGAGGTGGGAATTGGGGTGTGGCTTTGGAGTATATATTTGTTTCTAGCAAGCAGAGAGCTCTCTGCCAACTGATCAGGATGTGAGCTGCTTCCCTCTACCACACTCTCCTGCCATTATGTTTAGCCTTACCTAGACTCCCGAGGAATGGAGCTAGCCTTCTCTGAAACCATGAGCCCTCAAATAAACTTTTCTCCTCTACAATTGTTCTACTCAGGTCCTTTAGTCACAGCAATGAAAAAGCTAACCAAGACATATATGATACTATCAAATCAGATTGACTTCCTTGTTTATTTGCATCCATTTTAGTTTTTCGTA
Source organism: Xerus rutilus (assembly GCA_028644305.1). Taxonomy (NCBI): domain Eukaryota; kingdom Metazoa; phylum Chordata; class Mammalia; order Rodentia; family Sciuridae; genus Xerus; species Xerus rutilus. The sequence goes on from CM053410.1 coordinate 70,774,452, forward strand.
TATTCAGAGAGTTTCTCTTCAGCAAGATTTAAACTAATACCTTCTTTTATAAAATAAAAAATGATTAAATAATTTATGTTAAATTGTGTATTGCATTTCATATTTCTACCTTATTTTATGGGCATCTCTTAGCTTGTCTATCATGAATCAACATACTTATAGATTTTTGCGTAGCAATATTTTTAGCCATATTGTTTAATAAGTCATTTAAAATCATACTCCATATTATAACTACTGATCTATCCATAAATATAAAACAATTTCTAAGTAATATAAATCAAAGAAATTATCAATACCCTTAGAGAAGATACCATGCAGTCTGGGAAATTATTTAATAATGTCTAGTTTCTAACGAACATTTTCATAGCTCTCAACTTTATTTACTGAGAATATTTTAAAATATTTGATGCTTATAGTTTAATGGAGTTCCTTAAATCACTTTGGAATGAAAATACATACATTCATACATATATACATTCATACATATAAACTTTTCCTTGCTTCTAATATCAGATCATTAGTCATATAAATATTACGTCAAAGTAAATATAGAATTTTCCATGTAGTCAGAAAATATAATGAAATATAACAGAGTTACTGACAAAGAAACGAATACCAGAAATGTGTTGTCAAGAACAGCTTAATTTAAAATGTCTGCATTTTGTAAGCTATTTTCTGCTATAGTTTCATATTGATTATCTGAAGTTGGACATTATTACTCCTTTTCATATTACAGCTATTCCAAGTTCTTGGTAATCTTTTGAGTTTTAATAATCAGTGTTTATGATATATAGTAGCACAATCATGACAAATAGGATTTAGTATTTCTTTCACTGAAGAATTTTACAAAGTTATGGTTTGTTGTTTATAAAACATGATGTAATATCTGTGGTATGTGTACTCTGTAAAAACAAAGTAAATGTTCTCTAATTTTTTGAAATTATATAAAACAAACATTATTGGACTCTTTTCCCAAGAAAATATTATGCTTCCAATACCAGCATGCAAAAATACATTGTGGGAAATAAAGGTTTCTACTAAGTATGTTTTGTTCTCTGAAGCACAAATTCATTTCATAATTTTGTAATTTAAGGAAGCATTTTATTTAGATTACTAAGGTATGAAATTTGCTTTGTGAAACACCAAAAATGTAATATATAGCACCGGAAAAAGTTTAAAATATAAAAAAACAAATATTTTTTAATCTACAGAAGGAAACTAAATATTAGTTGGATTGAACCCACATACACGTGGTCAGCTAGTCTCTGCATTGAATATTAAATATAAACTGCTGGGGCATATGAGGAGGATTTCATAATACCAATGGATGACGTTTACAAGTCTTTTAATTGTAAGACTGAAAACTGATTGCTTACATAACTTTTAAATTTTATTTTTACTTAGAAAATAGAACTGAGAAGAATATTATTTGAACCTATCATTGAAGGAATCTCATAGCAGATAGAAATATAACTTCTTTATGTGATATCAATCACTAACTAGCTACATTTGAGTATGTTTAAGTAGTTAAAAATCAATTAAAATAGTGTTACAAGTTATTATACCTCAATGCCACAGTTGCTTACATAAATTTGTCAATACAGCACTCCACAAGTAGAAATGAAACAAAGCAAAACTTCTGCATATGCCCAATTACACTTGCAAAATGTGTACATGAAGTTAATATTATTTCATTTAATTTTATCCACACAATTTGTAACTAATTTTGGAGAGTAAAAAATAATTTATTTTTAAACTATTTATTTTTGAGTTGTAACCCCTAGTTTTAGTTTTCATCTTCAGAATTTCTGGCCTGATGATAATAGATAAAGAGAGGGAAATTATGCCTACTGAGAAAATAGTATGCATCTATAGATTTAAGAAAGAATCCTAGACCAAGGAAAAGTGCACATGCATTAGGTGTAATTTCAAATCTTCATATATGTATTTAGTCTTTTGTTTCAGTCTCATATAAAATACATTCAGAATTTGACAAGATAATCTTCATTAAGTTTAACAACTCAAAGGACTTTATTTTTTTTAACAAAATGTTGGAGGCCATGTATAAGTTATGGGTTCGTTCAGTACATGTATGACTGCACATATGGTATGACTCTACAAGTGTATAACCAGAGAAATAAAAAATTGGCCGGGCGCGGTGGCTCAAGCCTGTAATCCCAGCACTTAGGGAGGCTGAGACAGGAGAATTGCGAGTTCAAAGCCAGCCTCAGCAAGGGCGAGGCGCTAAGCAACTCAGTGAGACCCTGTCTCTACATAAAAAACACAAAATAGGGCTGGGGATGTGGCTCGGTGGTTGAGTGCCCCTGAGTTCAATCTCTAGTACCAAAAAAAAAAAAAAAAAATTGTGCTCCATTTGTGTACAATAAATCAAAATGCATTCTGCTGTCATGTATACCTAATTAGAATTAATTAATTAATTAATTAATGAAAAGAGAAAAAAGACAAGCTCCTTCTCTGAGAACTCCTGGGTGACATTCCCTGGTTGGAGAAAGCCCAGATCATGCTGGCGCCCTGTCTTAGATCACAGCCTTAGATTCAAACAGCCTTCCAGAGATGGGTGTAACCTACCAAGCACCAAGTAACGTGTTTACTGCAGGACTTCTGTCACACCAAAAAAGAGCTGCTCCCACACTGGAACCTTATCCCTGCCTTTGATATGCCCGTCCTTACAGAATTGGGGCCTTTTTCAGTTGCTCAGTTCCAGTTCCTATCAGGGTCGGAAGACCCATCAGGAGCCCGGTTTTCAAAATCTAATCTTTGGCTTTGGCTTATTTCTTACTGATTATTTCAGACTTTTTATTTTTCCTGGCAGCTCGCACCTCCTGAGCAGGAACCTGCTCTGTCGGGGTGGTGACCACTCCATCAAAAAGAACCTGTTTGGTTCTTTAGTTGCTTTCTACAGCTGCACTCTTTTTGGTTGGCTCATCCATGAAAATAATATTTATTCTTATCTAATTGCATTTTATATGACTTGTTTTTTGATTTCAGTGTTTTAAAACTACACATGAAATATTTTTTCTATAATCCATAATAGGAAAAATGCACTTTGTTTAACATTGCTGGCCAAATGACAGCTCATTTTGCTTTTATGTATTCTTGAGTCTATGAGTTTCTTTTTCTTTTTCTTCATTTCTGTAACAAAAATTTTGAATTATCTGTTAAAATGCTTAAAACAAGGCCCTAGCATATTTTCTGCTATCAGCTACAATTGTATCTGTACACTGTTTTCTCTCTTGGAAGATAATTTTTTTTCACAGGTTATATTCTATGTTCCATTATTCTCTTTCTCTTTCTTTATAAAGAAGTAAAGCATTTCTTTTTCTTATCACATCTACAGAAAATATTGCATTATCAATGCAGAATGACAGGGAAGAGATTTAATTTCCTGATCCTCAACCTATTGAGAAACAAATAATTCATTGACTACTTCTACAAGAGGACTTTTCAAATGTGAATTTAGCAGTAGATTTTGGAGATGTGTAAGACCTTTTTTTCCCCGCATTTTGTGAAAAAATAGTTGCAGCTTCTCATACATGCAATGATTACTTACCTGCTTTTGTTGGTGTGTTGGTAAAGAACTCTACATAAATAAATATAATCACTGCTCTTTAGGGGAGGTGGCAAAAAGATAGAGAAGTTGCATTTGTACAAACAAGAGTACAAGTAAATTAGACTAGGAAATTTTCTATTTCTATATACTCTGATCCTCCATCAAGTAGCTCTGTGATTGGGATATAGTTTTTCTAAAATTGAGTGTAAAATGAGGATGGTAACTTACATATTCTATTCTAAGGGTATTTCTGATGGGAAAAAATAATCCTTTATGTAGAAAAGGCTTTGCTGTTAGTATTGTTATTATTGAACATTGCTTAGTAAATTTGTGTAATTAGATGTAGAACAAAAAAGGTAAAATAATCCCATAAATAAGAAGATAATAATCATTCAAAAGCAATCTAAGTTTGAACATTTATAACCTGGTAAACATTTCCAGTGTTCTCCTATTGGCTGGAATTGGATATCACAAATTATAAAGGAAACACATCATAAAGGACTTAGTTATATGCACACTTTACATAAAACCACTGGAAGCATGACAAGAGAACCAAAATAGTCTATATGAAAAGGTTGCTTTCAGAAGTTCTAAATATCTATTCCACTATTTATTAGTTCAAAAGTATGATTTGCCTATTGGTCCTCTGTCACCTTGATGTGGCACAACACATGTGATTGTATATTCCTTGAGGACAGAAGACTTTCTAGAGAACGTTTGTTATTGACAAGGTCGTAATAGGGAATCAACGCATATTTGGATTGGGCTACATACCATATCCATGAGGAATACAAATGGAAATATGTGTTTAAAGGTTATTTTATCCCAAAATCAATGCATAAAGAGAAGTCGTATCTTAATTTCTTATTATACCTATGAATCAATACTGTATAGAAAGATAAAGTAGTACTTTTGATCCAGTAAATTATTTAAAAATACTTTTGTTTTACCATATAGTAATTTTCACTCATAATAAATAGACTTTAGTTTTTTCCTTCAATACATTTTGCCAAATCCTAATCAATCACTTTAATATAGAATAATCAGTTTTTCAAGATGCTTAGCAATTGCCCATGTAATATGTCCAGACTTACTGAGTGGTTCCTGCATTAGAGATCTCTGCAATGATATTACTGTCATCATCAGTTTTCTGGTTTGTTTGTGTGTTGTTATCTCTGCTTGATTAGTTCCAAACTCTCACCAATCTATAATCTTCCGAATTAGAAATAATCAATAATTACTGGGCGTGATGGTACATGCCTATAATCCTAACACTTTGGGAGGCTGAGACAAGAGAATCGCGAGTTCAAAGCCAGCCTCAGCAACAGCGAGGCACTAAGCAACTCAGTGAGACCCTGTCTCTACATAAAACACAAAATAGGGCTGGAGATGTGGCTCAGGGGTCGAGTGCCCCTGAGTTCAATCCCCAGTACCCAAAAAAAAAAAGAAGTGTTCCCCATAGTTATCGTGTTAGGTACTAGTCACTGTTTTTTTTTTTTTCCTTCATAATTAATCATTGCTCCAATTTCATGGAGAAGAAAAGTCACAGTGAGAATTTTGACAAAGTGAATAATAACCAAAGTAACAAGCAATATGCAACAATATTCAAAGAAGAAATTTAGGGGATATAACTTTCAACGAGAAAGCTACATCCTGAATTTTATGCACAAATATGTGGTAGAGCCTCAAATAAATGAAGAAATTCTTTTATGGTCTACAAAAGTCTTTGTACTAAAGTTAAAAATAGTAAGAACACATATTAATAATTCTTAAACCATGTAAAAACTTTGAGAAACTGTGTGAGACAGATTAACTATACATCAGAGAAAAGATTAAATCAGTTGAGGAAAAACCAAGTATTCTGATGAACTCGAATCAACAATATTGAATGAAGAGAACAATGATTGGAAGGCAGAGTGCAAGACAATGTGATTAATTGGCCATAACTTTCAAATGTTAGTAATCAAAAAGTATTTGTGCAAGAGTGTATTATTATACTGAGATCTACAGTGTACTTGAATAGAGCTTCACATTTTTCTTGCTTCTTATTATACTTCAAACAAATTTCATTTCACAATCATAAGATGACAGTATATTCTACATAAGTGAGGCACATTAGGAGCACATTTACTTGCTCGGAGGCCATTCTACTTTCTTGGCAGAGTGAGAAAGCAAAACCGTTTAAATGGAGTAAATTTGCTTTCCACTTAAGAATAAGATGAAAATGAGATGAGGGAATGAGATCCTGTTACTCCATTGAGAAATCAGTTTTCATGTGTCCCTCATAGCATAAACATCCCTTTGTACTGAGCATGACTCTCATATTTAAACAAATAACTTTTTCTTGTAATATGTGCTCTAAACAAACTTCATCTGAGGCTGAATGATAACATCAGGAGAGGAAAGTATCTGGGCTATTGAGAAAAGTTATATTAACTTCAAGAGCAATATTAATAAACATTTTAAGGACAATTTGATTATTTGTCAATTTTTCATTATGATATATCTTTTAAAAATGATTAAGAAATTGCCAGACTGTGAAGTAGTATGCTTTTGTAATCTGAAGTGCTGAATGTTGTGTCTTATTTGAATATACCCAGGCTACTGTATAGCACATACACTGATTTGGAGAGTTGTAAACAGGCTTGGAAAAAAATAAAAGACCTATGCAGAGGTAGCTCTTTTCAGTAGGAACTGGAGCAGGGGATCTACTTTTGAGGAGTGGTCTGATGTGGACACTTCTGCTCCTACTCCAAATATTCTAACATCTTCACTGCTGTGATGTCCAGAATGCCATGTGTCCTTGCTTCTTATATCATGTACTTAAGCAAAAAGTCCCAGCTGGATATCAGATTGACAAATTATAAGTCGTTTGCCTGAATGCTGGCTGTCAAGGTTTGCATGAAGAGGGATTTTCCCTTCTTGTAGCAAGAAAGAGTGAAAGACAACCCATCAAGAACATACATGTTGGAAAAATCTATCCAAATAGGAAATATTAATGTTATAGAGTCATGGAAACATCTATCAAAAATCAAATATTAAAGATGTATTAATGTTTTGTTGTGAGATAACAAATATAAGAAAAGGCATATTATATCCTGAGTCCAGTTGCTAAAAACATGTTGGTAAGCAGTGCTCTCTGGTAATATAATGCTCTCTGTAGGAACAAGCGAACCCTATTAGTGGAGAATTTATCTAATGAATTATGAGGTTTCTTTAAGAATATTCTGAGTTTTTATACAACCCCTTCCCATAATTCCAAAGAAATAATGGTATTTCAGTTTGTTTACATAATGGTATTTCAGTGTGTTCTCCTGGGGCAGAGTACCACATTATACAATTACTGATGATTCTCTCATTATGTCATAATCAGTGTAGCTATTGACCTTACCAGGGAATAGAATAGTACATAGAAAGAAGAGTTGAGGCAACCAAAATTCATACAGTGTCAATGGAGTTTATGAATTCCATAATCTCTGGTCCTTGGAACTTCTTTGCAGGGGAAGTCTCAGAAAATACCAGGTAATGCAATGTTTCTAATTGGATTTATTAAAACAATAGTAATAGTTGAGTGGAATAAAAGTTAAATATGGGTAAAGGCTCAACCAGCAGTTTAGAATCACATATTTACATACAACTTAAACCCTACCCTCTTTTCTTCCTTTGTTCTTTTTGTGCTCTTCCCTAAGACTGAAAGCATCAGTGAAACATCAAGTTTACACCTCCAATTTCTTCTTTTGGGAACATCAAGTTTACACCTCCAATTTCTTCTTTTGGGAGGAGAAATAATAATAGGAATGATTTTTGTCTTACTTCAGGGAACTTTAAATGTTTGGGTCATATTTCCTAAAACAATTTTGCAATGTATATACCTTTAGCATATATTTTAAGTTGCATAAATATAAGTTGCACCTTATATTTTAAGTTGGCACATGCATTTATAAAGTTTAAAGATATGCAAAGGATATGATATCAAATATATTATACATTCTTGACATTTTAAAACAAATCAGTTATGAGTTTTTTTTTTTTTTTTGGTACTGAAGACTGAACTCAGGGGTACTCAACCACTGAGTTACATCGCCAGCCCTATTTTGTGTTTTATTTAGAGCAGGGTCTCACTGAGTTGCTTAGCACCTTGCTGTTGCTGAGGCTGGCTTTGAACTTGTGATTCTCCTGTCTCAGCCTCTCAAAGTGCTGGGATTATAGGTGTGAGCCACTGCACCTAGGTGGCATTTTTAATGGCTCCAGAGAAACCAATATACCTCAAGTTTTGCACCTATATTAATCAATTAAATAAGTCATATTTTATTTATTATTAGTAACTTTGTCTTACTTGACTTTCCTTGTTTCTTTCCAGCCCCTGTATTTTATCCTCATGCAATGTGTTTAAACTTTGGAAATTCTATTTTATAGATTACCCTATTTTGCTTCTTGAATCAAACAACATATATCTACATTCATTACTTGTTAATGGACCTAAGACTCTGAAAGTTACTACTTTCTAAATGAGCTGTCATTACAAATATCACTAGTATGTAATAGATAAATTCAATTTATTGTAAATTCATTTCTAAATAATGTAGGTGCGGTTTATATTTCCCATTACTTCAAGAATTCATGGATGAATATTACATATTATAAGAAAGTGTTGTAATATCTATTCACATCTTCCTTTATATGGACAATTTTGATATATGAACAAGTAGGATAAAATGAAACATGTTGTATTCTAGTAATGTTGCTTAGTACTTTGATCTTGAATCCATCTGTATCAGTTTATAAAATTCCTTTTATTTTGTTGAAAATCACAAACTGGAAACAACTTATTGATCAAGACTTAACCAATGACTTAATTATACCTTTAATGCTTTCATTTCACCCAGTCTACTCTGCTAACATTAAATAAAGTAAGGAAAATTCTTATCATAGAATCCTAAATAGTGCCATTTTAGATATGGCCAAATACATCCATCAAGCATGAAAAAAAAATCTGTATCTAGGCCTGGTTCAATTTTCTGGATTTTTTCTTAACCTGTCTAGGATGGCATGACGCAGACTTCCAGCTTCCACTTGGAGTGCTGAAAATTGAAATAGAGCATCTCTTCCACCTTGTAACAACAACAAAGACACACATAACTTACAAACTGGCGACTTTTCTTAAATGTTTCAGAAAGCCCAGGTTACAGGACAACTAAATGACAGTCAGTGCTAAGGAGAGACTGGATGCAAGGACTGGCTTCCCTGGCTAGAACACATCAAGCCACAGAGCTAAAATTGTTGACTAACCACTAAAGGCCAAATGTGAGTTAATGTGAGAGTACAGAAAACCTGGCTCTGCAAGCACAATGTGGCCACTCAGCCTCTCCTTCCCTGGCCTCACTGAATTCTTAGGAGAAAGACTAGGGGCAGTTCAAGGACTCTTGGAAAGTCTCCCTCAAATTGCAGGCGCAGGGCTGGGGAAGAGCAGCTGCAGAGGCAGTGGTACAAAGCCCCACACGCACCCTTCTCACCTCAGTTTTAGTTGTGGCTTCCACCCTTAGATCTACAATCTAGTTCAACTAAATGTCTTTATATTTAAGAACAGATTCAGTATGGGTTTTTCTTTCTCTCTTTATTTTTTTCTCCATACAGATATCTATTTGTCTTGAAATTAGTTGTCCTTTATCTCTGGACATGTTTTGGTGGATGTACAGAAAATCAATTAATGTATATACATATAAATATATATATATATATATAATTTTATTAATTTGGGGCTTTTTATTCCATTCCATTGATTTATATGCCTATCTTGACACCTTAACCAAATAATATTATTTACTATGGTTTTATAGTAAGTAACAAAATAAATCAGGTACCATGTATTCTTGAACTTCATTTTTATTTTAAATAAATGATTGTGACTATGTGAGATCTTTTGAATTTCCATATAACTTTATATAGAACCCATTTATTGAAGGATATCAAAACAAATGCATTCTAGGATTTTGATTAGAATTAAATTAAATCTGCTGATCATTTTAGGGATAATAGTCATTTCTATAATATTGATTTATCCAATGAATGTTCATGACATCTCTTCTTATTTCTTCTTTCCTCATTTTTCTCAGCAGTTTTTGGAGATTTTGAAAGAGGTCTTATAAACATATTACTCAATTAGTTTCTAATATGTTTTCATTAGTTTTTAATATTTAAAACTTTTGGCAAAGTATAAATAAAAGTGTCCATTTTAATTATTTTACAATAATAGAATTTAAATAAATGACATTAGATACATACTCATTATTGTATATCCATCACCACTGTCTCTAGAACTTTTTCATTATCCCAAGGTGAAACTGTACCTGTTAGCAATAACTCTCTTCTTCTTCATCTACTAAGTCCCTGGTAATCACTATTCTACTTTCTGTCTCTATTATTTTTATTTTTCTAGTTACGTCATATAAACAAAATCATATAATCATTAAATAATTATTCTCTTATATAACTTAGAATAAACTCTTCCAAATTTATCTGTATTGCAGCATATGTTAGAACTTTGTTTTCCTTTTTAAGGCTGAATAATATTCCATTATATTTATATTACATGCCCTATTTGTCTCTCCTTTCTTCTGGAATTGAGCACTTGGATTGTTTCTACCTTTTGCCAATTATGAATAATGCTATCAATCAATGTAAAAATATCTGATTTGGTCCCTTGTTTCTATTATTTTGACTGTATACCTACAAGTGGAATTGCTGGGTCATTTTGTAATTCTATTGTTGATATTTTGTGAAACCACCACAGTATTTTTCACAGCAGTTGTACCATTTTATATTCCTGATAGCAACACACAAATCTTCTGATTTCTCTATATTCTTCCCAAGATTTCTTCTTTTTAAATATAAACTGTAATAATAGATATAAAGGAGTATCTCATTGTGGTTTTGATTTGCATTTTCCAAAGTATTTGCAATGTTTAACATTTTTTTAATTACTTAGTAACCATTTGCATGTCTTTTTAAGAGAAATGTCTATTCCTAGCCTAACATGATGAAGCTTGTCTATGATCCCAGCCACTCAGGAAGCTGACAGGAGAGTCACAAGTTCAAGGTCAGCCTCAGCAATTTAGCAACTTAGTGAGACCCTGTCTCAGTGGTAAAACACCTATGGGTTCAATTCCCATACAGAAGAGAGAAAGAGAGAGAAATATCTGTTCCTGATCTTTGCTGTTTTTAAACAGATTATCTATTTTTGAGTTGTAGTAATCCTTTATCAGATGTGGTTGTCCGTCAAGATCTGTGGAGGATTGGTTTTAGGAATCCTATGGGTACTTAAGTTTATAATAATGTATACTGTAATATAATGTATACTCACATCCCCTACAGAAAATCGTGTAGTATTTGCATATAATCTACAGGCATTCCTCTCTGCATTTAAAACATGTCTAAATTATCTGTATTACCTAATAAAATGTAAATTTGATATAAACATTTGTTATACTATGTTGTTTAGGATACAATGACAAGACACAAAAATGTCTGTTTTCAGTACTGACACAAGATTCCCTCGTATTTTCCATTTTGTTGCATTATGGTTGAATTCACAGATGCCAAACCCAGATAGGAAGGGCTGACTCTATATGTTTGCAAATATTATTTTTAATTCTGTGAGTTCCTTTCTCATTCCTTAGCTACTGTCCTCAATTTTTTGAAAATGTGATTGTAAGTGGCAATTTCAACATTTGAATTTCCAACTCTTTATGATCACATTGTTATGCTGACTTTTGTCCATTGCCTAAAAACAGTCGTCCCATACATGTTATTCAGATGTATGACTTTTTTTAGAGTGAGAGGCTCAATATGTATCTTGACTTCTTGGCCACAGGTAAATGTCCCAAGATATGATGTAGTCTTTAAATTAAATTCATCATCATGTTTTTCATTGTTCTCTACAATGTATCTAAATTTCAAGCATGGACCAAAATGTCTTTTTCTACGTCCATCTTCCCCCTCAACACAAGTGTGTTTAAGGCAAAGGAAGAACTGTGGCCCCATCATGATTTATAATGATTTCAATAGTCAAGGAAAGCTTCACTATCACTCATTTCAAATTATGTCTTCCTTTGGTGGCCTGAAGCCAGAAGCAAATGACCTTGAAGCTAATGAACCTTAAGTTTCAGAGCCACTTCCTAAAACAGATTTGTATTATTGCTTGGAGTTACTGTTAGTTGTAGACTGTTCTGGGAGAAAAAAAAAAATGAAGACAGATTGCAAATACAGAACATTTCTATGTACGCAGTTCTGGTAAATTGCTTAAAACAATTTCACAAGAAACCGACCTAGATTTCACAAGAAATCAAATGCTGAAGCATTAGAACCATGATTTCCTTTTTTATTCCAAATGAGTATTATATTTATGCCTGATTTTGTACTTGCAATTTTGTGTTCTCGTTCTTAAAGCATAGATAGTCCTTACTGTTTTTTGAAATGAGATTATTCTATGTTGCTCAAACTGGTTTTGAATTCATGAGCTCCAGCAATCTTCCTGCCTCTGCCTAACAAGTAGCTGTACCACCACCTCTGGCTAGTTGTTACCTTTTATAACCTTCAGTTTCCTCAAAATGGTGACCTGCCTATGTGTAGGAAATTTTGAAACTTGCATCAATACTCAATTGTGAAATTTGGAATGAGCAAGAAATCCACCTTTATTTTTTGATAGTTCAGATAAGAAAGAAAAAATGAACCATGTGACATAATTCCTCAACAAAAGACATTGTCTCAGGTCAGGTAGAATACACTTCATATATGTAAAATGTCAGTATATGACTCATGATTTCCTTTGAATAGCCCTGCTTGTTTATCCAAAATGGTCAGGTAACTTCCATGTATGTGCACCTCAATTTGAGGTCTGATGACTTACATAACCTTGGTGTTCACAATCATTTTCATTTGGTTATTGGAATGGTCTAATCATTTAATACTACCATAAAACCCCTGTACCCAAATCAAATGTTAACTTTTCATTTTGTCACAGAGTCCAATTTGTTTATAAACTCTAAACTTTTCACTGATACCAACATTTTCTGATTTTTTTGATGAGCAGAGATGTATTTTTTTTCTATTTATGTCTTTATTTCTCAATGGAAGATGTCTAGTACTATGTAGATGGCAAATCATTGAATGTACAATGAAGCAAACCAAGGCTTGTGGCTCAATTCTACCCATTACTATGTGACATTAGAATAAATATATTTCCTGAGCTTCTATTCAACAGGAAGCTATCTAGATTGCTTTGGGACAGCCTTCACTCATCTGTAGTCATTGTTGTGTTCTTATTAGATACTGGACAATGTACAAAGGTTGTAATTACTACGTTGAACTAAGAAAGAAGCTATCTTTCCTCCTGTTTTTTTTTTTTTTTTGTAACATTTTTCTCTATGTGGTGCATGAATTCAATTTTAAAAAAGGAATAGTACCTCAAGGTTTAAGTAGTTACCTGTTTGACTCCTTCTCAATCCTAGCCATTTAGAAACAAAATCACATTCAAATCTCTCATGCTTGTGTAGATAATATATCTTGAGTATTGAGTTTTAGATTTTTTTAAACTAATTTTTGTGACATAATTTAACTAGGCTCCTGTGCTTTTTCCTCATTATTAACACATTTGTTTCAGCCTTTTTCCACTTTGCTGACCCAGCTACAATTAATCTATTTGTGTTTATTCTTCCAAATGTTTATTTTCTTTCTCTCCTATCTTTTATTTATGATACTCATATAGTCATCCTCTTTTCCTCAATTTGGATTCCTCAGTTTCATACATTTTTCTATTCTTCTTAATATCACATTATTTGAGTTTCAGTAAGAAGTGGATATAACATTTGTATTTAAGCCATTATTTTACTTCAAGGACTTCTCAGTGACACGGGGTCACTTAGTTCATTCTACTGCACTCCTATATAAAAGCACTGACTTTAAAAGAAACTGAGTTTAAAAGACATTCAATAAATGCAAGTCTCCATTTTTTCCTTCCTTTCTGGTCCCAAGTAGAGACATAAGTATCTATTAGGCTTGATGAAGCATCTAGTAATGGGCACCACATTTCTCTGTTGGCCCTTTTCCTGGCAAGAAAAATTTAATGAGTTAATATAAAGCACAAACTATTTTCTCTAGATTTTAGGTTGTTACAGGAAAAATACGCACAGCTGATAAGTATCTCGTTTGTTTTAAATTCTCCAAAATAAAGCTTGTGTCAGTTCAGATAAACACCTCATTGTATCTTATTTTTTTGTCCTGAAATCACAATGTCCCATAAATTTTCTAACCAAATTGTTTTTGTGCATGGAATAAAGTATAAGATATCTATAATAGGATGATAACATGTCAACAAGAGCCTAACATATTGAAGTTTGAAATTTTCTGAAAAGCCTCATAAATTTTATGGCTCAGAAGTACTCTTGAAAGCTCACAAAGCATTCACAATTCTGTTCTATACTTCTCTAGTGCTGTATGTTTATTTTTTCCTGAATAAAATAAATAAGGATTAAAATTTCATACCCAATTTTCCACAGACATGAATTACTGCATATTTCCTCCATTTTTTCAAATAAAACAATCCAACTATGATTATTTATGATAATATTTCAGAAATGGAAAAACTGACAGGAATCATCAAGGAGCAGACCTTGAAGAGTGACTCAAATTTGCTGTGATGCTCATAGCTGAAATTGCAAGCTTTCAACTCCCTTTGTAATTGAGTTCCTATGGGTAGAATACAGGAGTTATAAAATGTAGCTAATGTGACAATCTTAGGAGGTCAGAAGAGTGATTTCTTTATACTAATAATCACTAGTGAAGGTTAAGGTATAAGATTATTCCCAATTTTTAGGCATTTGATGTTGCATATTGTATCATTCATTTTCATTTTTATTCAGGCATAATTTTAGATAGTCTTTAGTTGGCATCCATGATTCAAATGATTTCAAGAAGCAAGTAAATTCATTGACTTTCAGTATAAAATATTATGCATAATAGAATTTTGTGTTCTTAAGATTTTTAATAAACACTATAAATTAAATGTTTAAGAATTTGTGAGCAATATGCATAAAATGATCACTCGATGTGTCTGTATTATGGATTAGTATTATTAATAGTACCCAATGATAGAAATTACTTTGCTCTCTATAAAAAAGGGTTATTCTTAAATATCAGATATTATTTTTTATTTTTTCAAGATGCCTAGTTGTATTTGAACTATATAATTTATATGTAATATAAATTGAACTTTATATTAAGGTTTATGTTTATAATATTAAGGTTTAAAATATAAATACAAGTTTATGTGTATAATATTTAGATTGTAATATATAAAATAATATATAAATAAAAATAAGAAATATAGCAGAGTTTGAGAAGGACCTGTCATGTACCATAGTATTACTAAAACTCTCCAAACAGAAAAAGAGATAAGAGGTCCTGATAAGCTTTTATGATTTCCTCAGGCCTTACTTGGAAGCTGAAGAAATATCCAGTTTCCATCAATCTTTCATCACCATAGTATATCTCTAGTTTATGTAAGAAACAACTTGAAATAAGAAAGATATTTATTTGACTGTCATATACTACAGCATTCATGGTGATAAGTTACTTATTTGGCTAACATGAGAGAAGAAAGTGGTTTGAATGAGAAGGACTCTAAAATAGAATATTAATGGAGAATAACAACTTCTGCAGAAAGAGAGCTTTGACAATCTTTCCCTGAGTGGTTGCTGTACTATAAAACATGCAAACAAACCATGTCTTTGCACTTATTTTCGTGTCTTGTGTTTATTTCTTAAATTTCTCATAACTTTAATATTTCTAATCTGATTTACTGCCTTAGTTCAGGGAAACTGAGTAAACATCAAGCAGGTTGTGATAACCTTCTATGATAAAGAGACTGAGAAACTGAACACCATCTCAGTATAAAAATTAAAGTCATTTATGCACAGCAGTCATATCAGCAGAAGTTATTAGTAGTACACAGAATTAGGCCTAAACTGAATGAGACCAAAGGCATTTCTGTTTCTTTGAGCAGTAACTCATTATCCATTTCTATTCCATGACCTAACTTCAACGAATATAAGTCTTAAAAGAGGAAGAGGTAGAAAGGAAGTATTTCAGGGGCTGGGATTGTGGCTCAGCGGTAGAGCGCTTGCCTCGCATGCGTGAGGCCCTGGGTTCGATCCTCAGCACCACATACAAAGCAATAAAAAATGGAGACATTGTATCCATCTACAACTAAAAAAAAAAAAAATTAAAAAAAAAAAAAAAAAAGAAAGGAAGTATTTCAGATGGAGGTCTACCCACACATCCCTTATAAATATCTAAGTCCACTTTTAACCAGTGATGCTCTATGAAAGGTATAGAATTTTTGATTAAGCTTTTAAACTTCACTGTGTTAATTTTTTTGAAATATAGTTTTTGAACTATAGGTTGCATTACAATGTATATATTTTAAGGTTACATATGTGTGATGGTTATCTAAATTGTCAAGTAGATCAGATTTAGTGATATCTAAGATTAAGAGGTTTCTGGGTAACTCAGTGAGGGTATTTCTAGGAAAGATTGACATGTGGGGCAGCAAAATGAGGCAGATACCCACCCTAAGTGTGGGCAGTACAGAATCATGTCGATTCTGTTCCTCTAGAAAACCCTGATTAATACTCTATGGTTAAGCCATGATAAATACATACATCACTGTCACTAATATGACAATCAAAGCATAATGAATCCAAGCCTTCTCTTGGACTGGTGGAAAAACATAAGGAAGGTCAGACCTGAATGGAGGTTACAGGAAAAGTTT
Organism: Xerus rutilus; assembly: GCA_028644305.1. Lineage (NCBI taxonomy): Eukaryota > Metazoa > Chordata > Mammalia > Rodentia > Sciuridae > Xerus > Xerus rutilus. The sequence goes on from CM053410.1 coordinate 70,790,849, forward strand.
AGACTCAAGGGCTAATCAATTGCTTTGGTAATTTTCCAAAATTTAATTAGCATACATTTTGACTAATCACATCTGTACTTTGTCAAGACTTGATTAGCATTAATTTCACCAATAACAGTGGTCCACGAGCTATATAAACCCCTAAACTAGTATACTTAAGCTGCAACCCCTCCCTGGTCCCCCCTCACCCCTATGGGAGCTTTGTCTCTTTCCATCTCAAATACATGCTACCCCTTTCACTCTTGCCTTTAGTGTTTGTCCATGGATTTCATTCTTTGAATTTGAAAAAAAAGAACTCAAAAAGATTGGCAGTGAACTGTTGGGTTTTGCTACAACACTGAATGGCATAGCCCACCATTAAGAGCTACAACACACCACTGGATAGTGATGAAGAATTGTACATTGCAGTCTGCAGCCCTCAGAGCTGACACCAGCAGGTATTCCCTCCTGTGATTAGCTGCTAACACAGACTTACTGGGCTGCAGAAGCCTGCAGCTTACACAGACCCCATCCACATATCCACATGCAGAAGCAGGGAATCAAGTTTTATCTCATCTCCATTTTCAATAGGACATTCAAATATTCAAATTCTTGCCTGACAAGTTGATGTCAACACCCTTTCATCTATCTCCAACTCTGAGTCTCAGGGAACAAATAACGCGTTCTGTGATCTTAGATCGTCTTTTTTTTTTTAACAATTCCATAAAAATGGAATTATACTGCAGGTTCATTTTGATCAGCCAATATTAACACAGCAGAATTTGTGATTCTCCACTTTGTATCATTTATTTGTAGCTGTCCCCTTCATTGAAACGATTGGTCATAAATTGTTTCACTGTTCACTTCTTGATGGACATTTGGGTTGTTTCTAGATTCAACTTATTATTAATAATACTGTTAAAATAATTTGTGTTTAACTTATTATGTGAGCATAAATTTTCATTTATTTTTAGTAAATGCCTTGGAGTCAAATTAGTGGGTCATACAATAAATGTTTAATTTTTTTCAAATTGATTGCATCATTTTGTACTCTAATAATCAATGCATAAGGGTTCCTAATGCTCCATATCCTTAATCCTTGTATTGCCAGGGTTTTTAATTCAAATATTTAAGTCTTTGTGTATCTTTGTACTAATTTTCAGTTCTCTGAGGACTATAGATAAAGAGAAGCTTTTCACACACTTATCTGGCATTCACATATCTTGTACCAGGTATGCTCAAATCTTTTGTTTGGAAAGTCTTGTTACTTATTTGTAAGTTCCTTGTGCATTCTTTATGTAATTTGATACATACATTGTAAAAATATCTCCCAGTTTTGGAATGCCTTTACATTTTTTACAAGATGGTTTCTAAGGAAAAGATGGAGTTCTTTTGTTTTTCTTTTATGCGTCATACAATTTCTTAAAAAAAAAATACCTATTCCAAGTTCACAAAGATTTTTCCTGTTTAATTCTAAAATTTTTATACTTCTAAGACCATGACAAAATTTTAGTTTATTACATTGTAAGTGCTGAAGATCATTGTTTTTTCCATTTGTATATAGAGTTGTTTCACCACTATTTCTTTAAAAGCTTATTCTACCACTATTAAATTGATACCTGCAGAAGAGCATTTAAAAAGTATGTGCATGATTGTTCTTCTCAACTCTGTATTCCTTCTTATTTATCAGAATGTCTATCCTCATGCTAATATCAAGCAGCTTTATTGTAGCTTTATATAGTAAGTCTGAAGATAAGGCAGTGTAAGTCTTCTAACTTTATTTTTCTCCTCCTGCATTGAATTGAATATATCAGGTCCTTTGAGCTCGGTATACATTTTAGGATAACATCTATCTTTGAAAAAAAATGGGAAAAATAAAAACCCTGACATAAGTATCATTGGAATTAGAATAAATTTATAGGTTAATTTGAAGGAAATTAAAAATCTTAACAATAGAGGTATCCAGTTCATGAAATCTATCTAATTATTTTCATGTATCTTTTAATTTTATCATTTTCCACGCATCTTTTGTTAAATTTATTTCTTAGTATGTTATGTATAATGATGTAAAACAAATAAAATTATTTATTTAATTGTCCTAATATTTGGTCCTGTCATGTAGAATACCTGGGAAAGTGTGTTCACTTTTTCTTTTTTATTTACATGATAAATTCATTATTGGTTCTCATAGTTAATTTGTAAATGTCTCAGAATTCTCTAAATAAATAGTTACCATATCTACAATAAAGTATGTTTTTCTTATCCCCCCAAAATTCTTTTAATTCTTTTTGTTGTCTTAGCTAAAATCATTGTCTGATTTAATGCTAAAAATTATTTGAAATGACAGTAACTCTCATGAGTTTATTGATGGAAAAAATAAGGAATCAGGAAAATTACATTTTTGCTTAACGTTAGTAAGAACAGACAAAAATTAAATTTGAAATTTTTTTCCATGTCTAATCATTTTTTTCAACATGCTTCTCTGCCATTTCCACTCATTTTTTTATTACATTGCATTTTTGTTTACTTTTTTGCCTTTATAAATAGTTTCACTTATTTGGAGAGCGGGCGTGATTTGTATTTAACTACTCAATACCTGTGTGATGGCTTTTTGCTTACTGTTGCAAATTAAACCAAATGAACCCTGAAAGATTGAAATAAAATGGATTTTTGATTATATAAATAATAAACTTTCATCACTTTATTCAATCATGCAAGTCATTGCAGAAAAGAAGTATTAAATTATGTATACTCTTCAGGTGTATCTGAAAATCATAATGATCAAAATATGTTGTATGAATGTTTGAATATGCCATATTGAAACCCATGAGTCTATATAATTAATATGAGCTATTGAAAATGTTTTGTGCTATTTGCATCAGAATCAAGATCAAAGTCCGAAACAAGAAAACAAAATAGTTAAAACCCTCAAAGACACATATTAGAATCCATGTTGTAACTTTATCTGTTTTAGTGACAATTCCTGTCATCCTTTTTGATAGAACGTTTACTGGGTGAATGGATTTATTTTATTCACTCTTAACTGTTTTGTCCTTAAGGATGTGATGTATTATTGATCTATTGTCTCGCCTTACATATATTGAATTCTAAGAGGTGGAAATATATTGAATTTATGACAGGCACTGTTAATTAAGACTTTATTTGGAAGAAATATTTAAAATTAACCTAAATTATCTGCAGTTTGACATCTTGGGAAAGGACCATGGCCAAATCCTAATTTGAAAGTGTGTGTGTGTGTGTGTGTGTGTGTGTGTGTGTATGTATAGATATATCTATCTCTATTTTTATATATATGGAGAAAGAGAGAGATATGAGATAAATTTAAGAGCTTATTCACTCATAGATATTTAGAATAATATAATTTAAGCCATATATTTTTCTTGTAGCTTATTTTTTATCATTATTTCCTTTTCTATAATGTTAACAGCTATTATGTCAGAAAATATAAACTGTATAAACCAAGAACTCCACATAGTTAAAATTACATTTTGATAAATTTACACACACACACACAAACAGGGAACAATCATCACAAGCAAAATAATTAGTTTGTTCATCATCCTCAAATATTCTTTTTTGGCCCTTGTCAAGCCTTACCACCAAGCCCCAACAAAGAGGGGTCCTGTCACTATAAATTGCATTACATTTTCTGGAGTTATGCATAAATGAAATAATCTATTATGGATAGTTTTAATCAATCTTTCCTCATACTTCTCCCTATTCTTCCAGGACTTTGGTAACCACGTTTATTCTGGACTTGTGTAAAATCTACTTTGTGTTCCATGTATGACTGAGTATTTTGCTATTGTTATATTTCATCTTGGTCTAATGCAAACTACCAGTTTCTATTTCATTTATTTCTTCTGCAATCCTTATTATGTATTTTTTCTATTAATTTGGGACTTAGATTGTTCTTATTGTTCTAGCAATAGGTTGAGATCGCTCTGTTGTTATGAAGTAACCTTGATTGATATGAACTTCCTTCTTAATATTGCTTTTGCTGTACCCCATAGAATTTATAATACTGTGTCTCTATTTTCATTTATTTCAAGAACTTTAAAAATTTTCTTGTTAATGTCTTCCTTGATCCATTGATTGTGCAGTAGTACATTTTAAAATTCCCATATATTGTATGGTTTGCAAAGTTTTTCTTGTTATTGGTTGCGTGCATTATTGCCCTGTGGTAGAATATTCAATATGATTTCAATTTTTAAAAATTTGTTGAGACTTGTGTTTTGACATACCATATGAACTATTCTGGAGATTGTTCTATGTGTTGATGAGAAGAACATATGCATTACATAGCTGGATGGAATGATCTGTAGCTGTCCATTACATCCAACTAATCTACATTATAGTTCAGCTTTGATATTTCTTTTTAGATTTTCTGTCTGGATGATATGTACTTTGCTGAAAATTGGGTGCTAAAGTGCCCTATTAGGTTGTATTGCAGTCTTTCTCTTCCTTTAGGCCTATTAGTAGCTGCTCTACATATTTCTATCTTCTAATATCAAGTGTGTATATATTTATAATAATTATTTTCTCTTATTGAATTGATATTTGTGTCATTATATAATAACCTCCTTTCTTTACGTATTTGATTTACTTACTTATAAAGATTTGAATTGGATAAGTACCACATTTAGATCTTTCTGGATCTTTCTGTATAGTTACTCTGACCAATGAGTTTTGTAATTTCCAATATTCTTATTAGCATCTCTTTCTTTCAGATTGAAATATTTTAAGTATTTCTTGTATGACAGATCAAATGGAGATATATTCTGTCAGCTTTCTTTGTCTGAAAACGTCTTCTCTTTCCTTCATTTCTAAAGGACAGCATTGCTAGGTATAGTGATTTGGATCACAGGTTTATTATTTATTTTTTCTTTCAGTACTGTGTAAAATCTCCTGCTACTTTCTTGGTCTGTCAGACTTCTGTTGAGCAGTCTGTAGCCAGGTGAATTGAGTCATCTTTTCATGTTGTAAATTTCTTTTCACTTGCTGAATTGAGAATTCTGTTTTCATCCTTAACCTCAGAGACCTTGATTATAAGATATCTTGTGGCAAACTTGGTTAAGTTATATCTGACTAGTAACCTTTGACTTCCCTGTACCTCCATAGTTATGTTTCTCTGCAGGCTTGGCAAATCTTCTGTTATCATCTCCCTGAATAAACCTTCTCTCTATCCCTTTGGCATTACCAAGTTCTTCCAGAATGCAAGCAATTCAGATATTTTCTATTTTAATACTGCTCCAATGTTGTCCAAGCTTTAATCATTCCTCTTTATTTTTAATTTTCTTCTCTGTGAATTTTCAAATAGTCTGTCTTCAAGTTCACTGTCTGGTTTGATCTACCCTGCTTTTGATACCTTCTATAATATTTCAAATTTTACTTAATGTAATTTTCAGATCAGTGACTTCTGCTTAACATTTTAAAATTTCTTTAATCTCCCTGTTAATTTTGTTAGAATATTAAATTGTTTTTCTGTGCTATCTTAAAGATCTTTCGTTTCCTCATTAAAAAATATGCTTTAGATTCTTTGAAAATTCATACATATTGAAAACTATATTTTTGATTTATGGTACTTATTTTAAAAATTAATTGAAGTCATGGTTCCTTGAAAATTATTTATTCTTACTCGTGTGTCATGTCACCTGCACAAGGATTGAGCATTTATCCTTGTCATTTGAATCTGGCTTTGTTGTGTATCTAGTCTTCTAAATAATTCAAAGCACACTATTTATTTTCCCTGAACACAAGTTAGCAGCCTAAATTCAGGTTTGCTACAAGTTCGTATGTTGTTACTGTTTCAGAAATGGAAAGTACCCCAAGCCTAAGATTTTCTCAAATACTTAGTTCACATGCTTTCTGAATGACTTGAGGTGGTATCTGAAAAAGGCACTTTGTTTTTTAAAGTCTCTATCTAGGACTAGGATATGCATAGATATCACATTTACTGTCATCAGGCACTTTAGGATTCTGCCTAAATTCACATATATCCTGCAAGCCAGGATATATGTGAGTTTCACCTGTTATCAGTTCCATGTACATGACCTGAAAACAAGGACCATTAAGTTGTGCCCAGTGTTAGATTTTATCATCTTAGCCATGAGATCCAAGACAGTCCTGTGTTCCCAACCCTGTTCTACTATACAGTATCTAGAGTTTTCCTCCTCTGTCTGCCTAATATTAGTAGAGGGATGTGAAGACAAATGCTCTTGCTGCCCAGGCTGATGCTAAACTGAGTCACACCACAGTCTCACAGCTTTAAGAATCTATGAAGTTTGGGGGATAAACAACATTTCTGCTCAAGGCTGGTAGTACAAACATGAGTCTATCCCACAAGGGTGCAGGTCTCTCTCCCTTATGATGGTGCAGATCAAAGGCTCCATTTGAGTACTGACTTGGCTATAAGGGTTTTTGTGGTTTATCAGATGCTGGGTCTCACTAAGCCAGGCCTAGCAAAATGCTCCCAGCCACTGGAAGCTTGCTCCTTGCTGTCTACTTGAGGTGGGTGGAAGGGTGATAAAAGCAATCCTTCAGTCACTTGGCTAAAGAGACTCAAAGCTCAGTTTGAGAGCATTAGGCTGTGGTCAGTGACTTTAGGGCCATGTTCAATCCTGAGTTTTAAGTCTACAGTCTGGACTTAATTCATTCTCCCTCCCCTAGGCAGGGCATCTCTGTCCATGCTATGTTGCAAAGAATTAAGAAAGGGCTGATGTTGGCAAATCTTTCCTTCCTGCCTTAGTCTATTCATCTTTTCTTATTTTTATGCTAATTTAGGCATGTGGTCTCTTGCCTGGCTTCTTTACCTCTTGTTAAAGTGTTTTAGTGTATGGATATCTGTGTTAATTTGTGTCTCTGTGGGGACTGGGGTGTTATTCAGCCACAATGTTTCCTTGCCCTCTGCATATATTGATTTTTATTTGTTTGAGTTTTAGTAGTGGATTTGAAGTTCTTTACATAATCTATATAAAATTCTTTACCATAAATATTAAATTTTAAGTATAACATTTATATAATATTAAAATATTTAAAATTCATTATACAGCAATAGCAAATATTTTCCCAATTGTTGCTTTTCTTTCTTTGTTTCTTTCTTTTTTCTTTTTACTTTTTGTCATAGACTGCCACTACTGTGGAATATTTTTTTCTTCTTCTTTTCTTTTTTTTAGTTGTTCTCAACAGTTATACATGACAGCAGAATGCTCTTCAATTCATTGTACATAAATGGGACACAGTTTTTCAGATCCCTGGTTGTGCACAGAGTAGGGTCACATCATTTGTGCAATTACACATGTACCTAGGGTAATGATGTTCATCTCATTCCATCATCTTTCCTCTCACTATGGCTGCTCCCCTTTGGCTAATCCAAAGTTCCTCTACTCTTCTCATCCCCCACCCCCCACCCCCCGCCACCCTTTATGGATCAGCATTCACTTATCAGAGAAAACATTTGGCCTTTGGCTTTTTGGGATTGGCTTACTTCACTTAGCATGGTACTCTCTAACTATTCTTTCTATGTTCTTAATAGTCCCTATCAAAGAGCAGATGTTCTCACTTATTATATCAGATTTGTCAGTTTTGAGGAGGTATTGGGGATTGAATTCAGGGGCACTTGGCCACTGAGCCACATCCCCAGCCCTATTTAGTATTTTATTTAGAGACAAGGTCTCATTGAGTTGCTTAGCACTTCACTTTTGCTGATACTGGCTTTGGACTCCCTATCATCCTGCCTATCTTCCCCAGCCACTGTCATTACGGGAATGCATGCACTACTGTGCCAGGCAGAATTATAATTTTTTTGTTTTGTTTTATGTATCAAGCTATTACTCTCATACAGAATAAATATTTTGAGGGGTTACATGATCAAAATATTTTTATATGTTTTATCTTAAAAATTCTGTATTTTTAGATTTACATTTAATACTGTAATAAATTCTGAAATATTTTTAATACATGGTTCCAGGAAGGGACAAAATTCTTTTCAATTATTTTAAAATGTACTTCCCACCAAGCACAGTGGTGCACATCTGTAATCCCAACACTTTGGGAGGCTGAGATAGGAGAATTGGGAGTTCAAAGCCAGCCTCAGCAACCCTGAGGTGCTAAGCAACTCAGTGAGACCCTGTCTCTAATTAAAACACAGAATAGGTCTGGGGATGTGGCTCAGTGGTCGAGTACACCAAGTTCAATCCCTGGTACCAAAAAAAAAATGTACTTCCACTATTTCCTGTACCATGTGTTGAAAAGGCATATATTTCAAGATTTATACCTTCAAGATGAAAGTAATTTTTTATTTAAATGACAGCAAACATTATACACACACACACATACATACATAACCCTTCTCATCAAATCTCTTATACTGACTTTAATTTAATGATGTTAACAGAATTATCACCTAAGCAAATATTTTCCTTAGCAGTAAGAGTTTTCTTTAAAATCCACAAAGACACCAACATTCGATAGTAATGTCAAAATGAACATTACGTGAACATATTTACATGTTTTTATTATGTACCCAGAGGAATGTTAAAACATTCTTCTGGTTTTTGATTGGAGGGGAGGTATCATTTTGCTAGGTTAGAAAATAAACCATTTTGTATCTTATTAAGAAAGGTGACATTTTGTTATCATTCTTTCACTTTTAAACAAACTCCTCATTCATTGCCCCAAAGCCAGCTATCCTAGATATTACATTATACATTGCAAAATTCGTTAATAGTACCATTCGCGCTGCTACATTATTCATTAAGATAGAATAATTCTTTATTTATGCCTCTGGTGATACAAATATGACAGAACATTGCATCAATCTACAATGGTTACAATTTTACAATTGTCAATCCTCGATGGATTGTGATAATTGCTTTATTATGAACCAAACCTCAACTATGCAAATACAGTGTCAAGTTTCTGATAGTTGTAGTTGAAATATAAACATGTAGAATATTTCATGAATCTCTCCAATTTAATCTTTGATGCTGTTCCAATATCTTAAAGTTATCTTTTCCCAATCACTACATCTGTGAAAGTTAATTTTCAAAAGAAATCTGTTGTAGAAAGAAATAGAAAAAATTAAGGCACACAGAACACTGTGGCACTACTGCGAATATTCAGTTTTGTAGATAGATCTTTCACGAAGCTATCCCTGCACAGCTTTAAACATCAATCTGGATTGAAACTTAAATCACAGAGGATTTTAAGATGTTAAAAGCCAAGGTTTCTAGGAGACCTAACAAACTGAGGTTTCAGTGTTTACTAAGAAAGAAAAATTCATCTCATGTCCAACACAAAGATCTGAAAATTCTCAGTCCTCCATATAAGAAATAGGCAGAGTTAAAATTAGAAGTTTCCATCTTCAAATTTGGCTGTATAATGATTTTCATAACATAAAATTGTGAAAATATTAAGTATTTAAAAGGCCTGAACATAAACTTTTAGATTTTAATCAATTAAGAAAGTAATAAAGTTTCCCCACAAATGATGTAGCTTTCTTTATAAGAATTGATATCTTTTGCTACAGAAGAATTAATGTTTGAAAGAAATCATAAAAATAAACACATATAACGCAAGTATCCAATATATTTATTTCATTCTATAAATTGCAAAAAGCAGAAACAGTTCTACTAACCAGCTAACTCAAACTTTAGAGAGCTATATTGTAGCATGAAATGTTGAGTATTCATATACCCTTCTCAATGTCACTTACTTACATAATTGTTATAAATTATGCCACTTTCAAACTTGAAACTGAAATATTTAAAGTACATAATATGTGAAATATTAAAACTGGATTTTGCAACGGTCTGTTGTAGAGTTTAACTTGTGTAAACATTTGCTAAAACTACTTGAGATATTTGAGTATAGATTCATGTATGCCTGAAAAAATAGCAAATAAAACTCAAGGAAACACTATTTGAACCATGTTATGTTCATTCATGTAAAATAATCCTCCTAAATCTCAACAAAAGTCTTTTATTTTCCTTAAATTGGGATCAGATAGTGAAAATACCAAGAAAAAGTGTTAGGTACCTGAAATGCTCTTTTTCTGAAATTAAGCTTTTCTTATTTCTTGTCAATGCTTAACAAATTCTTTCTTCTATTTTTTTTAACATAAAAGAGCTTAAAGATAGCTTAAAATAAAGTTATCACTATTATAGAAGATAAGCACTTCATCTCTCTGGCTCTTTTCAAAGAGTCTGATGTTCTTTTTACTGTCTTACATAGAAAGATAAGGATTTTTAAGATTATTGACTAATAAATTGTTAATATAATATATAATATTCATTCTAATATATACTCAGTTTTAGCCTGCAATTTTAAGAACTGAATTAGTAGTTTCAAAGTAAAATATCTTATGTTCTTGAGAGTAACACTTTTCTTTTAAATTTATATTGATATTATCATACAAAGCAAAGATTTCACAATTATTTGTTCATCAGTGAAGATGCATAAATCGATACTCTACATAAGGTTGTTAGTCAATATTTCAAAATGTGTTTAGTATATATTTTTCCTAGCTTGAAATTTTAATCACTGTACTTAAAGATAATAAATACTTATGTTTTGTTACTTTACTATTGAAAATCTTATAATAAAGTTTAAAGAACACATTATGTGGGCTAGGGTTATGGCGCAGTGGTAGCATGCTCACCTAGCACGTGTGAAGCACTGGGTTCGATCCTCAGCACCACATAAAAATAAAATAAAGATATTCTGTCCACCTACAACTAAAAAAATAAATATTTTTTTAAAAAAGAACACATTATGTCTCAAATATAATTAATGAGCTATTTGAAATGAGCCTGAGAAAATCAATAACTAGATTTCAAAATAATTAATGAGTTGACTAGTTAATGAAGAAAAAAAGCATATTGGAAAATTTTTGCTTTTTCTTTCCATTACATTTTTCAGAAAATCACAGTTTTTAGAAATTACAAGACTATATTGTAGTTGTTTTCTAAAGTAATCCTTAGATAGTTTTTTATCATTCTTAAGAAACACCAAAGAGTGATTCAAAAGTTAGAAAATCTGTAAATGTTTGACATGGGTTCCAGTTGTACTTGTGATTTTGACATTCACTAATTGTATAAACTTTAGCAGGTCTCTATGCTTTCTTCGAACTTCAAGATAGTTTTATGGTAGAAAATATGTGCTCAAGTGGCAAAGCTATTCTGCGCTGCTGATGAAGTCAGTAGCCAAAACTTTTACTTATATAACTAAATGTAAAAATTTAAAACCTAACAGGTACGATTTAGGTGCTTACTTGATTGATGTGTGATCTACTTTTGAAATTTTAACACAATGAAAGGAAAATAAAATTAGGGAGGAAATGATGAGCATAAAAATTCCAAAGTATGAGAAATATACTTACAACATGGATTGTCCAAATCTAACTTCCAGATCTAAATTATTCATTAATAAAAAGTCAATCTAGTTTTTCTCAGTGCAATAATGAGTTCCAATTATTTGGCTTTGGAAACTTATCATTGATGCATGATCTTTATTCACTGTAGAAGGGAAGCCATCATCACTCAACATAAACATAGGAACTGGAAAGTCGTACGTATGCATCAAAATTGTATGTCTTCATATATGTGTGTGTTATACAAGTTTAGTGTTTTACAGTCTTGAACTTTTAAAATATAGTGCTATGGTAAATATAATAGTTGGACTTACTTTTATTTGTAATATTATATTGCTAAATTTTTTTTCATTAATGTTGCTGTTATTAATTCATTTTTAATTTGATATAGCTTCTAATTATTTGATTTTTTAAATTTACTTTCCTTTTTATAGGTACTTGAGTACTTTAGGTTTAAATTTGAGTGACCCATTGTATTTTCATATATACCTCCTGGTGGACAGGTATAATATTTTTTCTTTGGCTTTTACCTAAAAGAGAAAGCTCCATATTTTATAGAAGTACATGCAATGTTATAAAAAAATTCCAAAGTGTTTCCCAAGGTATTTTAAACTCTCATGAGTAATGCTTAATTGACACTATGAAATTCACTTTCTCCCTAAAAGTTGTTGTCATATTTTAACATTCATCCATTGAATTGATATAAAATATCTATTTTTAGTCTTGATTTGCATTTCCACGATCACTAATAGGATTGAATCTAAGTTCATATGCTTGTTGATTATATTAATGTAATAAAGCTGAAATTTTATGATTAATACTTCATTATTCCTAGGGAAATATGAAACAAATGAAGAAGAAAGTACTTTACATGCAACTAGGTTATTAACATTCAGATTGACTGAAATATTTTTGGAGTACAAGAAACTTTAGTACTTTGCCTGATAATAGAGATTGATTAATTCATAGATAAATTTATTTTATCTGAATGATCTGAATGTGTCAGATTTATTTCTCCATTTTTATAGAATTTTCTTTTTAGATTATTCCTATGGACAGGGTACTTTTCTTTATTGATTCTTTTTTTAATTCTGGAGATAAATAGGTCTTTTCCAACAAAATTTGTAATATGATTGATAAATGACTGTTGAGTTTTAAAAAATGATTCCTTTTTTAAGTCGTTTTGTTATTGCAGATGACTTCTTCCTTGTCCACTGTGGCCACATTTTCTGATTCTTTAGCATTTGTCACATTGATTAAAAAGTTATTTTCTCTACTCATACTTTTGTTTGATCATACATTCTTCTTCACAAACTTAATGTTTGCGTTTATTCTGAATCACATTAATGCAAATGTCCTACATCTTTATTCTGTATAGTAAGTTCACAGAAAGAGCAACTTAGCCTTTCTCATTTTTTAAACCCACAGCTCAGTCTTTTAAAGAAATTTTAAATAGTATGTTTTGGAGAGTGTACATTATTGAAGGAGATTTTGTCAATTTATTGATTAAAATCTTTTTCTTATGACACTTGCACCAATGGGTAGGTACAATTCTGAAAGATCAGGTTGACAATTCTGGGAGAAAGCTGATTGCCATTGAAGTAAGAGGCACTCTGCTCTGATGCGTTGACAGCAGCTTGCAATCTTGGCTAGGGGTCACAGGCTGAATTATCTTGTACAGGTGTTAATGTATTTAGTTCTGGGAACTAGAGGAAAAGCTGAAGCATCCGTTCAGTTTATATGGTAGCCACAGGTATAGTTCCATGACAAAACCGAGCAAGTTTGGAAAAGGGCCTTGCAAGTATAAATCATAGCATTTTCCTCATTAAAAAAAGTTAATCTCCTGAAACCAAAATTGCATTGAATAATTCAACTCAATGTTTCCAACCAAATTTTCAGATCCTGTTCTCCATTTGTAGTATCTACCCACCCTGCTTCCATTACTCCTTATACTGCTAAAAACATAGCAATAGATATATGGACCTGGATCTCTTGTTGGGGAAGAGATTATTTTACAGATCATCTAGGTCAGAACCAGAATTATGCAGCCTGGATGACACAGTGAGAAGGCATGGAAATGGAAAACAAGATGGCATTTCTGAGGTTTCAGGAATATTGGGTAGTAGAAAGGTGTTGGACAAGAAGGGAGGGAAAAATCACAGACCTAGACCCTAGTTTCTGCTGTGCTAGTGACTTGATACTTCCCTTTCATTTCTTCAGCAATGCACACATTACTAACTCCTTCACAATTCTGATAGGATTCTTTCCTATCCATTTCCCAACTGCCCAGAGATATATCTACATCCAATTTCATTGCCTCACATTCACTGGTACAAATATAATTTTATTTTCTGTTCTATTTCCCTCTCAGTCATTTTCAAAACACAAATTTTTATTCCTTTTTATTTTCTTTCATTTAAGTCAAATTCATGGATGGGAAATTAGTGGAATTAATTCATTCATCAAGATATAGAATGTGAAAGCAATTATGTCAGATAAATACAATGCTCACTTTTTGTTCTTTTACACTTCAACCTTTATGGACATATGAAGTATTCACATAAAACTAGCCTTTATTCTAGGGTGACTCTAAGGTTAGAAATAAACATGAAACTCCAAGGCACAAACACAGACACCAACCTGAAAGGAAAAAAAATAGGTTTATGAAATAAACTTTAATATTTTTATTCTTAGAAAAGTGAACTGATAAAAGACTCAGTCACCCAATACTTTTGAGGAATTTAACAATATTGAATTGTTACATGGTCATCTTCCAGAGCAATTTAGAAAGACTTAAAGGTACAGATATGTGGATTAGAGGATTTATATGGGAAAAAGAAATCTATAGCACCCATTTTTAAACCACTCTAGTCTGTATAAAGAGAGTATTACTGTGCTATTCAAACCACAGAAGACTTTTATAAAGTGTTTATCATTTGTTTCTCTTATTGGCAACATTTATTTCTTATGTTTATTAATTTGAAATCAGAAACATTTATCCTATGATGTATTATGTATAATATTACCCCTTCTTGCATGAAGATCAAACTGTATTCTTTAATTTCATTTTTATTATTATGGTTTGGACTCCTAAATGCCACATGCTAAAGGTCTGGTCACCAGCCTTTTGTACTAATGGTAAATAGCAGGTAGATAGTAGTGGGAAGAAATTAGATCATAGGGACATGCCTTTAAATGGGATGTGAGACCCCTGCCCCTTCATTCCTCTCTCTTTCACTTCTTGGCCACCACAAAGTGAACAGATTTACTCTGTCACTTGTTCTCAGCATAATGTTCTGTCTTACCACAGATCCCAAAGCCAGAGGATCAACCAAATATGAATTGAAACTTTTGAAATCTGAAGCCCAAATAACCCTTTTCTCTGTAAAAGTTGTTCAGTGTAGGCTTTTGTTACAGTGACTGAATGCTGACATATTCCTGCATTCAAAAAAAAAAAAATTTAGCAGATCGTGTATGTCAAGCAAGAATTAAAAAGCAAATAAAATGATTCTTAATTTAAATTATCTCTGTCAATTTTCTCCATCTGAATCTAACCCATCTAATCTAAGATTTTCAGTTAGTATATTGGGGCTTTAAAAAGCAAATTCATCCTCATTTTCCATGAGAAACTATACAGAGCTGGTGCTAAATGCTCAGTTTCTTTTAATCAGTAGAAAAGACCAGAGTTAGATAGTTCAACCTGGAATGAGAATGGCTCCAGGAGAGAAACCTGAAAACTACTCAAGATGTGAAGTATAAGTTGGCCTTGTGAGAAGAGCTATTTCCCTGGCACCCAAGAAGAGAATGAACAGTTGAATAGATGCCTATGATTTCTGTATTCTGGAGAAAAGCTTAGGAAACATGGAACTGGGGAAGTTTTCTCCTTAAATTCAAGAGGGAACTAATATCCCGATGATTTATAAACTCCTAGTCCAGAGAAGTACTAAATAGCAAACCCAATGGGGCCCATCCGTCAGAGATGAGCATCAGGTAATAAACCCCTATCAAACACATATAGGTCTGTATGAATGTGTGCATGTGTGTGTGTGTGTGTGTGTGTGTGTGTGTCTATTTTTATATATCCACTTACCTCTGTGAGTAGAGAACCAATAGGATTTCAAAAACAAGATGAAAACAATGTTAAAAAATTAATGTGCTTTATAAAAAGCATCCATGAAATGAAGACTAAGGTCATTGTTATGTCAATTTATGCCTTAAAGTCCTGAAAAGTATCTCTTAAAGCAAAATGAAAAATTTGAAAGAAAAGACTTTGTTAAGAAACACAGAAGGTACATAAGAAATAATCTGGGGAATAGTCAATGAAAATTGGACAAAAAGCAAAAGGAGAAAATAAAGTACATGGAGATAGGACTATTATATTGAACTACTGCAGGAAGATGTGTTCGGTGATTCTGAATGGAACAGAGGCAATGTTAAGGCTAATATAACTTTTTCAAACTGAAGAAAAAAATCTGATTTTTAATGTTAAATCTGTTTTTTACTAAATTCCTGTGAAAATTGACTATAAAAAAGATATGCATAGTTATATCCTAGTAAGATGGCTGAATTCCTAAGAAAAGGAAAAATAATGCTATTTTCAGACAAAAAGAACGTATCAGTTACAAAGCAAAATGATTCAGGGCTACAGAGGATATCTTACCTGCTGGAAATTGTGGGTATAATCGGAAGGCTATTAAAAGAAAGGAACAGTAGGAGTCCTATAATCCCATATGTAGGTGGAATGAAAGGAAGAGATTTGTGAAGAGGCAAAGATGCACAGAACGCATCATCCATGCACCTGTCTGAGGAATACACTTGAGAAAAGCACTGGGTCACAGGCCATGGGATGCATGAAAAAAGACAGTAGTAGCAATGGACAAACCTGGATGACTGCTTGCTTGTTTCTCTTTCTAACTCTACTTTTTTTTCCAAAAGGAAAATTAAAGCAGAGGAAAGTCCAAAACAATGCAAATAAATATTCATAAATCATCAGAATTTTTTAATATCCAGGAGTTAAAATACTCTTATTGTGTACCTTTCTATACAGGTATCCTATAAAATCTACACATCCTTTTTGAACACAAAATCTCAGAAATTGCTTGTGGTCTCATGGTCCCCAATTCAAAAACTGCTGTCACATAAACTTCCAACATATTCACATTTACAGTTTTGATTTACAAGCTTCTTCAATTTTTTTTCTGTTTTCTGGAAATGTCTATCCAGGAATCAAGAGCACATCTTCTTTTCTACTAATTTCTTCAGTCAATATAAATACTGGAGCCATTGTGTAATATAAAGTCAACAAAGTGGTTTGTCTATTATACACTCTATGAGTCTATAGGGGAAACCTGTGTCTCTCTTCAGAAATTTATGCATTCATGTTGTACTTTCTTGGGGTTTTGTAAAATAAAAGCAACTTGGACTATATTAAATGCACTTCAATGGTTATTTTCTCATGGTGAGGCACTAAATTTAACTTAATGAACATTTTGGGGAAGAGACTTTCTTCTCTTTTTTTCCTTTTATTTTTATAATACTATTATTTCTGAATTTTTATCCTGTTTGCTATACTTATGCTGAGAATGAGAAAACATGAGAAAACCATATCAGCTTATTTTTTTTATTTGTTCTTTTTAGTCATACATGACAGTAGAATGCATTTTGACATACACATACATGAAGTATAATTTCCCATTCTTGCGGTTGCACATGATGTGGAGTTAAACTGGTCATGTATTCATATATGAACATAGGAAAGTTATGTCCCATTCATTTTACTGTCTTTCCCATGCCCATTCCCATTCCTATTTTCTTCCCTTAGCTCCACCCATCCAATCAGGTGAACCTCTACTTGCCCCTCCCCACTGCCTATTGTGAGTCACATCCACATATCAGAGAGAACATTCTGCCTTTGGTTTTGGGGGGATTGGCTTATTTCCCTTAGCATACTAGTCTCCAGATCTGTCCATGTACTGGAAAATGCCATAATTTAATTCTTCTTTATGGCTGAGTAATATTTCATCGTGTATATGTACCACTTTGCTCCATCCATTCATTTGTTGAAGGGTACCTAGGTTGGTTCCCTAGCTTAGGTATTGTGAATTGAGCTGCTATAAACATTGATATAGCCATTACTATTGTATGCTGATTTTAAGTCCTTTAGATATATGCAAAGGAGTGGGATAATTGGGTCAAATAATGGTTCCATTCTAGGTTTTTGAGAAATCTCCATGCTTTCTAGAGTGGTTGCACCAATTTGCAGCCCTACCAATAATGCATGAGTGTGTCTTTTTCCTCAACATCCTCACTAACATTTATTGTTGCTTGTTTTCTTTATAATTGCCATTCTGACTGAAGTGAGATGAAATCTCAGTGTAGTTTTAATTTGCATTTCTCTAATCGCTAGTGATGTTGAACATTTTTTCATATATTTGTTGATCAATTGTATTTTTCTTCCATGAGTGACTGCTCAGTTTCTTAGCCCATTTATTGATTGGGTTATTTGTTTCATTGGTGTTCATTTTTTTTGAGTTCTTTATATATCCTAGAGATTAATGCTCTATCTGAGGTGCAGGCGGCAAAGATTTTCTCCCTTTCTGTAGACTCTCTCTTTACTTTCTTGTTTCCTTTGCTGTGAAGAAGCTTTTTAGTTTGATACAATCTCATTTATTGATTCTTGAATTTATTTCTTGTACTTTAGGAGTCTTGTCGAAGAAATGGATTCCTAAGCCAACATGATGGAGATTTCAGCCTACTTTTCTTCTTGTAGGCAGAGGGTCTCTGGTCGAAATGCCTATGTCCTTGGTCTATTTTTGAGATAGGGGTCTAATTAATCTTTCTACATATGGGTTTTCAGTTTTTCCCACACCATTTGTTGAAGAGGTTTTCTTTCCTCTAATGTATGTTTATGGTGCCTTTGTCTAGTATGAAAATTGTGTTTATGTGGGTTTATCTCTGTGTCTTCTATTCTATATCGTGCCATTTTTGTTACTACAGCTCTGTAATATGGTTTAAGTTCTGGTATTGTGATGTCTCCTACTTCACTCTTCTTGCTGAGGATTACTTTGGCTATTCTGGGCCTCTTAATTTTCCAAATTAATTTCGTGACGGCTTTTCTTTTTCTGTTTCTATGAAGAACATCATTGGAAATTTAATGGGTATTGCATTAAATCTAAATAGTACTTTTTATAGTATGGCCATTTTGATAATATTAATTCTCCCTATTGAAGAACATGGGAGATCTATCCATCTTCTAAGGTCTGCTTCAATTTGTTTCTTAAGTGTTCTGTAGTTTTCATTGTAGAGGTCTTTCATCTCTTTTGATAGATTGATTAAGAGCATGGAGACATATTGAATTATATAATCAAGCAATGAAAGCACTTTTAAATATCTTATTCATTTCTGTGTTTTTAAATTGACATCCTTAAAAACACAATATGCCATTGGGTATTATTTATTTATGAATAGCAAGACTGATAACCACTAAGTACAGAGGAGACCTCTTTATCATACATTTGGATTAGCAATGAGGAATCTTTGTTTTTATTTGTCTATATTTAAATGAAATTATTTGAAAAATTACACTTTGGCACTTCTGGTTGAAAAAAATAAAAATTTCATACTGGGTTACCTTGTGTTCTTTAAAAGATGAACAGTGAGAGAAGGATTGCATATTCACTAAAGCTGCCTAGGCAATCATGCTGTGGGTTTTGACTTTTGGCAGGACACTTAACCCTATTAAATGTGATTATTTTGAGGCAAGAATAACATGCTGTTCATGAGACATGATGAAAAAACTCTTAAGCTAGTTTTTCAATATTTGTTGTCTCCATCTTATAGGGTAGTGGAATTTTGCCTTCTCACTACTTCAGCCAGGGTTGACACATGTGCCAGATCATGTGACACATGTGCCAGGATTAGGACAACGTGAACTCCTAGAAAAACCTTGATAGACATTCGTGTGACTGCTGATTAATATTAAGAACCAGAAAATCAAAAAAACTAGAAAGCACAAAAAATGTAGTGTTCTTTCAAGAAACTTAAAAAAAGAATATTAAAAATGTTTGTGCATCTGAGATTGTGAAAGGTTTTTCATTCCTTCAAATATTTTGCAATTTGTCAAAAATCCAATAGTGTGATTATTTAAAGAATAACATCTTACCGTGAAAGATCATTTTTATTCATTAATTTTTTTCTAACAGTTTGTCTAACTCCATAACTATTTATTTTTAATGAGCTATGCAATGGTTCACTTAATATATGAATTCACCATTAGCCACTGCTAATGGCATTTTTATCAAAAGATTAGTTTTTATAAAAATCAAATTATGATTTAATTAATATCATTAACAAAAACAGGAGGAAAAAACTATTCAAGGCAAATGTGATTTGATACAATTCCTGAACCATTATTTACAAAGCTGTATTGGTGATACTTTATCAAGGTTTATTTTCCTAGAACAGTTTTCCTTACATTTTTGCAAAGTTAAATGGAAATTTATAAGTTATTTTTCTTAGATACTTTTATAATACACATTTTTTAAAAAACATGGTAAAAGAAATTGAGATATTGAATCAGTTTTGTTCCCAATAATTAGCTGAACTTGCTAATGACATATTTAAATTTTGTGGAATAGCCAATAGTCTTCTATAATCTGTATACATATATATTAGTTTTATGTGCATGTCTCTGAGTGTCAACCATTTTATTTATTAGGTTTCAAAACAATTTCTTTTCCAATATTGTCTTTCAGTATTCCTAGAATGCACACTCATTAAGCCACTCCATGCTAACAATAATTTCTGAAATATAATTGTTGCAATTTTATGATTGTCAAGTTATTTTCTTTTTTATGTTTTACCTTATTATGACCCGGACATGTGTGCCTAAGACCAAGTTATGCATACAAGAAGAAATAAAGTTACATTTGAAATAAAGTTACCAATTGGTAAAATTTAACTAAACAAATAAGAAATTAATTTATACATTTATTTCACTTAGAATTTTAAAATCACTTCATAGCAATACACTCCACTCATAGCAATTCTCCACTACATTTGATATTTTAAAATTACAAGCAATTGCTTTTAATTTCAAGTAAATCAAGAATACATAAATAACAATCAATCTTCAGACTTACTTTCATAATATAAAGAAGGTTTAAGAGGTTTTGTCAGTTTTCTGCTTTATAAAGCTAAAATTTATCTATGAGTAAAATAAATAATATTTTCCTAGAATGAAGTGTGCATTTTTTATGGACAAATAGTTAAATACTTTGTTTTCCTTTTGGTATCCAGTCTTTTTCAAGTGGTGCCACTATATTGAGATTGTACATCTTATATTATGATAATGCTTTTAAAGCATTTGACTTTATTGGTAATGAAAGACCTGAGATAAACAAACTCCATGACAGGCTTCAGACCCTCCAGAAAGACTAGTAGACCTGAGTTTAGATCCCAGGAAAAGCCACACATTGCTCAAGGCTAAAGCCACTTTCTGGCCACCCTCAGAGCAGCCAATCAAAGGTTAACAATTATACACCTGGCATTCATGAGGTCTAAGTCAGGGTCTAGGAGACTATAGATAGTTACTTTGTACAAGCTAGCCAATCACTCACTGCTTGCCCAAACCCCACATGGGCCCTTTAAAGTCACCTGTAGTTGGTCATTTTCAAAAGATTCTCTAAGGTCATGATTGGGTCCCACCAAATGTAATGAACACCCCCAGATTCTGAATGGTCAATATTGTCACCATACTTGCTGTACGATTATAATTGGTGCTTGTGTAATGATGCGATACACACATCAAGTCCATTTCCACCACCTGTCCCCTCCCCCTATAAAAACCTGGTCGGCCATTGTTCGGGGCCACAACTCCCTACCTGCTGCGCAGGTGAAGGTGTGCGGTCCCTGCTCAAGCTTGAAATAAAGACCCCTTTTGTGATTGCATTGGGATCGGACTCCTGGTGGTCTCTGGTGGTCTTGTGAGCTTGGGCATTACAGTAATTCAGCTGCATGTGGATTTCGTGAAAAGGGGGAAACCTTGTTTCTCTTCTAGATAGATGCTTCTTTCTTAGTAAATCTTTCATTATGCACTAAAAAACTACTTATGTTGTAACACTATTTTATTTGTTTTATTTAAGTGATTTTTATAGATTTTTAAATATTCTGCTGACATTTTATTTATTTCCTTTGCCAATTATTTGAAATTAAAGGAAATTCTCACATACTTAGAAGCTAATTTTGATTATTCTAGAGCCATTATAGTAAATAATCAGCAGAACCAGTTTCAAGCTATTAACAACTCACCTCAGTGAACATATTTTTTCATATTTTAACACTGATTGTTCAATCAATGTTAGTCTAACCACTCCTCTCCATTACCACTTTAAAAAAATAAATTAATCAGGAATGGACACACTCCAATAAGCATGTTTTTGAGTAATAACTCTTCAACAACACTGTCATCCATGAAACCTGTATTCTACAGATGATGTCAATTCATAATGCCTCTGATAATCTTTTTAATAATTCTAGATAGCTTTCTACAATAGTGGAAAGTAACAAAATGTCAATGTTGAATGTAAGACCTACTAGCCATATGCGGCTGTTGATCATTTAAAATGTGACTACTATGGTTTCATTAAGAACTGAAGTTTCAAATATATTTAAAAATGACCAAAGCCATATTGGCCAGTAGATATCATATTGGACATACAAGCTTGTAAGATCCACAATCTATTCTACTTAAGAAGACCATTCATGACCATGACCACCGACCTTTTGTAATATAAAAAGCAATTAACCCAAGTTTCTCCTTCAATGAGAATTAGGGAAGTTTCACTGCAAGTGCCTTTGTCACACTCTTTTGGCAGAATTTCAGGAGATCTTTGGGCGGATAGTTCTCCTGTTCTCAATGGATCCTTTATGCTCAAACTTCTTTTGTTCTGTAAATAGGCTGCCAGATGAGTCAATATAAGCAAGGATCTGAACTTTGGTCAGTTTGATTAACTCTAACTGCTCAATTTGCTTTGTTATCCTAGCAGTTATAATTAAGTAGTTCTTTTCTCTAAAAATTCTTATATATATGGTTTGTAATCATACCTAGAGATTTACATAACTGAGTAAGTCTTCTTGAATAAGGTCATTAGATTTTTTTTCATTAAGCTGCTTATTTTCTTCAGTTTTGCTTTTGTATTTTTGAACAGATTTGCCTTTGTTCTTTGTTACAATTTGTCTTAAAAACTCTAATATGAATTTTGACATTATTGCTTGTTGGCAAATTTTATATTAGAAATCATAATGATGTTTTTAAAGGCTATACATTCATTAATAGTGAAATAAAATAAAAAATCTAACACCTAGCCCAAACTCAAATGGTTCAAATGAATGGACTGTGACTTTTACTAGGGAACAAAACCTACTGAAAGAATTGCATAAATATATGTGTATGTGTATATGTATATGTATTATAAAGGTTTACACATGTAAATATTTGTGCATATACATATATATCAACTTTTAAAATCATTCACTCATTCCAAATGCTATAAAACACAGCTTGCTGAATTTTTAATAAAAGTAGCAAATGTGAATCACCTAATATTTTCTTATTACCTAGAATGCCATGATTCATATAATATAATGAATGCACTCCATGGTAGAAATACCATGTTATTAAATGTTATTAAAAATTTTATAGAAAGATACAGGTGCACTTTATATATGATCATGCTAATTGGGCTGTTCCTCGTAAAGACCTTATGAAAGATCTCATGTAAAACAAGAGTGAAAAATGATAAGATATTCTAACAGAAATTCAA
Organism: Xerus rutilus; assembly: GCA_028644305.1. Lineage (NCBI taxonomy): Eukaryota > Metazoa > Chordata > Mammalia > Rodentia > Sciuridae > Xerus > Xerus rutilus. The sequence continues at coordinate 70,814,042 of CM053410.1, forward strand.
AGATTCCATCATAGATACTTAGATTCAATTAGGAATGCTGGATTCTTTAAAAAATGCATTGGGATTTTTTAAGTAACAAGACTCACAAGGATAAGATCTGTTAAAATCAAAATGTCCACCTGAAAATATAAGTAAGCCTCAGGTAGAAAGTTGGTAAAATTTCTAGGAAATATCATCATTTATTTACACCTGTGCTTTAATTATTCTAGGTAATGACCAACTAATGCGGTAATACAGTACTCCCACTTAATACTATAGCCAGTTTCAAAACTTATGTCAAGATATGTTGCACAAATTTCACTGAAAGTGAAAGTTTATATATAATACTGAATGAAAAAATGTCTTACTGTAAACAGAGCAATATATTCACCAGGTAAGTGAACCTCTAGCTCTACAAAGCTTTCTTCATGTTTTGTACACCTCTTGTAGAATTTTTATATGGGTGCTTCAGGTTCTCCAATTTATTGTGACGGTATTAAGGTATTCCATAGGACTGACTTCTTAAAGTGCTCTTATAAGTACAAAAGAGTACATTATTTTTTGCAGAAAATTGTGGAGGAACCTGTTCCAATTCAAATGAGACAATTTGAAGTTTTGTCAATCAATGTGTACTTTCACATATATTCACACAGTGAAGAGACTAAGCAATGGAGAGGCTAAAAAAAAAAGTCGAACCAATTTTCTTAATCCCAAATAATTAAAGAAAATTCAAATGAATCTTATTTTAGATAATATAAGAAAAATTTCTATAATCATTAGGAATTTGAATCATACCTGATTGACACATCAAGTGAGATACACAAAGTTACACTAAGAAGACTCAGAAAGTCAGAGAATATGTTTTATTGTTAATAATAAAAAACCTTGAGTAATGACTCCAAAGTATTTTTTATCAAAGTTACAATTTTATCTACAATTCATTTTATAATTCTTATTTGTTTTGCTATAGTTTGATATCTGTTGCTAAGCGTTATGAGTGCTTTGACACAATCATGGTCCCAACAGACAATTCTGAAACCAATTTCAAATGTCAAAATGGGAGCATGATTCATGATGATCAATATGTGATTAATATGTGACATGAAAATAAAATATCCACAGATGAAACTTAATTTAAAATGAAAATGAATTATTGGAGGAAAGATGGGGACAAACTTTGATGTTTTCTCCTCCATTTTTGACTAATGTGTACAAAAAGTATTTACAAACATTGAGAAAGATTCATTGGTCTGTAGTCATGGAAACAGTTACCAGAACCAGATTCAGACCTGTCATCTGGTCAATGCACCTAAATGAACTCAGTTTTGCAAATGAATCAATCAGTGTTAAGCACTCACCTCTGAAAGTCAGTCAATCAGGGCAGATTTACTCCAGAAAGCAGTCCTCTGAGTGCCACTTAATTTATGTCTTCTATAGATGGTGTTAAATCCATTTATAACTCAAAACATACACCAGGTTTTTAATCTGATGCTTCCCAAATACTCACTTTAGAATGAACAGACTTACCTCCTAAATAGCCGATGCCTGACCACCTTAATATTATTATTTAGGATTCAGATTTCATTTCATTTCAAGTACTGATGGATGATCTAATCGCCTCTTATTACTAAAATATATTCTTAATACATAAAGGAAATCACCCTTGATATTTCCTCTTTTTTGATTCTAATTTTAATTTAAATTAAATTCTAATTGAAAATTGAAGTATATATTGTGATTTCAGAAGAATGAATATTTTGCATGTCATTTTGCTCTTCTACACAAAAACATAATATTTTCATTTAGGATTTAGTTTTAAATCCTCTAATGAGATTTTATATACATTTTCATATAGTTTTTTGTCTCTCTTCTTAAAGTTATATTTAATTATATTATTTGTTCAAAGATAAATGGACTGTAATTTTGGGCTGATTCTAATATGGCTTTGTAAATCTGTATTTTAGTAGAAATTATCAATTTCTTCTAGATTTCCATACTTGCTGTCAAGATTATATGTATACACTTCTAAACTTTAAACTGATTTTGACACATCTATTATTTCTGTTTTTTTATTTTTATATTATTCCTTTCCATAATAAATATTGTAATCAGTTTATAATTCTATAAAATAAGCAATTTTAGAAATATTTATGGTTTCTTTTCTTTTTTGTTAATTTTCTCTCTATTTTTTGTGGTGCAGATTTACAAATTTATTTTTTTTCTACTTAAAACATATTAGAAAACATTTTGTCACTTTATATAACATTCTGTCTTCCTTGGACAAGAGGAAGAGTGTAAAACGTCATGTTCCTGAATTGCTCCTCTCATTCCCAACTAGCCAAGCTAAGGAAACAAGGAAAGCAAGTGTGGGCTGAAATGTTCAGATAAACATTATCTTGAAGAACACTGGCTTTTCTCCTGTATGCGGGGAATTAGGTCATGTTAGTGTTATCTGTGGAAAGCTGCTTTACTGCATGCATGCCAAGTTCTTTGGGATGCCGGTCATAACAGGGAAAAGCAAGCTGAGCTAGTGATGTCGCTGCTTCTGTAGCCCATCTTATAAAATCTCTTTCCCTGTGGTAACTGGTGCGGATCAGAGCACTGTGGAGAGGAGAGTGCTCTTCCTGCTGGTGGCCACTGTACAAAGCCTTGTGGGAATGGAGGTGCTACTTTCTGTTGAAGCACTGGAGGCGCCAAGTGAAATGAAGGTGCACCTATCCAGCCCTTCCTGCAAGACTTTCTGTCAAAGAGATTGTCCAGCCCATTGTCATGAGTCTTCCTGTAAACATTTCACAATAGACTTCTGTCTTACATCCCATCTCAAGGTGTCTTCTTCAGTCTCTTGGCATTATTCCACTGTCCTGGCATGACTGGGCTATGAATAGTATAGACATTGGGGAAATTAAAATAAGAAAATGTGTCTCTATTTTAAAAATATTTGTTATGAGCTGGGCTATAGCTTAGTGGTTGAGAGTTTGCCTAGCAAGTGTGAGGACTTGGGTTTGATCTCCAGCACTGACCCCCAAAACTGTCTTGTTCTTTTAGCCAAATATAATGATTATATGACAATTGAAAAAATTTGATTTTCTATTTTAAGACTAAGATAATCTCCATACCTCTCCCTTTTAAACTTAGTTTTCTTGTATTGAGGATTAAACCCATGACCTCATACATGCTAGGTAATCACTCTACCACTGAGCTACTTCTCCAGATCTTTTTATTTTATTTTGTGAAAGTCTCACTATGTTGCCCAGGCTGGCCTTGAACTTGTGATCTCTTACATCAGTCTCCTGAGTAGCAGCTGGAATTATAGACACTAGCCACCATACCAGGCTACATATATCTTAAATGGAATTTGTTATAATACTTTAAAATATTTGTTTATGTGCTTCTTTTATTCTAATATAGGTGAGTGATTCTTTTAAAATAATTCATAAAATATTTTCATGCTAGGATTTTTTTAATAATCTGACCAATTCTGCTTTTAATAACGGATTTAATGAATAATTTGCATTAGTGTAAAAGCAGATAACTTGATTCTTTCCTTTCATCTTACCTGTGTTTACTACTCATTATCCTTCCAAGTTTTACTCAATATTTTGCTGGTTTAATCAAGTTGCTATTTATTCATATGTCCTGGTTATTAATCTGGGAGTTCATCTTTAATTCCCTGCTTTTCATATTAATTTCCCTTTTGCTGTGTTCATAATAAACACTCATTTCTCTACTGATGTGTGAAAGCCAGACGTTATATTACCACCAGCTTTCTATGTTTTATCTGGTCCTCCATTCCAAATAATATATTTGGAAAGGATTATTTCTTTCTTTCATACAACTGTACTCTCCCTAAATTATATTATTTTCTTAATTTGTAATAGGTATTTCAATTAATATTTTCTTAAAATATATTATTTCTTCCAAAAGATTCCTCCTTTAGTACTTAAATAATATGTGACTGAGCACACTATTACTATCTGTTCTGAATACTTTCCCTTCTTCATTGTTTTTATTAAGCTCTATCTATAAATCATTTACTATTTAGTTAGATTGATTTATATTTTCTTTAAAATGCTCATGTGAATAATATATATTCTCATTATATTCATTTTATTCTGACAAATTTATTTTTTACTTGAATGTAGCATTTATTCCACAGAGTAGTATTAAACATTAAATTGATTTTTATTTGTAGAGAACTTAGAACTTAGAGTTTGGAATAAAAATGTTTCTATTGTTGCTGTTCTTTTATTTAAAATTGTTTTCATGTCCTTTATTAATATTTTTAGTTTCAATCCTTTATATTTATTACATATTTACAAACTGTTAGATACACTTGACACACATGTATATGCACTTAATACATATATATACATATACATATGCATATATATATATATAGAAAGAGAGCCATTTATGACTCATATATATTACATATATATGTGTATATTTCTAATAACAGGTAATAGGTTTACAGATACTTTGATATTTTCTGCTATTCTATAATTTCTGTCTCCTTAGTAATGAGCATTTATTAAATTTATAACCAAAAGAATATAGTTTCTACAGCATATTATTTTATACAATGTAGAAAAATAATGCAGAAAGCTTTTTATTTTTAAGTTATGTAGTTTGGGATTATGGGTCTCAAGAGGAATAATAAACACAAAACAAGAGTCACAAAAACACAATAGACCTTTACGTTTATAAATAAGGATATAAATACCAACTTAACTTTAATATGCTTAGACACAAAAGTAAAAAAAAAATTAAGTAGCACCCTTTGGAGTTAAAATTACCATAAAAGTAAAGGAGGTCTAATAAAATCACATTGTCTTTCTTTTAGTAATAAATAGAAATGATCCCACAAATACAATGCTGACAGAATTTGTTTCTTAAAAAAGTATATGATGGTCATCATAGCCCTAACTTTATGTATGACTGCATTTATGTTGTGATTCTATATCACTTACAACCAGAGAAATGAAATGTTATCCTCTAAAAAAAACAAATAAATAAATAAAATACCAAATAAATAAATAAATAAAAATTTTAAAATTAAAAAAAAAGTAAATGAGAAGAATTCATGTGTTCTTGATTATAATGGGTATCCATAATGCTCAAGAGAAATTTCTCCAACTTATTTGTTGCAATTATGTACATAGAAGTTACTGGAAATCACAATAGTAATGTTAAAAAACCCAGAATCCGAGGTTTCCATATGGACTACATTCAAATTCTTGTGATATGGTGTCTTGGTCTGGATCTATGACCAAGAATTGCTGAGCTCAGACTAATTTAT
>CM053410.1:70819819-70839906 GCA_028644305.1 Xerus rutilus
ACCTGTAATCCCAGCACTTTGGGAGGCTGAGACAGGAGAATGGAAAGTTCAAAGCCAGCCTCAGCAACGGCGAGGCGCCAAGCACCTCAGTGAGACTCTATTTCTACATAAAACACAAAAAATGGGGCTGGGGATGTGGCTCAGTGGTTGAGTACTCCTGAGTTCAATCCCTAGTACCAAAAAAAAAAAAAAAAAAAAACCAAAAAAAAAACCTTGATTGTCTATTCTCTTTGTTTAGTTTTAGATACTAACATGGTCTTTTAGATGCCAGCATATATTTAGCTCATATTTTCTCTATGATCAAAGTAGAATTTCTATTTTTAAAAATCAAACCACTTAGTATTTTTTAAAAATATTCAAATTGTGGAATTATTTTGATGATTAAATAAGATGCTGAATATTCAAAACAATCTTAGTAATGACTTAAGTTTTGTGAGTTTTAAGTTGATTAGGGTTCTCTCAAAAGTATAAAGAAAAATAACATATCAGAAATAAATATTGAGAAAAAATAAAGACAAAATGGAGAATTCTAATGGGGAGGAAATGAATATATAAAAGAAAGAATAGACACTATGAGCAGAAAAACACTTTGTGATGAGAGAGAGAGAGAGAGAAAGGCTTAGGATGAATTGTACTCTGAAACACAACTACCAGAAAGTCCAGGAAAGTTAAATAAATTTCAGGTTCTCAATCAAGGCTGCATTGTACACCCTGTATTCCGCTCAGGTTAGGGACAGAAACCTCTTATTAGGTCATCTAGGTTATAATTAATACACATGAGAATGAACAGATGCTCCAGATGAAAACTAGACCTATTTTTCAGCATGCCAGAGGTGGAAGGTCTAGAATGTTATAGAATGGGATCGCAGGTAGACAGGGTGAGTTTATAAAAGAACTCTCCATGAAAAAGATGAAGTTTAACTATATTTAATGTTGTTCCTTGGAGAACAAATGGAGAGCACATGTGTAGGTAAACACAAGTATGTGCAAAAGAGCCACATGAAGGGAGAGATTTCTGTTCATGGGTTGGTACTCACACCTGCAGTTAAATGGGCATTACTTTTAATGTAAGAACTGTAAATATTAATAACATTTTGCTAGTAATTTGTAAGTTCCTGTGTGAATATTTAGGCAAAATACTGATAGTATTTTATACAGCAATTTTTCCTTTATGATTAATCCTCTTTGTAAAAACTTAACTTATAAAAACACTTTTTAATATTAAGTGGCTCAAAATAAAAAAATATGCAAGTTAATTTTTTTAAAAAATTAATTTAAAAAAAAAGATTCTAAGGAGAATTTTGTTTAGGTCAACTAAGCAATAGATATTATTTAATATTGTTATTTTTAAAAAGCAACATTGTTTATAAGTACTTATGCTACAGTTTTAATGTATGTGTCTCTCTGAAAAAACAGCTTTTACCAGATGATGAGTCTTCTAGAAACTTGATCTTGTATTTGTCAGACTTCAGAGCTGTGAGGAAAACATACTTTGATATTTATAAATTACTCAGGTATTTCTGAAGATTGTGCATGGACTAGGAAAACAGATATAGCCGGTACTATGCTTAGTATTTACATGCATAGCTTTTTCTCTATACCTTACAATTTGGAAAATTATCATCCTCATTTCTCACAAATAGGAGCTGAAGTTCAGAGAATTTAAGTAACATGTCATAGAATGTGTCTATCATTGAACACCTAGTTCAAAAAGCTGAGCTCAGCTCACCAAAAAAAAAAAAAAAGGTTATATGTATGTGGATTGGTGGGAGACCTAGCCAGTGCTCAGTAGCCAATCTGAAATTCTGTGACACTGTGATGTGAAGGACTCCCTAATTTGGCCTTGATTTTGCTGTTGGCCAGACACTCCATTGTCCATGTTCTCTGTGGTCACTGGCTTCACTTTCTGGGAGATTTAATTTCCTTGTTATCCACTATAGTTGTGCGATCTCATGGTGTTCATGTGGGAGACTGTGTCAGTTGAAATGTGGTCAGCATCATCACCAGAAGAGAGAACTCTAAAAAGGTGGAATCAAAGACATTTCTGGCAATAAAAGGGTTATATATCTACCTGTGTCTTCTGGGTTTAGGAAAGACTGTTGTAAGACTCTGAAACCAATCATGAGTTTAGATTAAAAATCGTGATTACTTTCATTATCCTGAATAATACTCTATAACAGAAATTCAACATGCATCTCTTTTTAACTGCAAATGCTCTATTTCTTAGCACTTTTGGGGGTGCATCTGACTTTAAGAAAAGGAAATTCATGATTTACAGAGGTATCAGTCACAAAATTAATGACTGCATCTTACATATACTCTTGGTAATACACAGAAGACAAGTAAAATATTTAAACATATAGATCTTCAAGTAATGAATAAAGGATTAATTTGTTTTATCAGTGGTTGTAGTACATTTGATGTTTTGGATTTATTAATATAATTAAAAATCTATGTTGACACTTTGAGGATTCACTACAGTGTGTTTAAATCTGAAATATTTCAAGTCAAGCATGCATCCAGTAAGAAAAACTGAACCTGAGTCAAATAAAATGTTAACTCTTTAAAAGAATGCTTAAATATTATTTTTTCAAGCACATTTTTATGTTTTCTGGATCAAATCCAATTTTTATAATTTGAAGTTTAAAAAAAGTCTAGAAATACAGAAATAACACTAAAAATCACAAAAATATAATTTTGACATTTATGTAGTGTCAAATGTTATATGATTTCTAAAACACAAATCCAAAAAAAATGCACATTTGCTATTTTTCAGATTAACATTATTTTCAGAGTTTAGATTGATGATATTTAAACACTAAGTTTTGCTAGGTGTTGTGGCTCATATCTGTAATTCTAGCAGTTAAGGAGGCTGAGGCAGGAGGATGGAAAATTGATGCCAGTCTCAACAATGTAGCAAGTCTCTGTCTCAAAGCTAAAATATAAAATGACTGGGAATGTGGGTCGGAGGTGAAGCACCCCTATATTCAAACCTAGTACCACAAAATAAATGAACACATAAATACAAAAATAAATAAGTAAATAAATGTCGAGCTTTGATATTTCATATGAATTTGAAGGCAGTATATTCAATTTTCTAATACGGTAATTAAATACATCTTGAAAGGAATCAAATTTCTGACTTTCATAGTAAATGGTTAACTATTCCTCCTGGATGACCAAATAATGTGATTTAATAACTTTAATGGAATATCTGAAGAGTCCACAGAAGCAGTGTTTTCTTTCTATTACTTTGATTTTGCTAAGTTCAAACCACTGCTGTCATCAGCAGCACTAGTCTTTGGGAGTCATTGTGAAGACCCATGTTATTTATGCAGGGCATTGATCATGTGGTAAGCATCAACATCTTCCTGATGCCATCACATTCTTATAGGTGAAAGATGGCATTGTCTCTACTTTTGAAACTTGGAATATGCTACTTTTAGTCAATGTATTAAGAAAATTGCACAATAAGGTAAAATATATCACACAGTTTCAAAAGATGACAATTTGCCAGGTGTAACAGCACACATCTGTAATCCCCTTGACTTGGGAGGCTGAGTCAGAGGATCACAAATTTGAGGATCACAAATTTGAGGCCAGCCTCAGCAACTTAGCAAGACCCTCAGCAACTTAGAGAGAGCCTATGTCAAAACAAAAAAAGAATGAGGAGTAATAGCACTGCAGTTCAGTTGTAAAGAGCCCCTGGGCTCAATCCCCAGTACCCAAAAAAAAAAAAAAAAAGAAAAGAAAAAATTGATTGATTGTGCTAACTTACCAATAAATGATCTTCTACAAGCAAAATAAAAAGTTTCAGAAAGTTATAGAAAGTTTTAATTTAGTGAAAAGTATGATACATACTTTTTTTCTATCTTGTACATGCCAAAATATTCTGTGCTATACAGTATTTTATCAAAATGAAACTGAGCTCTCCAGGTGATGGTTTTGACAAGTTATTGTGCTGAAATTGTTGTGGTATTATGTAGCTTCCCTGAAAAAATATTTTGGTTCATTTCAAGAATGAGCTATTTTTTTCACATACTGATTCTACAGAAAATTAGTGATGTCAATCATTTGGAAAATATTCATTTGATTAATTAATAACTTGCTTTATTGTATTTTGTACTTCATGTACCAATCTACCCTGCAGAAATACTGAGAAAAATGACACAATTCTTATTTTTAAGAAATAACTATTCCCATATATTTAAAATTCATTCTTAATAATATTTATTGCCTTTGTATTTAAAATTCTTATTAAACTTGTTAAGTGTTAGATTTTAATCTACAGAAAATTCAACTACTACAGAGAGCTCCTTTAGACTTGACAGCCAGCTTACCCTAATGTTAGTAGCAGCATAACTAGGGTATAATTTATCAAAACTAACAGATTCACACTGTTGTAAGACTACTAACTAAATGACAGAATTTCACCAATTCTTCCAACAATGTTGTCTTCGTCAAAGTGGCAATCAAGATTCCAAATTTTATTAGCTAGTGTGTCTCCTTAGTCTCCTGTGACAGTGTTGTTTTGTTTTGGTTTGGTTTTTGGTGGTGGAGAGTTTGCCTAGAGATATGTAATAGAATAAATGCAAAAGGATCTGATACAACTTTTTTAAAGGATAATTAGTAGAACTTTCTATGTCTTAGTTGTTGTACTTGCAGTCTTTCACCAAGACTCTTTCAACTGTATAATGTGTATTTTATTTTACATAAATTATTCTATAAAAATTGTGATTTTCACAACACTATCAGAGACCAGTGGCTAAAGCCTGACTAAAGAAAACATCACCTTTTCATATTTTTTGTTATTATTAATAAGTTCCCAAGGACAATTTTCAGAATTCAAATTAACTTCACTATGGCATGCTACCTACTTCACAGAAGTGAGGAGAGATGTGTATCAAGAAACCTCTGGTACATACTAGGGAATGATATTTATGTTTTTAATAAAATGTTGGATTATTAGACTCTATAGAAGTTCACAAGTTAATATTCTATGGCCATGAAATAATTAGACAAAGAATTTGCCATGAAAACAATACCAGGTCAGCATGTGCTAATAAAAAATAACATCATAGGGATACTTTTAAGACATAACACCACTGACTGCAATTCATAAAAAACATTAAAACAAGATAAAACTCTTACGTATGCACATAGTATGGATAATAGATATATTTAGATACACATACATGTATGTAAATATATAATTTAATTGGTTAGTAATTATGTTAGCTTCTTTGTAACTAAGATGCAAGGATTTATGTAGTACCTATTTATCAGTTACTGGTCAATTACATCTGAGTAGGATCCAGGTCTCATTATTTATTTGCCTTCTTTGCTATACAACATTCCATACATACACATAGATTGATACGATCATTTCAATGTGTTAATATGTGCACTAGGTTCAAATGTATTCTTACATGTGTCTATGGAATCTTGAGAAATGGGTGATTTTTTTTGTAACCCTACATTATTCTAACATAAATGTTTTATTTTAGACACATAGTTCTGTTCCTCATCTCTAAGCAACACATTTTAGGAATCCAGTCACTCTGCTCTAAATTAACTAAATCTGTTCAGTCTAGATTTATTGTAATACTCTGTATTGTGTGGTAATATTTTACCTATCAAGTCTCCAACTTACTTCTGGTTTCCTACAGCCACAAACTACATGTATTTTTATAGATATACCCAAAACACAATCTATTGTGGAAATAGATAAGGATATTTCTTTGATATATCTCAAGAGCAGAAATATAGAGTATTTTAGTACAAGACTACTTATTTTGACTGAACGGTGCCAGATTACTTTCTACAATATTCTCACCAAGAATGTATGAACATTCCCTTACGTACTACTACTACAACCACTACTACTACTACTAAGAAGAAGAAGAAGAAGAAGAAGAAGAAGAAGAAGAAGAAGAAGAAGAAGAAGAAGAAGAGGAAGAAGAGGAAGAAGAGGAAGAAGAGGAAGAAGAGGAAGAAGAGGAAGAAGAGGAAGAAGAAGAAGAAGAAGAAGAAGAAGAAGAAGAAGAAGAAGAAGAAGAAGAAGAAGAAGAAGAATTATATTCTGTTGGAAAGAGAGAGAGGATAATAACATAGATGAGATTAAAGCAAATCGAATGAAATAATGAAAGCATAAGATATCTCAACAGCAAGGAACTAAAAAGACTAAAGTTAAAAGAGAAATCAGAAAGGAGAAATAAAACAAAAAAAAGAATAACTGCAGATTTAAAGCAAACAAAATAAAAGAATAAATATGTTAAATATGTTAAAAGTTAAATGAGATTGATATATTTAGAGAAAAAAATGGAAAGTCAAAATAGAATCAAGAAGAAAAAATAGTTTTGAATGAATCAAAAGTGTTAACAATGAAAAACAGTGAACAGTTTCCTCTCTTCTACTGAGAAACCCAAGACTAAGTGAATCCTTCAGCCGAGCCCACCACACATGAAGTAATACCTATATTATGTGAAATGCTCCAGAAAATAGATTAAAAAAATAGAGTTTTTCTTATTGAAGGGAATAACAATGAAAAATCATCATCAGGTCATATGAGAAATATCTTTAAGAAAGCTCCTCCTACTATGGCTTACAGAAGAACCACTGCACAAAGGACCACAATGTCTCTATCTTTGGCTTGATTTATATACTAAAAATTATAAAATCATATTTAAAATTTTTAACCCTGTCTTCGTCTTCCTTCAAGACTATAATTTGGGAGACTCCTGGAAAACTGTTTGTTTTGATAAATAGGGTATTTATGTTAAATAATAATAAAATTCTTATTTTTCTTTTAGACCCGATTCTCAAAAAAATTTACTTTTAATTCCTAGTATTACTGAATCATAATTTATGTTATTAAATTATAATATACATTTGGGGAGAAAAGTACAGAAACTGAAGATACAGCTATTTAGATAAATATCTGAATTTCTAAAATAATGTTTTTTTCTAGCAACATGGTTTGAAATGACAATTTTAACTTTTTGTTTATTTCTACCACATATTTTAATACAAGTATAAGAATAATTTCTTTTTCTGCTAATTTAATACTTATCACGGTCTAGGCTTCTGGATCTCAAAAGATCATGGTTGAAATGAGTTTCACCATGAAAACTATTACATTTATTTAAGCAATAGCTTTAACTGGCTTGCTTAGAATTATAATTCATATAAATGTTTGAGTACAACATTTAGAAAGTTCCTTTTTACTTTACATGTGTATGTTTCTGTGAAATTTGAGAGTTACCTAATACTTTAATTTTGGGAATCAAATTTCAGTTTTTCTGAGTCATTATGTTAGTAGTGTTTAGGATGTGTTAAATACCAGTCAATATGGTTGACATATTCTCAAGACTTTCCCCCAAGATTCTTGTCCCCTGGTTAGTAAAAACACTACTCTAAATACTGACCAGAAATAATTTTTCATATATAATTAGGTAGTATGTTAGTTCATGATTTTCACTATGACCTTGATAAATTAGCAGAAAAAGAAATTACTTTTATACATGTTTTTAAAATAAGTGAGAGAAATAAACAAAAAGTTAAAATTGTCATTTCAAACCGTGTTGCTAGAAAACAACTTCATTATTCTAACAAGACCAACTTATTAGTAGGAGAAGCTTATTTCTGGCTCATGGTTTCAGAGGTCTCAGTCCCTGGTGGGTCAAAATCCATTGCTCTGGGCCTGAGATGAGTCAGAACATCATGGTAGATGGGCTTGGCAGAGGAAAGCTACTCAGTTTACGGCAACCTTAAAGCAGAAAGTAAAAGAGAGACAGATAGATAAACAAAGCCAGCAGCAGGGGATGAAATATAACCCAAGGGCATGACCCCAAGTGACCCACTTTCTCCAACCGCACCCTATCTGCCTATAGTTACAACCCAGTACAGTAGTCCTGTCAATCAATCCATCAAATGGATTAATCCACCAATTAGGTAACAATTCTCATAATGTGATCATTTCATCTTTAAACATTCCTGAATGTTTAAAGATCTAACATGAGCTTTTAGGGACACCTCATATACAAATCATAGCAGTTATCCTCAGAAGAAAGATTATTCTTGTTTTTCTTGGGGAACTCAATATAATCATGTCAACCCTTATAAGCAGAAGACAGAAGAACTGATCAGAAAGAAACAGCTGAAGAGGAAAAGAGGGACAGAAATGAGTTCAAAGAGATTCAGAGGATTGACTTAACTCTGACTTGACTTTAAAGAAGAAGGAAGAGTCATCAGCCTAAGGACACAGGCACCTTCTAGAAACTAAGAAGGAGCCTCAGCTGACAACCAGCAAGGAACCTGAGTCATAGAATTGTATGTAACTAAATTCTGCTAGCAACCTGAATGGGCTTGAGGAGATTCATCCCCAGAGTCTCCAACAAGGAATGTAGACATGCCCAGGACTTGATTTCAGTCCTGTGAAATCTGGAGCAGAGCACCCGCTGAGCCTATTGTACCAAGACTTCTTATCTGCAAAATTGAGTAAATAAGTCAATACTATTCGAAGTTGTTACATATTTGGTACCCTCTTAAGGTAGTAACAGAAAATAAGTATGTTCAGCCACTAAGCTTTTTATTCTTCATAACAGCTTTCTGAGCAAGACACTATTATCGTCTACATTATTTTAAGCTGAAACAGGGATATTAAATAGCTTTCCAAGGTCATATAACTAGCAAATGGTAGATAGAAGATCTGAACCTGTCATCTGATTCCATCAAACATGCTCTTCACCTGCACACCACACATCCTCAGAATAATTTGTTCGATGACAAAAGAATACACTTCATTAAATATATCATCAAACATTTTGTTTATGCTTTCTTTCCCACTGACAACCTTTATCACTGCTGAATGCTTTCCCTCCTGTTGTTAAATCAATGTTTTCTCTGTCATAGCAAGACTTTGTGCTCAAACTTGCTTTTGATTTTGTGCTCTTTGTTCTCTAATTCTCACCTCCCTAGCCAATTCTCCTCTTCTTTCAAGTTATAACTCTTTGAATAGACTCCTGGGAAAGTGTTCCCTGGTTGTATCCTTTCATTCATCTCCTAACCTCTGAATGGGCATAGCTCTTTTTAGCTATAAGCTACCTTTTCTTTCTCAACTGTAAGTTGCCTTGTATAGTTTGTAGTTTTCAATGTGTCTTTATCTGATATGCAAAATTAAGGATGGAATCTTGATAGAAGTAACTTTTCACCATTTATAGTGGCTACCATGTGCTGTGTATAGGACAGGCAAATGGTAATAATTGGTGAGTGAGATATTTACTAGAAAATAGGCTATTGTTTCTTCTGCCCACTGATTTCTTAGAGAATTTATAAGACTCCTTGGAGAATTTCTAAGTTAGATACTACATAAGAATATTTTTTCACATATTTAACTGTAAATAAAGGTGAATGTTTATTTGGATCACTATAAATATGTAAACAAAGTAAATGGATAATATTTTAAAAATCGGTTGATCTATAGCTACAAAGTTCAAATTTATTCAGAATTGAACTATTCTCTCTTTGCAATATTTATTAGGTCATATTTTAAGGACTTTTATGCATTTTAAGAAAATGTCTCAGTCCAATGTGAAGACCTATGAATTATTTGACAGAGAAACTCTTAATAAACCCTGTTCTGACCCAATGGTCAGGAGTTAATTGGTATTCAGAATTTTCTTACTTGCTCATCTACCAAGAAAAATAATCATTACCTTGCTCCTCCTATTGAGTGGGGAACATGATGTTTAATGCTTATTTTAATTAATTATTCCCCACATCTTTAGTCTTTCTTCATATTCAGAAAAAAATGCAATTGTTCATTTTCTCCAAGTGCAGTAGGACTAGAATTGTCACTGTGATTTTATGCCAATTAATTAAAAATCTCCTTAACTTCAACATTAGCCTTTTTATTTCTCTTCAGGCTTAGTTAATATCCTTTTTTTTTTCGCTTTGGTAATATAGATAAAACTAGAAGTGTTCTAACTGTACACATTAGAAACCATTTATTATATTGAACAATGGATGAATTGAAGGTAATTTAATAAGGGTCAGGATAATGCTGCTCTCTGTCCCCAAAATTGATAAATGTTCTCAGGAAAAGAATCCTGAAGCCCGTTTTCTTTTTCTAGGCTCTTCTCCAGTGTCTTTTCCATTTGTTGCTTCTCCGATGTCTTTCCATTTGTTGCTTTAGAAGCTCTTAAGTTTTTTTCAACAATTGTATATTTCATTTGGCATTTGTGGTCCTTTTTTGGCAGGACTGCAATTCTGCCACCAGTTTGTCCATCCCACTGTTCGTAAAATGTTGATGGAAAAAACTTGACTTTTACTGCTACTTCAATGCAAAGATACTGGAAGTTTCTAAACAGAGAATAAGGTTATTACTTCTTGCCGACTGATCTTCCTGCTATGATAACACTGGAATATTCTAGGCAAGAAGTGATGATAATTTAAATATGACAGTAAAATTGGGATAGAAGCAGAAATGAATGAACAATCTTAGGCTTTCTATTAGACTGCACTACATTTTCATCAGGAACTAAGCATTGCTATGTACAAAGGCTTTTTTTTTTTTTTTTTTTTTTTTCACATTTCCTTACTGGAATTTAACTCAAATAACAAAATAAAAAATAAATATATTTGATTTTTATGTTTTTAGACCATGGGATATTATGTAGTATATAAAAACTATTTCAGAAAATAATTTAATTATACAATGAACTGTGAGGAAAAATTTAAAAGCAAATATAAGATATTGTGCACAATATTTGCTAGGACACTCTTCTAATTATTCTATGTCATCATGAATCCCAAGTGAAGAAGATTTTATATGTATTCCAACTTCATAGATGAAGATAATTTATGTGTCCTCTAGGTTACATCACTTATAAAGGATAGAACAGACAACTGAAGCCAGAACTAGACTCTGAATCATGTATATACTAACAATATTAAACACACATACATTTATACATATATACATCTAGATATGCTATATTTTTACAAAAAGTATATCTGAATATTTAAATAATTTTCTATAATTGTATTTTGTCTTTTTGTGCTTCTTAAAGTTCTTGGGGGTATTATTAACATAAACTGCTCATATTTAAAATATATATTTTAATGAGTTTTTTTTATATGTATACACCATTGACATCACCAGCACAATGAAGATAATGTACAAATGTATGACTCTCTCTTTATAAACTCACCCTCTTGAATTTCCCTTCTTTCTTCCAGGTAACCCTTTATCTGCTTTCTGTCAATATAAATTTATTTTAGTACTCTAGAATTTTACATAAATAAATCCTACAGCATATGCTCACTTTTGTATAACATCTTTCATTCTTAATTATTTTGAGATTAACTCACGCAGTTGTATATGTTAAGAATGCTTCTTATTTTTAAGTAGTATTTTATTGTATATCACAATTTTTTTCAATCATTATGTGTTGATAGACTTTTGGGTAATTTTTATTTCTTGACTTATAAACAGAGGTATTTTGAGGACGAGGGGATATAGCTCCATGGTAGAGTGCTTGCCTAGCATACATGAGGTCCTGGGTTTAAAACCAAGCACTACGAGAGAGAGAGAGAGAGAGAGAGAGAGAGAGAGAGAGGGAGAGGGCGAGGGCACGCATGAGAGATATATGAGGGGGAGGAGAGATATTCAGTCATTGTATCATTTAACATTTCTACCACTAATTTAACAGAGTTACAGATGTACCATATTCTTTCAACATTTGGCATGGCCAGTGTTCTTAATTTTAGCCATTCATTTCACATATGGTGACATTTCATTTTCTAACTTTTATTTCCTTAATGACTAATGGAGTCCAGCAGCTTTTCATGTATTCATTTTCCAGCATAATTTTTGTGAAATGACTGTTCTAATTTTTTTGTGTATTTTAATTTGATTTAAAATGAGTTATAATAGTTCCTTAAGTATGCTTAGACACATATATTTTACAAAATATTAGTTTTACAAGTATTTTCTATGAGACTATGGTTTATATTTACAATATTTTTTGTTTGTTTTCATTTTTGTTATTGGGATTTAATGCAGGGGCACTTTACCACTTAGCCACATCCTCAGTCCTTTTCTTATTTTTTTGAAACAGGTTCTCCCTAAGTGGCTGAAGGCCTTGCTAAGTAGCTGAGATTGGTCCTAAATTTGAGATCCTCCTGGCTTAGCCTCCTGACTTGCTGGGATTAAGAGGTGTGCACCATCATGCCTAGCTTATATATTCAATTTCATAAGAGTATCTTCATATATTTTAATTTTAAATTTTTTTTATGAAATTCAATGTTCTAATATAATCTACTTCCATAGTTTTAAATCAGATTTTGAAATATTTGATAAATCTAAGTTCCCTATTTTGTGCTGTTTTCTTCCAGAAATTTCATAAGTTTAGTATTTATATTAAATTTTATGGTAAATTTAGAGATAACTGTAGTATGTAGGATCTTGGAACAAAAATCTTCTGTTAAAGAGGTGATCATTTTCCAGTATGACAAGTATATTTGTTGAAAATCAGTTGATCATACAATGGGTGGATCTGTTCATTGACCCACTACTGTGTTCTTTTTCTCTATTTTGTTACTCTATTTTGACTTATGATTTTTAAAGTTATTATAGCTTAACGATATGTATTTAAATCAGATACTGTAAATACTCTAAATTTAACTAGACACAGTGGTGCACACCTATAATTTCAGCAATTTGAGGAGCTGATCGAAGAGGATGATAAGTTTCAGGAAGCCTCAACAATGTCCTGACTCTGTCTTAAAATATAAAAGGGACTAAGCATGTAGCTCAGTGGTAGAGTCCCCTGGATTCAATCCCCAATGAAACAGAACAACACTAAAATTTTGATTGCTTTTATAATGTTGTTTTGACTATCTAGATCATTTGCTCTCCAATGTAATTTTTATAATTAGGTTGTCATTATTTATTGGTGGGATTTGGGTTTACTTTAAAAATCAATTTAGAGTTACATTGAGTTTTGCAATATTAAAGCATAATAGAACTCTCTAATCAAGCAGGTTTCTTTCATTTATTTCAGTAATACTTTGTAGTGTTCAATGTACAGATGTTATATTTGTGTCAACTTATCCCTATGATTTGATACTTTGTATCTTCTTAAAAATTGTAGTACATTAAAAATGTTTCCTAATTATTGCTAGTTTGAAAAATGCAATAAAGTTTTGCACTTTACTGTTATTCTCTAGAAATTTGTTAAATTTATTATTAGATCTAGTAGCTTTTCATGTTATCCATGCCATTTGTAAATAATGACAGTATTTTGTTATTCCAAATCAGAAGGCTTTTTATCTTTTTCTTACCTATTACACTAGCTTTAAGTCTAGTAAAATGTTAAATATATAGTTATATTTAACATAAGGTAAAATCTTATGTTGTCCTTGATTTTAGTGGAAAAGCATGTATTCTTTCACACTTAAGTTTCATGTTAACTTTAAAGTTTTTATAGATTTCTTTTATGAAGTTGAAGTTTTTACTTCAGTCCCTTGCTTGTTGAGACTTTTTTCTTTTCTGAAAAGATAAATAGATAATAGATTTTTTTCAAGTATTATCTTTGCATTTTTAAAAATAATTACAAACACACTTCATTGGAATTAATTTTTTAAATTTTTTAAGTACATTTTTATATAATTTTATACATATTGTGCAGGAGATTGTGCTGCTGTTTACCAAGGTTTACAAGCCATAATTTTGATTGGATTCACAGAATGAATCGGGAAGTATTCTCGTTTCTTCGATTTTATGGGTCAGTTTATGTAAAATTGGCAATAATTCATAATATGTAGTAGAATTTATTGATGAAGTCATCTACATTTAGAGTTTTCTTTGTGATAATTACAAACTCACTGCTTTGAAAAAAGATATAAAGTTGTACAGATCCTACAGATTAAACTGTAGTAGATTTTTTCACTTAAAAAATTTTTGTCTATTTTACCAGAGTTTTTGTGAGCTGTTTCACTGCTCTGAATAAAAGATTTGACAAGAACAATTTTAGAGGAGGATAAGTTTTTGGCAGGCTCATGGTTTCAGGGTTCTCAGTCCGCTGACAGTTGGCTCCATTCCTCTGTGCTTAAGGTGAGGCAGAAAGAACATCAGAGCAGAAGAGTGTGGCAGAGTGAAGCTCAAGACGTACCATCAGGGATGATGGAGTGCGGGGGAGTGGAGTGCTCTCCTTCAACTCAGACAAAATATATACCTCAAAGGCAGGACCCCAGGGACCTACCTCCTGCTGCCGCACCCTACCTGCCTACAGTTACCCATCAGTTAAGGGTCTCAAACCTAATCATTTCACCTCTAAACCTTGCATTTTCTCACATATTAATTTTTGGGGAACACCTAATAAATATCTAAATATAAAAGTATTCATAAAATTTAATATAAAAGTATTCATGACATTCTCTTACAATTTAATAACTGCACAATCTATAATAATCTTACTTCATTGCTCAGATTTGTAACTTCTGTTGCTTTCTTTTATACTTATTAGTATTGTTATGGGTTAATAAATCTTTTTT
Organism: Xerus rutilus; assembly: GCA_028644305.1. Classification (NCBI taxonomy): domain Eukaryota; kingdom Metazoa; phylum Chordata; class Mammalia; order Rodentia; family Sciuridae; genus Xerus; species Xerus rutilus. The sequence continues at coordinate 70,834,379 of CM053410.1, forward strand.
TTCAAAAACAAGGTTTTGATTTCCTTAATTTTCATTCTCATTTTTTGTTTATGTATCAACAACTTCACTTTGTTCCTAATTATTTCCTTCTGTTGTTTGCCTTAGATTTTATTTTTTGTTCTTAGTGTGAAAGCTGAGGCTTAATAGCTTTCTTATTTTCTAATGCAGGTGTTTAGAGATAATCTTTTCACTAACTATGGCTTTAATTTCCATTTTGCTATTTCATTTTTAATTATTTTTATTAGTTTATGTTTTTCCCCTCATTTCTATCTTATTTTGATTTGAATATTTTTTCCATTTTATGTCCTTATTTGGCTTATAGCTATAATTTTTATGTTACTAATTTCCTAAGGGTATATAATATACATATTTTACTTATCAGAATCTACATTCAAATGTGATAAAAGCAATCATATTTAGGTTAAAACCTTACAATAATAAACTTCTATTTCTTCATTTGAGGCCTCTGTTATATTTTTGTCATTTTTTTAACTCAATATGTTGAAAATCCAATAATATAATTATTGTTGTTTTTAACTATCATTTATTCTTTGAAAAAGTTGAAAAATCAAATGCATTTACCATTTAGTATGATCTTTATGAAGATCTCATGCAGATTTCTTATGTTATCATTTTTCTGTGCTTTAGGAATATCTTAAATATTTTTACAGTGGGCTTTGCTGGTGATAGGTTTTTCTTCTTGGATTTATATGTCTGTATTTCCTTTTTGTTTTGCAAAATGTTTTTCTGGGCATTGTGAAGAAACTAAATTTATTTAAACCTCACTAAGTTATGTTGAAGTGTATGACTAATTCACACAATAAGTACTCTGTCAAAAACAAATATAGAAAATACTAATATAGATTTATGAAGAAAAAAACTCAAAGTAAGCCTGTTAAGCAATTATATAAAACAGAACGTCAGAGCTCAACATAAATACCTGGCATTTGCTAAAGCTAGGAAAATATATAATAATACATAATAATAACTGTAGATTTAGCACTTTTGACTACTGACTTGCAGTCAAAAATTTTGTTTGCATAAAATCACTTGTCTCTATTTATAAATTTGTTTGCTTCTTTGGATTTCCATTTCATTTTACCAAAAAAATTGATACTGAAGATGGTTTCTTTGTATAAGACCTTCAGATGGGTGAATTTTTTAAAGTATTTGTGGTCACCATTGATCTAATAAAAGATTCTAAATATTTATAGCTGCATAAACATAGATATCCCTCTCATAATGTCAGAATATTACTATTATAAGAAATAGTGACAGTGCATTGAAAAAAGAGATGCTAGAAGAGATTGAGGACGATACAAGGGAGGCACTAAAGAAGCTATAGAGATTTTCTAGAGATTTTTCTTGCCAGAAAATAGTTGAAATATAATACAAACTAATGAATTAAATTGATATAATAAGGGAATCTCAGAACTGAGAATGTAAGAAATTTATATGTGTTTTTTTCTTTCTTTTAACTTTCTCTATCCTTCCTACTGATTTTTCTTGTTTACTCCAATCCATAAAATCTTCCCAATTGTGTCCTTCTCTGGTACTTTCTAATCATTCTTTCACCTCTGAGATTACTATGTAACTTGCTACAATTGTCTTCTTCTCATTTTGTGCTTCTTGAGCTTCTTAATTTTGTGTACTAATAAATTTTATAGAATTTAAAGGAATTTTGGTCATGTCTTCAAATACTTTTACTACCTCAACTCCTTTGCAGTTTTCAATTATATGTTCATTAGCCTTTTTGAAATCTTGTCATATCACACTGATCTTTATGTGTGTGGGGGGGTGTCCTTTTTTCTCTGTTTTTTTTTTGAACTGTTTTTATTGATATGCCTTAAAATATTTCTATTTTTTCCTACAATGTCTATCTGCTATTAATCCAATCCAGTGTGACTTCTATATCAGACTCTGTATTTTTCTTCTATAAGATTAATTTGTCTTTCCTATCCTCTATATCTCTAGTTTATTTAATTTCTCCTATATACTTTAACATACATATTATTACTATAATAATATGTAATGTTCTTATTTCCTAACTTTAGCATTTATGTGATTTACACACACACACATACACATACACCATACATTTACACACACACACACCATACACACAGACACGCACACACACACACATATATATAGACTGGTCCTTATTATTGTGGGTTGTATTTGTTTTTCTTCTTTGTATGGCAGAGATTTTTATTCTCTTTGCACCGAGTGGGGATCAAAGCAGATTTTGATCTTCTACCAAGACATATTTCTGTAGGATCCTCCATGTCACTTGAATTCTACAGTTTCCCATGTCAGAACACAAACAAATTTTCAGAAATGTGTAAGAATTGTCTTTCACTGTCCTCTTCTGGATTATTTGCACTTTCTTGGGTAATTTCCTCATATACTCTGATCTTGCTCTGTTCTCAGCTGCAGAATTTAGTAGAGCCCCCTGCAGATATATGAGTTCTATCTATATGTAGACCTCTCTTCTGCAGTACTTTGTCTAAAGACCTCAGCCTCAACAAACATATGGAAAAATGTTCAACATCATTAGCAATTAGGAAAATGCAAATCACAACTACACTGAGATTTTATCTCACCTCTGTTACAATGGCAGCCATCAAGAAAACAAACAATAAATGCTTGAGAGGATGTGGAGAAAAAGGAATGTTTTTACACTATTGGTGGGATTGGAAATTAGTACAACCACTATGGAAATCAGAATGAAGATTCCTCAGAAGACTAGAAATGGACACATCCTATGACCTAGTTATACAACTTTTCAGTACTTATCCTGAAGAATTAAAGTCATGCCATAGCAATACATGCATACCCATGTATTGGGTAATACATAGTTATATCCAATAGTGTATAGCAGCACTATTCACAGTAGCCAAATTGTGGAACTAGTCTAGGTGTCCATCAACAGATGATCGCATAACAAAAATGTGATAAATATGCACAATGAAGTTTTATTCAACTAGAAAGCAAAATGAAATTTTGCCATTTGCAGGAAAATGGGTGAAACTTGAGAACATTGTGTTAAGTGAAATAAGCCAAACTCAGAAGGTCAAGGGTCAAATGTTTTCTTTTATATATAGAAGCCAGAGAAGAAAAAAGAAAAGAAAGAGTGGATCTCATGAAAATTGAAGGGGTATGAATAGAGGAAAGCGAGGAAAAAGAAGAGGGAAAGAAGAAATGCTGGAATAACCTTGGTCAAATTATATTGCATATTGTATACATGTACAAATATGTAATGACAAATTTCACCATTATGTACAACTATAATGCATGAATTAAAAATACAGCAAAATAAAACTTGGCCTCACATCTCACCAGGGTCTTCTCAACTCAGGAAGACTGCATTTTCCATCTAGTTCCTTCTGCCTGAACTGTGGCCTACAAATTTTCTCTAGACAGAAACAGGGGAAATTGTTAATTTCTCTCATTTGCTTTTTTTCTTTCAGGGATCTCTTCTGAGGAGCCTAATGTTCCATGTCCAGAAACAACTGTTTCAACATTTGTCTGTGTTTTTAATTCTTTTAGTCTGAATAATTAATATGGCCCCTTGTATTTTAGCTTGTGTAGATGTGGAATTCAATAGTTTAAATAATTAGTTTAATTTCTTGAAAAATCTTAAACTTTCTATAATATACCATTTTTCTGCAAATTAAAGAGAAAGGAAAAACAGTTTATATATATATGTATATAAAGTGGGAATACATGTGTACACATTCATATGAATATTATATACATGTATTCATATTGATAGCTATCAGTTACAATCTTTAATCTATCAATCAATAGATAATGACAATAGTCATTTAAGAAAAAATGTTACCATTCACCAATAAAATATAAAACTATCTAATCATTACATTTAAAAATTAATATTTTAATTTGCATGTTTGATATATATATTATTCCAGTTTCTATGTATGAACATGAAAATGCTATAGAATAGAATAATGTTTTTTAAAGCTATATAATTACATTTAAAAAATGGGTAACACTACTGTTATCACTGAATTTTTTTAATGTTTAAGTGCTTTATATAAATATTGACTAATTTGAATGGAATCATGCATTTAAAATTCTTCTTTTCTTTTCTTAATATTTGGTTTGCTTTCTGCCAAATACAGTACAATTAAGTTTAAGAAAATGTATCATATTTTAATTTTGCCTTGATTTTGAAGAATTGAGTTCCAGAGAATTAATATAAAATTTTCACTGTGTATTCTTTATATTTGTACCCCTAAAGCTATGTTTTATTTTTATATTATCTTAGTATTCCTTTTGAATTTTGGAATTGCAGTACTTGGCATATATTCAGATAAATTATTCCTTTGAATATACTCTAAGGCAATTACTTTGGTAATGATAATGTTAAATAGCTTATTTTCTCAGAAGCTATTGTCGAGTGGAAAAAGAAAATGACATATATTACAATTATCGATATATGATAATTATCACTTCAAGTCTTGGGTTCTTTGTGTTCTTACTGAAAAGTCTTAAGTTTCTATACATTCTTACCAATAATTATTCCAGTTTTTATATTGTTTTTTAAAATTTGATTTGTCCTTTCTCCTAGTTATGGAAGAATTATGCCTTTGAGTCAGACCATATTCAAAACATAATTTTGATAGTTATGACCTATAATGTTGAGCAAATCATTTAGCTTTTTCTTCTTCTATGTAATGGGAGAAAATAGTGGTATCTAGTACATGGCCTATTATGAGGAAAACATGTTGAAACCCAAGTAGAAGACGATGATTATTAACTGTGTTAAGACTTAATTAATGTGAGTGCTTCTAGAGACTGTCCACATTCCTTAGCTTGAGAAGTCTTTTCTGGCCAGCAACTTAACATTACTCTGATTTCATTTGCTCATCCTTTTTTCTGACCACAACCAGGAAAGATATCTGCTTCCAAAGACTCATGTGATTATATTGAATCCATCTATATAATTCAGGATAATATCACCATTTTAAGGTAATTATTTCAGTAAGCAAAATCCCTTTTGCCATGTTAGATAGCATATACATAGGTTCTAAGGATTAGGATGTGGAGAGTTTGGAGGGAGAGATTACATACCTATCACAATTAGTTCTGCTATTCTTTTGTTCTCTTAAATGAATTTAAGGAGGAGTTTATAAAGGTCTACACATATGTACAGGAGTTTTTTTAGTTAAAATTACATGTAAAATGTTTTGGAAGGTTCCTACAACGAAGGAAATCAATCTTAAGTTAGAAGAAAATTGATATTTCTGTTTTGTATTTTTCCTAAACATTGAGTGATGGTTTTAGGAATGCTATATGGGTGGTTACTTCAATTACCTCAGTAGTTCATCAGATGGATTTGGTAAAGTTGGTAGGGATGTGTTTATGGGCTGAAAAGTTGTATGTTGAAGTCCTGTTTACTAGTGCCTCAGAATATATGGTGTTAGATCTGGTCAGGGTCCAAGATGTTCAATTAGGGAGACTGGTCAGCAGCTGCTGAGCAGCAGCAAGCCAGACGCTGA
>CM053410.1:70840006-70853348 GCA_028644305.1 Xerus rutilus
TATAAATATATTCCAGAATTTATAGTGATGATGTCTGACATGACTGACATGAAACCTCTGTGTTGTTACTTTAAGAGTGACTCTCATGGTATTTGAATTATGTCTCCACAAAGTAGCTATAAAATTAAAAAAGAATGTATTTTGAAAATAAATTGAAAATTAAAATTGTTTCTATTTCTTTAGCTTAATAGTCAATTTGAATTTTTCTTTATCTTTCAAATAATTAACTTGCATAATTATATTTTATTTCCCTAGTACCAATTTTTGTCTCTATTGGGTTAGATGTTTTATTACTAATGTATAGCAGCTGTTTAATTAAATTGGAAATTGAAAATGCCCCTATGACACAGGATGGCAAGGATCAAGGGGAATTACATGATTGGGATTGTCCTATTGTTATAAATTTCAAGAGGGAGCAGAAAACAGAAATTTTGAGCAGTCAGAGCATCAGCTTCATTGTTCTTCATAGGTGTGGGCACATACAACATGGTTATTTCCAAGCCCCAAAGGTACAAGCCCTTGCCCTGCAATTGTCCCTGTCTCCTATGAATTCTTCCTCCTGGGCATGGTAATTACTTCTATGGCTATTCATAATGGCTTTATGTCAGCATCATTTTCTGCCCTTTTATTCATCTAATAATTGTGTAAACACTTACCTGTGCTATAATCAAGTATCTTTGAAATACCTAGCATTGTTCTTTCCACATGAACTTTGCTAAATTCACTTGAGAATTGTTGTTTTTGCATGTGTCACCTCCAAAATTTAAGCATTACCAATTTGATATAATTAAGAGGGAGAGCCTTTAAATTAAACAGGGGATTATGTCATGAGGGAAATTCCCTCCTAAATGGGATTAAGGCCCTATGGATGAGACACCATGCAGCATTTGACTGTTTTGCTCTTCCATGCCCTGACATGTGAGGACATGTCATTCCCACTCTTAGAGGATGCCCCCTCACCAGACAGGACCTGGCAATATCTCAACCTTGGACTTCTCAACCTCCAAAACTGTGACAAACATTTTTTTAAATGCTTGTCTCAGATATGCTGTGGGGAGCTAGCTCTATGCTACGCCCTTATGACAACCATTGTGTATAAATGGGAAAGGCACAAAGGAAGGAGGAACTATGTGATTGGTTTACATTTACTGTTGGTTCTGTGAATGTGCAGCTCATGGACAGAATTCAGGGGGCTTACGTGCCTTGCCACATGAACAGCTGTTGCCTACGTGCATTGTCTCTGATTGGCCCAACGGCCCTATAAGTTGAATGCTTGTTCCACAAATAAACGGGTACCTGCTCTGACTGTACTCCCTGGTGTGTCTGATTGTCCTGCGGCAGGGCTAGGAACAGGCAACCAGTGGGCTCCAACTCTTCCCAACTTCCATGGCTAGGTGAATGTGGGGGTGCCCCTTCGACCCGCTGGGACGGACTGCAACCCCCGCAATATGAAATTATAGTGACATGAAGACATGAAGCCATTTTTAGATTAACCATTATTTGGGTAACATGAGTTATAAAATTATTCAACTGATAATTTTCAAATTGTACCATGAATATAATTTTAATGGATTAACCTGCATCTTCAGCTATGTTCTTGTAATACACACTTGTTCAAAAGTCTGGGAGAGGCATAAAAGGCAAATGCCTTGAGTTAGGTGCTATTTCAAATCCCAGATTTCATGATACAATCTCCTCTGATGTTAAAAGTATAGCTTAAATTATACTGACTTAAAAATAAATATAATTGTCAGTTTTTGCATCATTGTGACCAAAATATTCAACAAAAACTACTCAAAGAAGAAAATGTTTATTTGAGACTGAGAGGTCAGAGGTTTCAGTCCACAGATGGCCAACTCCATCACTCTGGACCTAACATCATGGTGGAAGGACCCAGCAAAGGAAAGCTTCTCAGCTGATGGCAGGATCAGGAAGCAGAGGAGTGTTGAGGGGGACCAATTCACATGGAAGAACAACCCTTCCAGGGCAGGCCCCAGTGACATACCTCCTCCAGCCAGAACTACCTGCTACAATTACCACTGAGTCAAACTAGAATGGGCTGATTACATTATAGCTCTCATAATCTAATCACTTTCCTATGGATATTCCTGCATTAATAAGAGCTTTGGGGGGACATTTCAAATCCAAACAATAACAATATAAAATATACATCTGTTTTTTCATAGGATGTGACCAGAATTTTCTGACAGATAATGTATTTTGAACACAAAAATACTTGCAACAGAAAGATGTAAAATATAGTAAATCAGTCAAATTGGTGGAAAATATGCTTATTTCATCCACAATTCAACTACATTTATAGGGGCACCCACTCCTTCACAGAAAATCTTAATTAAGCTTCTTCAGAAATCTGCACCATAATTGATCTAAAGACTACCAGCAAAAGAGTCTCTACTGAAAAATTCAATATAGTTAAAGTTTCTGTTTCTTGTTGCTCTCTTGCTTGGCCACCAGCCCAAATGAGATCAGCATTCCAGGTGCTGAACACCCCCTTACTCGTTTTTCAAAAGGAACGTTTATGAAGTATCTAGTGAGGTAACAAAATAATGATTTGTAAGTTCTTTTTTTAACAGGAAGTGTGTTTGCAAATGTAAAGTGTAACAAGGACAGATTCTTTCACAAGGCCTCTGGCCTTGGGCATGAGCTTCACAGAGATGTTTACATATCAGAGATAAGAGAAGGTGTTACTAATTGGGCTCCATGGTAACAGCTGGCAGGGGAGGAAAGAAAGGGGAAAAGCAGCTCTCCCCTTCTCAGGTGCTGTCCTTGCAGTGTTAACTTACCCAGAACAGTAAAAGAAAAAAGCTGCTTTCGTGTGAAATTCTGCAGATTGTGAACTTCTAAGCCCCTCCCCTTACACGCAGGGTATAAAGTTCTAAAACTGCCTGAACTCAGGGTTCTGAGGAATTAATTGATTACAGTGAAAGCTGTACCCTCTGAACCTACTGCAGTCAAATAAACCTGCTTCCTGTTTCCTATTCGGTGTCTTGCCTCAACTGTTCCTACAACCCGTTAACTATGGAATGAGTCTACATACTGAACTATCTGGGTAGATTATGTAAGATCTACGTTCCTTCCTTTATATAAAATAAGAATAATAAGAATACCCAGATAATGGTTTAATGTCAATAGTGATTAAGTTAATATATGTAAGTTACCAAGAACATCATAACATATTTAATAAGTATTAGCTGTTAAATGTTGTTATTATCAAGGATAATATTTTCACTACTATTATTAATCAAAATATTTACTCAACTTGTGTAGAATTTAAGTACAATTTTATAGAGTTTCACTATCTCATTTCCCAAAATAAAATATTGAAATATAATGATATATAAATCCCAGAAGACCTGGAAAGAGAATGAGCTTATTTTCATTTAGCTCATTTAAAAAGAAAGAAAAAAGTTTCTCATTACTTGAATTATAACCAGGTCTAACAATAATTCTAAGTCCCATAATTCATTAATGAAGTCCTTTGCTATTTTAAGGCTAAACAAAATTATCTCTGTGCAAACATAAATGAAGACAGAAAAGTATATAGAAAACATATTATGAGACATAATAATTGGTAACTCTGATATATGTAGACACACCTAGTTTCCCATATACAATGCACCATATTCTTCCTTGTAAATAACAGAGTACCAGCTGGGACAATGGAGAGAAAAAGTAATGTTTTACTCAACTAAAAACTCAGTTTTATAAATAACCTCTGCTTCTATGCTTGAATGTGTGTTATAAATCAAATGAATGTTGGCAAAGACACCCAGTGAAGTTTATTAGAACAGAGCAATGTAGTTATTATGCATATTTTCAGCATTCATTTTTCTCCTGATGTTTGGATTTACTGGAAAAAGAGAAAACATTTAAAAATAAATAAGTAAAAGGAAATACCACCAGTGTCTTCTTAACATTGTGTTAGAAATGTGGTAGGCAGAATTACAATATGCGTCCTCTTCAATTTCTTGCAATTCCTGGAATTTTGAATACTATGAGAAAAATAACATAATCACGAGTATATTACATGACAAAAGGGAGATTTTAGATGCAATTAAAGTACCTATTCAATTAATTATGATATTTTCAATAAGAAAATTACTTCAGTTAGACACAATCTAATCATAGCGCATTAACTACTGTGTTTTCTTCAGCCCACTAAAAGCTGAGTATACTTCTGCTTATGCACACCAAAAGAGATTTCTCATTTCTTCTTAAATATTTGGAGCTATCTATAACTAAAGTATCTCAATTTAATTTTTTAGAAGTTTTTATTTTTTATTAAATTTTTAATAGATATGGACTAATTATGTTATCAATACCACCTTTGTGAGCTTTGGGGATTTGTGTATTTCAAGTTATAAAACTAATTGTGTTACTCTGTGCTCTACCAGCATAGGTCAGTTTTTAACATAAGGGAATTGTCTATTGAAGTGTCAGTTATGACATTGCTGGAAGCAATACAATGTACTATTAAAATGTCACATTAAAGATAGTTTATATAATTTCAATCAATGACTAATATGTGGTACTTTTATCCAAAAAGTAAAATAAATGTAGTTAGAAAACAGTTATGTAAATGGAATTTGTTCTATTTGTGAGATTTGACAGTGCCTTTTGAAGTATCCAGTTCGTATAAGTAATCACATATTTGTTCATAGGATGCATTTATTATGTTTCTAATGTTCATGAGATTAGTAATATTAGTAGTGATGACCTCTCTTTCATGTTGGATATTGGTAATTTATGCTCTGTCTCCTCCCTCTTTTAAAAAAAATGGCTTTTAATATTACTAATTTCTCTATCCATTTTTTTCAATTTTGATTTCTCCATTTTTTATTTCATTTTTTTTCCTGCTTGCCTTCATGTAAATTTGCTCTTCTTCCTCAAGTTTTTTGTAAGGAAAGTTTATATTTTTATTTGAAAATTTTCTATAAAATATGCATTGAATGTCAAATTTTTATTTAGGTCTTTCTTTTATTGCAATCTTTATTTTTTAAATTTTTGTAGTCTTATTTTCATTTAGCTCAAAATGTTTGTTTTTATTTTCTAGAGATGAAATTTTTGACCACCAGAAATGTAAAAGTTTTAGTTTCCTAATATTTGGGAATTTCCCAGCTATCTTTCTGTTATTTGATTTCAAGTTTAATTCACTCATGATCTGAAGACATATTTTGCTTGGTATCTATTACATTACATTTGTTAGGGCATGTTTTCCAGCCCAGAATGTCATCCATCCTGTTAAATGTGTCATGAGAGCTTGAGAAGAATGATACTGGATGGAGAATCCTATAAATGCTAGTTAGATCAAGTTAAAATGCTCCTCAGGCCAAATATATCCTTGTTGGTTTTTTCTGTAGTTTTCAGTTATTGAAAGAATGGCAAACCCTTCCATTACATTTGGAAATTTCTCCTTGTAGTTCTACCAGTTTTCCTCAAACATTTGTACACAATGTTGTTAATGAGTACAAGTTTTAGATCTTTATATCCTAATAAGGGAGAATTGATTTATTATCCTTATGTATTATCCCTCTTTATTCTTAATAAACTTTTCATTCCTTTGAATTCTGCTTTTTCTTAAAATTAATGTATCTACTTCAGTTTCCTTTAATTAGAGTTAGCATTTCTAAATGTCAAAGAAATTGAGCATTTTCAAATTATTCTTTTGTAATTTGATATCTTAATTGACTCACTAGAAAATATACACTGATGGATTTCAAGCTTTGGATTGTGTTTTGTTTTCTCTAATGTGACCTATTTTATGGTTTAGCTATATATCTTCCTTAAAGTAACTTTCCTTATCCTAAATAATTTGTAATATTTGTTCATATTATTTTTTATTGTTTTGCAAGTGATATTTTACATTATCTATTCCACTTTGCGTTCTCTATGAAGTAGAAATATGAATGTATTGATAAAATTTATTGCCACTTAAAAAAAATCTCCTTCCCAGTTAGGATTTTCATATACAATGTCTCATTTTAAGCCATAAATGTCCATACATCCTACTGAGTGTTAGACCTCTATTTAATATGTTTACTTATTTGTCCTGTATGTATACTCAAAAATGCCAATGAAAGCTCATCACTTTTTCTTCAACATCTATCCCTTGACAAAATCACCCAAGCTGGGAAACATCTTGATATTATTCCCTTGTCTAATCACAGTGTCTCATGTATCACACGATCTTGGCATTTTACATGTTGTCTATGATTCTCCTGCACCTGATTTAATTAATACTCTCATTATTAATTGTATTGCTCATCCCTCAGCATTACTCTAGTGATTACAGAGTAATGTTTCCTAATGTAAATGCAACCATGTGATTTTTCCTTCCCAAGGAATTCTCGGGATAAAATTCTCAATTCCTAACAAATCAGTTCAAAATGTGATATGATTCGTTCTTTTGGCAAGTCTCAGTATAGGCATACTTACTGGGCACACTTTGTTCTAGGCACACTAAGATCTTCTTAAACTCTTAGAATGTGTTGCAATTTCTCAAGCCTTTCCGTTATGCGGTGTGTATCTGCTCTGGCCTAATAGTCTTCTGAACCTCCTTGCTATCCTTAAACTCTACTACTGTGGATTGCTCTCAATGTTACACCCATCACAAATTCTTTTCCTATTCACCTCCTTTTTGGAATTTTTATATCTATTTTAAAAAGATACTATCATCTAGGAATAGGTCTATTGATGTACTTATCAAAGTATATTTATTATATTCTTCCATTTAAATGTCTCCTCACCTCCCCTTTGATCATCTTTAAGGAGAACCAATTTTAATAGAACTTGAAATGCTGGCATTTAACAAAATATATTCCACACAGTGTCATGTTTTAAAAATACTCTTTTGATGAATAATCTTAAAAGGCTTGGAGACATAATAGCATAATACAACCTATCAAATGTGTAGTAATATTTTCATCCTTTACACCAAAATAACTAGAAGTCTGTTTAAAGTGTCCTAATACATGCCCTCTACTATATTTAGTCACTATTAAACAGTTAGGCTTTAAAATAATCCTCCATAGAGAAGATAAATAGGACTGTGGAAGACTCCTGTAGGGCACTAAGGTGCCATAAAATAGATTAAATGAGAGAAAAACTTTCAAAGAACATAGAAGGTGAAGGACAGTACCAAGTTTTGAAGAGAAAAAAACTGTTTGTTTATTCCTCACAATGTATTCCCCGGAGACAACAAACATCTCAAGCTTGATCTATATATTAGGGGGAAAGAAACAGAAACTGCATGCTCAGGAGAATTTAGCCATCAACAAACAAATTGGTGATGTCTATTTTAAAACACATTTTCTATCTTTTTGGTGGACTTTTGATTTCCTCTACGATATTACATATGGTAGTTTACAACTTTTCAGTCACTGACCTCAAATTGCATGGCTCATGAATATAAGAACAGAAAGAACAAATAGTAGTGTATTGCTCTCCATAGCCCAATTCTAAGTATAAACAAATATGTAAATCTGAAAAGCAAATATTTTTCTTTATATTTATCTCAACTCACTGAGCTTTCTTACATGCCCCATATACTGGGTAATAGGAAAATAAACTAATCTTAGACCAACCATTTTAAATTCAGTGGAGACAGATATAATCAGTTAAAATGATTCTCATACTTATTAGGGTTATATTTAGCTATAAAGACAAACAAAACAACTACAAAAAATATGTGAGAAAGGAACAGGATAAAAGTTGCTTTCTTTTCCACCTATAGTGTCAGGAGGTGAGCAGCAGCCCAGTGGAGAGGTGCTAGACCACTAGGAGCCCAGGCTCTTCCTACAGGGTTGTTTACCAAACTTGGTCATGTGGCCTCCTTAGGTAGAATGGATGGAACTTGTAGAATTTTTTTTTTTAAATCTATGATTTAAAAAAAAAATTTTGTTTGGACTAAGCCAAGCGTATTGGTGCATGTCTATAATCTCAGCAACTCAGGGGGCTGAGGCAGGACGATTGCGAGTTCAAACCCAGCCTCAGCAACTTAGCAAGTCCCTAAGCAACTCATATGGACCCTGTCTCTAATAAAATATATCTAAAAAGAAAAGGCTGAGAATGTGACTCTGTGGTTAAGCATCCCTGGGTTCAATCCCTTGTACCCCGCCAAATTTGTTTGGACTATGTGCAACCCTAAAATCAGACTATTTTAAAGAAGAGGAGGATGGATATTGAAGAACAAATTGTACTTAAATTATCTTGAGGCAAAAAGTTCTTTCCCTTTGAGTTCATACTTCCTTTCCCTTTTTTCCACAAAGTGGGTATTTGTTTGGTTATAGTGGGGGCAATCTGACTAAGGTAACCTCATAAAGGAGAGAAATTTTCTGTGACTGCTAGAAAAGATATTAGGGACCTAAGAGATTTTGCTAGAAGTGGTTGTTTGGGTGATCTTCTGAATTGGTAATTGGTGGGATACCAGGGGCATATTGATGCTTACTCTGTTAACATACTACACTGAATTTAGATCAGCTATAACACTGAGCCTGGTTGCTAGAGTTTGGGCGCAGTTTGAGTTTATATCAGTTATACTTCTTCACCCTACTCCTTCAGGCTAGAGAGAGAGCAAGTTCACCTTTTGCTTCTCATACTCGAGCAATGTTATAAAAAGTAAACCAGTCCATAACCTCTATCAGATTCTAAGGTGCTGCTCTTATTAACTAATCGAAAGTACTATATTCTATTTGTGTATTACAGATCATTTTTCCTATTTTATCAATTTTTTCAAAACTGATTACAGTCTTTAAATAGTTGAATTTTATTCACAGACATCTATTATGCCATTGAAGAAGCAAAGATTAGAACCCCAAACTTTACCTTTTCTGTACAAGTCCTTTCTACCCTGTTTCAAATTTTTAGAAATATAAAATCATAGAAGAGATATATATATAATATATATGTATATATATACATAAACATACATCATCAGAAAAAATAGTTACTTTTAGAAAGGAGTATGGAAAAGAGTTTATACATAGGTAAAATGTCACTTCTACTGTAATATTCTATGTTCACCATAAAATAATGAAAAAAATGAAAGCAAATACAGGTAAATGTTAACACATAAAATATGTTGATTAATAAATATGCTTTATTTTCAAACAATTAAAATAAAAATTAAATGTCTTTTACTTATGATTTCTGACACTTTGTGTGTGGCACTGGTCTCTTTCCTCTTTATTTTTTATAAACAATGTAGTATTTCACTGAATTGCAGTCTTTAATTAATTAATGAGGTTGAAAGCCAGCCTTGTACACACTGCAGAGTGTTCTCTTTGAAGACAGTATAGTTATGCTTCAACTATTGATTTTTAGAATTCTTACTGCTAACATTTTATTTTCTATTTATCCCAATTTCTCCTGACAACCTCCAACTTCTAAATTATCCTTTCTCTTGTTAAATTCACTATTTTTTTTCTTTTTTTAACACTACCATTTGTGAATTTACCCATCTCACTTTATTTTGCTCGGACTATACTTTTATTTAAGTATTTTCTTTGTGAACAAAGCCAGAGTTTAATCAGTCTTTAATCAAACAATGCAAGTAACATGTAATCTTTTCACTTCTCCCATCTTCTCTCCCATCTTCTCGTAGGCTATTTTTTGACTAAAATATCTAATTCCTGTAAAGATTTTTTTAATCAAAAATGAAACTTTTATGAAAGAAATTACTGATTTTTAAGTACGAATTTTTTATTTATTTTTCTTTTGCTGTAATACCTACTCTCAAAACTATCAAAGAGAAGGTCTCTAAATTTTAACAATTCTTATTTCTTGTTTATCTGAAAATGTTTATCTCACTCTCAGTACTAGATTAATGCTTGATTCCATGCTTACTAGTGTGCATGAATATAGATTGAGTTTCAAAAGCATTTCCCTCACTGTTTTTGAAGATTGTTTTTAGCATTATATTCTTTCAGATAATTAAGCTGATGAAAAATGTTTTAAAAAGTCATAAGTGAGTTAAAGGAAAATGTAAGATAGAGTAGATATATTCCTATTCCTTTAAGTGCAACTGAAGTTCCTTCGTGTAACATATAATGCAAACTTATGATTCTGAAAGATGGAATGTAGTCTGCAATTTGAAATCTTGTCATTTAAAGAACAGAATTTTGGTGTATACTTGAGTTTTCTTATAAACTCTTTTACATTAGACTGATTGTTGGAAACACTGACAATGCTGACATGTCAACAGAAAGAAACTAAAAACAGCCCCAATAAATTTTTTCTGCCTTTAGGTAAAGTCCAGAAAAGGAACAACTCTAACAAGACAGATTTTTTTAAAAAAAATAACTGTTCTACTACTATATCCGAACACTACAGATAAACACTGTGGCCTCATCCCACCCCAAAAAGCACAGACTATGTGGTAAGTTCATATTTTCACTCTAAACAGAGTATAATAAGACAGCTTTCTCTCTCCATCTCTTGAAAATAGGATGGTTCTGGAAGGCAAAATACAAACCAAATAGTCTTATTTCTGCTGGATGACATGTATGTGTGACATGGTTGAGTCACACATATATGTCATCACTGGAGGCCCCATTGCAAGCTAGAATTACCACTCCTACTTGGAAAAATGAAGTGACCTTCTCTGAACCTTGAGTGTCAAGGGAGACTGGAGAACCTGGCTTCTCCTGTGCTTAAACGACAAAGCAGCACCCGTGCCTCTTCTCTGTTCCCTTGTTAGAGCAGTTCAGAGGCTACAGCTGAAATGAGAGATGAGATCCATTACTCATAAGGACTCATATTTATATATTTCAATAAACATGAATTTTTACACCAAGATCCAGAAAGTTTTAAAGGTGAATGAAAAGAAGAAAGAAAAAACTAATAGCAGATGACAATATCAACATGCTTAGAATTATCTAATGAGATACTAGAATTCTCTGATGAATAATTTAAGCAGTCATCATGAAAATGCTTCAAGAAGCATTTATAACAGGCTTGAAACAAATAAAGGCTTGAAACAAATAAAAATAGAGTTATTTATAATTGATGATGGGAGATGTTGTCAATAGTGTTACTAGAACAAGTACAGAGATGTGGTCGTTGCACTTGCTGTTATGGAGGTCATTAACAATGTTAACAACAGTAGCTTTTATAAGATGGTTCCCAAGAGTGTAATTTGCATTGAGAATACTAGGATACAAAGGAGAGGAATAGGAAATGAGGTCTATAGTTAATCTGTGGAAGTTCGATTTAAGCAAGAAGAAGTCATGGGTGAGAGAAGTGAGTTTAAGATAAATGTATTAAAAATGAGAAAAAAATGACCATTTTTTTTCCAGTGGTTTTCTTTTAAAAGAGAATGAAAGATTGAAGATACAGAAGAGAGAATAGAAAATTCATTGAGAAATATCCCAGAATAATTCAAAGAAAATGAGGTCTTGGAACAAGTGTCCTTATATAGATTAATGTCCTTTAATCGAAGCCTGAGAAGTTCATTTATAAGTAGTTAGAAAAAATCCAAGAAAGTATGTGGGTGCAAATGCTTGTCAGAGAATACAAATAGTAGAAGCATCTATTTCAACATTCTCACCAGAAAACAGCATCATCATATAGTGAAGGTAGTGTGAAGAAAAACTGAGCAGAGATGGTGTGAAATATCTTTGGGAGAATAAGAGAGTAAATTGACCATGGAAATGTCAAATGTCTACAATGTAGAATATTAATATAATATTTTGAAGATTTGTCCTGATTAAGTTAATGACTTTCACAGGTATGAATTCTTCACTTGGTTGAACTTACCTCTCTTTCACAGTGTCCATTTTTCTCTAATATTTGGTGATTTTTTTTATTAGGCAGCCGTTTGTGCATTTGAAATTAACTAGTAGGCTGCCTGAATTTTTATGGCAAATGTCTTTTGTTCACTGTAATAACAGTAGAAGACGCCCTCTGGAGATAAGCCTTGGATCTTTTAAACTACTGAAAGAGATGTTAAATCTTGCTCTAGGCAAAACTGTGTTTGAAATATAGTGTCACTCTGTCACAATTATTAAAATGGTACATGCTTATGAGGGTGAAGAGACATTTTATGTTAGTAGGAAAGTGATAATATACATTCTTCTAATGTCATCCCAGTAAATAAAATAAATAACATTTTAATTATTCAAGTAAAGCATTACCTTTGCTCTTAAGAATTCTAACAGCCGTATTTTGAAGCATCAGTTTTGATTTTACCCACAAGAAATAGGTGAACCTAAGTGGTGGAAGAAGGAAAGATATTTGAAGCAAATATCTACCCTAATTTATTTTTAACTCAAAGATATCAATCTGATGTATATGTTAGTGATGAAAATATTAGACATAACTCTAGACATATTTTTTCACATACTGAAAAATATTCAATTTACATTGTATTTCATCTCTTTGCTTTAATAATAAATATCAAAAGCTAATATTTACCATTATCTTAAATAACAGGACAATGGAAGATTAAGTTTCTCACAATCATTTGCCTAGTTTTCAATAAGAAAATTGAGGAAATCTCTAAGAAATTCCACTTTGCCTCTAATTGTTTCTATAGATCTCAGTTCTTGAGGTAGGAATCAGATTGCATTGGTTTTGACTAGAGGAATAAAGAAATCTTGCAGCTTTGCTAATAATGCAATAAAAAAAAAGGCCTTTCCCTATGGAAAGGACTTCAACAAAAAGCAGAAAACAAAAACTACGACCATAGAAACAAGTTTGGGCTATTGTGCAGGTAGATAACTGAGATACTTCAACAGATGGACAGCCAGCTCCAGCTTCCAGATGTGACTGAAGTCAGTTTAGACCAGAAAATCCTAGTTAAATTAAATGACTATAGATCTATGAGAAAAATTTGCTGTGATCATGTAAGACTGGCCCAAAGCAGGAACAAACTAAAAGCTAAATATTTGTGTTTTGTTTTGTTTTAATAAATAGACTAAGTTGTGTGGGGATTGTGTAACAATAGAAAATTGATATCCAATTAATTTATGAATTAAACATGAATAAATATAACTATCAGTATCTATTTGCCACAATTAGTCTGAAACACAATGGACTTTCATCAGAACAAAAATGAAAACATCATCATTCATATTGCTAGGCATATTAAAGGAAAAGGCTAATATTAAAAGTTTACCTGAAGCGGGGTGCGGTGGCTCAAGCCTGTAATCCCAGCACTTAGGGAGGCTGAGACAGGAGAATCGCGAGTTCAAAGCCAGCCTCAGCAATGGCGAGGCGCTAAGCAACTCAGTGAGACCCTGTCTCTACATAAAACACAAAATGGGACTGAGGATGTGGCTCAGTGGTTGAATGCCCCTGAGATCAATCCCCAGTACCAAAAAAA
>CM053410.1:70853448-70896658 GCA_028644305.1 Xerus rutilus
TTTACCTGAGACAGTGTAAAGAAGTAAATGCCACTGCAAATTTCTATAGCCATATGAAATCAAATGCATTTTTAAAATTTAGGAAAACTAAAGTAGTTTTCATGTGAGTTGAAACTGGAGAAATTCACTGACAGCCAAAATACTATATTATCTATGTTAAGTTTTTTAGGTCACTTGACTTTAAACAAAGAAATAAAAAATGATGGAAATTAAATAAAAAATTAAACATTCCCTTATTTTAATTGCTTTTATATTGTATATTTTTTATTTTAATTGCTCCAAAGCAAAATAAGTAGCAATGTACTACATTTATAGAATATGTGTAAGTAATGTCTATGAGCCTGGCATGGTGATGCACCCCTGTAATCCCAGTAACCTAGGAGACAGAAGCAGGAAGATCAGAAGTTCGAGGCCAGTCTTAGAAACTTAGAGACATTGTCTCAAAATAAAAAACAAAAAAAGAGGATTAAATATGAATAAATATAACTGAATATAATAACTATAAGTAAAATATACTATATATCATAAATATAACTAAATATAACTCAGTGGCAAAGTTCCCACAGGCTCAATCTTGAATACCAAAAAAAAGAAAAGGGAAGGGAAGAGAAAGGAAAGGAAGGGAAGAGAGAGAAGAGAAGAGAAAAGAGAAGAGAAGAGAAGAGAAGAGAAGAGGAGAAGAGAAACCATCTGTGTCCACAGTATCAAAAAGGACAGGAGTGGGAAAATGGCACTATTTCCCAATTATAGTGTTATAAGCACATCTATTACTAGTAAAGTAGCACAATATTATTTGAAAATAGAACCAATTTATTAAGTTATTGTTATACATTGCAAGCCCTGCAGCAACCACTAAAAATATTTTTAAAGATGTATAAATATAAGTTAATAAGTAGAGAAAATGGAAGGCTCTTTGTCTTGTTTCATCACAAAAAGGAAAGCAGGAAATTAGAAACAAAAATTGGACAGAACAATGGTAAAATGGAAAAAGAGGTGATCTAATTTATTTTAATTATTTTAAAATATGTTTTTAATCAGCACATAGTAATTGCACATATTTATGCCGTACAGTGTGACACTTCAATACATGTATACAACAGGGCAATTGGCACATATATATCACCTCTCAAATATTTACTATTTTTTGTATTGAGAAGATTCTTAATTCTTTCTTTCTACTAGTTATTTTCAACCATAGTTATTCTACTTTGTTTCAGAACATTAGAAATTATTTCTCCTGTTCAACTGCCCTCCTGTACATGTTAACTATCTCCTCTTAAGATGATTTATTTTAATCCAAACACATAAAAATTATTCTTAAATGAAAATGGCTTAAAAGACATAGAGTATGTGATAGGGTGAAAAATCAAAAATTATTACAAATTCATTTTTATTTTTCTGAATTATACATAATGTGATATCACATCTATGGATGAGCAGTGCAATGGGATAAATTTCTTAGAGACCCCTCCCCCCCCCAAAAAAAAAAAACAGAAATGGGATGTGAGACGAGGTTTATTGAGAAATGTTTGTGGGAAAGATCCAATGGCAGAGAATGGACACTTGTTCTGCTAGGAAGTGTAGTGGTGATGCGCTGGACAGCTGCACCTCCATTGCTCATGGTGCCTCTAGTACTTCATCAGAAAATTGGGCTTCCATTCTTCCAGGACATTTTTCCAGTGGTTGCTGGCTGCATGGGCACTTTCCTCTCCATGATGCTCTGATTAGCACCAGTTTTCACAGGGAGAGGAGTTTTATAAATTAGGTTACAGAAAAAGCATCAGCTTAGCTCTCTTTGCCCCATAGTATGACAGTATTCCTAGGAACTTGGCATAAATGGAAGAAAGCTGCTTTCTATAGATAACCCTAAGTTACCCTAATTCCTAGCACACATTGAGAGAAAGCTAGGGTCCTTCAAGACAATATTTTCTGGAAAGTCTTTCCCAGGTTTGTTCTCATGGTTCCCTACACTTGGCTAGGTACTCAGGAATCAAGAAAGGTACTTCAGAGACATGGTGTTTAAATATCCTCATGTGTTCCAAAGGTGACACACATAATTCTACCATTTTAACCTTTTTTTTTTTTTTCGGTACTGGGGATTGAACTCCAGGGTACTCGACCACCGAGCCATATCCTCAGCCCTATTTTGTGTTTTTATGTAGAGACAGGGTCTCACTGAGTTGCTTAGCGCCTCACCATTGCTGAGGCTGGCTTTGAACTTGCGATTCTCCTGTCTCAGCCTCCCTAAGTGCTGGGATTACAAGCTTGAGCCACCGAGCCCGGCCATTTTAACCATTTTTAAGTGAAGAGTTCAATGACATTAATTTCACTCCTCTTGTTTAATAATAACCACCGTGAATCTCCAGAAATGCATTCATCTTCAAAACTAAAACTCCATACCGATTAAATGTAACTCCCCATTCTCCCTGACAATACATTCTAATTTTGTTCTATGAATTTACTGATTCATTTAGATACCTCATATTAATGGAATCATACACTATATGACCTTTTCTGATGATCCTATTTCAAGGTTAATCCATGTAATATGCATTAGAATTCTCTTCAATTTGAAGGTTGGATAATATTTCATGAAAATTCCACATCTGTTTACATATTAATTCCTAAATGGATACTTGAGTTTCTTTTATTTTTTGGCTATAATAAAGAATGTGGTTTTAACACTGAGTGTACAAATATTTGCTCAAGTCCTTTCAATTATTTTAAGTATACACCTAAAAGAGCAATTATTGAATCGTATAGTAATTCAATGTTTACATTTTTGAGGATTTTCCATATTGTGTCACATAACTATGTCATTTTGTATTTCTACTGAGTGGAACAAGCATCTCAGTTTCTCCTTATCTTTTCTAAAACCTATTTTTTGTTTTTTTATAATAGTCCTTCTGATGGATAACTCATGGTATTTCTTTGTAGTTTTGATTCGTGTTACCTTAATTTTTGAATGTTGTCATATTTCAATGTGTATATTGGCCATTTTTATACAAATGTCTGTTCAAATATTTTGTTCATATTTTAATAAAATTGTGTCCTTGTTGAATTAGAGGGAATCTTTTTGTGTTCTGAATATTAAAATTTTATCACATGTAATTTGCAGTTTTTCCTCTACTCTGGGTTACTCTTTCACTCTACTGATAAGGTTCTTTGATATACAGAAGTTTTAATTTCAAAATTTAGTATCTATTTTTGTCTTTGTTTTCCATGCTTTTGGAATCAGAGTAAAGACATCACTGCTGAACCCAGTGTTATTATGAAGCTATATTCACTATATTTTCCTTTAAGAATTTTATATTTCAGGCCTCTATACATTTTGAGTTGATATTTGCATGTAGGTAGGGGATCCATGTTGATTACTTTGCATTCAGATATCCAGTTTCCTCATGACAGTTGTTAAAATGATGATCCATTTATGCATTGAATAGACATGAATTTCTTGCAAAAATCATTTGAAAATATAGGCAATGGTTTATTTCTGCAATGCGTATTTTATTCGATTGGTTCATATTTCTTTCTTTATGCCAATACCACACTGATTTGATTACTGTAGTCTGGTGATCAGAAAATTACAGTAGTTTGAATTCAGAAAGTATAACACTTCCAATTTTGTTCTTTTTTAATATTGTTCTGGTTAAAAGTCAATTTTTAATTTACAGATATAGCTTTTTTAATGATAGAGAAAGAATTATCATAGAAACATAATGAAAAGAATTTGGAATAGTTTTATTATTATTATAAAAAAATGAACTTCATAAAAAGAAATTTAAAAAGATAGAAATATAACACAAATGAAAAGTAATCCATTGTCCAAGAAGATATATCAGTCCTATATATGTACAGAAATAATATCAAAGCTTCATAATACATGAAGCAAAAATACATAGAAATGATAATAGAAAAAAAATCAAAGAAATCAAAAACTTTTACTGATAGACAAGTAGAAAAGAATCAGTTGGAATACAGAAGACTTGAACAAAATTGAATTAATTAAATTTAGATGAAATTTATTACACAAAGGACACAAAATCAGAAGAAGAAACTAATCTATCTTAGGTCCAAAAGGAACATTCACCAAGATAGGTTACATTCTGGGCCATGAATAAAATTTCCACAATATTAAATAGTTGAAATTATGCAAAGTATAATTTCAGATGAATGAAGAATTGAAAGCAAGTAAAGAAAATACAAATATTTTTAATTATGCAATATGCTCTTAGATATTTCATGACTTAAAGAGGAAGTCACAAAACATTATTAAGTGTTTTGCATTAATTAAAACAAAAGTAGAACATATTAAAATTTTCAAGACGTAGTTACAGCAATGTTTCAAGGAACATTTTTAAAGAGGAAATGCTTAGATTTGAAAAAATCCTAATATCTTAAGTCAATAATAATTTTTTACCTTGAAAAATAGGAAAAAGCTTAAAACAAGTAGAAGAAATGGAATATTAAAAATGGGAACACAAAAAATAGGAACACAAATAAGTAGGGTTGTGAAGAAAATATAAATTACTACAAATGTAAGTAATTCAATATACATTATCACTGACCTTACATACAGTACAAAGATAATTATCAACAAATTCACCTCCACAAATTGATGACTTAATGAAATGGACAGATCTACCAAAAAAACAATACAGTCAAATATTACTCATGAAGAAACAGGCTGGAACCATATCAATTAAGGTGATAATTAGAAAACTTTCAACAAGGAAAATCACAGACTCAAATTTCTTTTCACTTGCAAATTCTACCACTTATTTAAGAAGAAATTGTTAATTCTGCACAAATTCTTCCAGAATAAATGAAAATGTTCTAAGTAATTTTAAGACTAGCATTACCCCGATATGAAAAATGCAAACAAGATATATTAAGGAAAAAAGTGAGAGAGTAAATAGTCTTTGTGGATAAAGATGCAAAAGTCACTAACAAATATTAGAAAATCAATTCCAACAATACATGTAAAGGATAATATTCCATAGTCATGTGAAATTTATGCTGGAAATGCAAAGCTCTCTTTATGTTCAAATGTCAATAAAATTTGTACATTAAAAAAATAAAGCAGAAAAACCTAGATTCCTCTCTAGAAGTAGAAATAGCATTTGATGCAATTCAAAATCCATTATGGATTAAAGAAAACACAATTTCTAAAGCTAGAACAAAAGAGAATATAGTCATCTAATGAAGATATTCACAAAAAGAAATAGAGGAAAAAAGTCTGAAAGTACATTTAAAATCACACTTCCTGGACAGAATTGAATGTCTTTCTACAAAAAGTGGAAATAAGACAAAGAAGCATGTTCTCATCACTCCTATTCAACTTTATACTAGATGGTCTAGTATAAAGAAATAATTAAGAAATAATTCTTACTCAATTCATACTCAAGAAATAATTCTTGTTCTAATAAGACAAAGGGAGCCAGGTGCAGTGGTACAAGCCTATAATCCCAGCATCTGGGGAGGCTAAGGCAGGAGAATCACAAGTTCAAAGCTAGACTCAACAAAAGCAAGGTGGTAAGCAACTCAGCGAGACCCTGTCTAAATAAAAATACAAAAATAGAGCTGAGAATGTGGCTCAGTGGTTGAGTGTCTCTGAATTGAATGCCCTGTACCAAAAACAGAAAAAGAAAAAGAAAAAGAAAAAAAGACAAAGATTTTTGGAAAAACAGGAAAATACTACTATTTTGGTTTGCAAACAAAATTACCATATATATCAAAAACAATCTCAAGAAATGTAAGAAAATAATAGACACATGAATTTGCTATTTCTCAAATGTTAATGAACAAAATTAATTGATTTTTATGTAGTAAAAATATACCAGAATAATCAAATTATTAATGAGTCATTATAATACCATCTTAAAAAATGAAATACTTGGATTTAAACACAAAAATATTATATTTTTATATATTTAAAACTGGAAAGCATTGATGAAAGAAATAGCAGATTTAAGAGATATATATATCTCTTATATTGGAGATACATATATTCCATTTATCAATAGATAAATTGATATATTAGTATAGCTCAGTAGTCTCAATATCCTTAAGATGTCAGTTCTCCTTAAAATGATGTCATTCAATACGGTTCCAGTCAAACCTCAACAGATTTTCTTTTGCTTTTATAAGTTGACAAAGTCATTAAAATATTTATATGGCAAGACTAAATAATTGGAACAGTCAAGGGAATTTTGAAATAGAATAACAAATTTGAATAGAATAACAAATCTGAATGAAAATAGAATAACAAATCTGAATGCCTGATATCAAGCCTAACATGAAGCCCTGGCTATCAAGCCAATTGTTGGAAGGAGGAAATATGCATAGACTAAAGCAACAGAATAGAGTTTAAAAATAAGCTCATAAATATGTGACTAAATTATTTATTTTAAAAAGTATGGAAGCAATTCAACAAAGAAATAATAAATTTTCAACAAACTAATCTAGAAAAATTGGACATCCATATGCAAAAATTAAACTTCCATCTTCAGCACTTAGCTGTATTTAATAATTAACTCCATGTAGAATTTCAACGTTCATGGGAAATCAAAAACTATAAAAAACAAAATAAAAATTATAAGGAAAAATCATTTTCAGGCTACATAAAAATTATGACATCTCACAAAAAAATCCATAAAAGTAAAAATTATGAATTTAATTGTTAATTCATCTAAATTGAGGATGTTTCTCTTTGACAATCATTGCTAATAGAAATGAAAAGGTGAACCACAGGCTCGGGATATTTTTCTAATTATTTTTCTTATTAACAAAATCATATTTTTATAAAGTAAATTATTTACTGAAATATGTGAGACCAGTGTATGCATTCAAGTGTCATTTGGATGTAGTCTACTGAAATTATGCATATTTTTGTCAAAAAATTTAGGAAAAATTGATGAGATAATTGTAATTAATTTATGAGAAACTTATTTTTTATGTTAAATTTTTTTCAAATATTTCTGTAAGATTCTTATGATATCTACTATGTTATATCTGCACCTTAGTTCATAAAAATAAGAAAAAAAAAGAGGTTCTGCCTTGGCATCTTTATTTTATGCTGCTATAAAAAATATTGAAGACTGAATAATTTATCAAGAAAAAAATATATATCTCTATCAGTGCAGTTGTGGAGGCGGTAGAATCCAATGTCAAGTTGCCATCACCTGTTGTAGACCTTTGTGATGTGTCATAACATGGCAAAAGGCACCTGAATGACATTAACTACATTTGCTTCCACACTTTTTAAAATAACATCATTTAGTCACATATTTATGAGCTTATTTTTGAACTCTATTCTGTTGCATTAGTCTATACATATTTCCTCCTTCCAACAATTGGCTTAGCACTAGGATTAGATATGGTGAGAGAGCAGGTGAGAAGCAAAGGGACAATAGTAGGAAAGCATGCACATATGAGAGAGCTTGAGTTTATAAGAAAATCATTTGTCAGATAAGTAGCCCACTCTCATAATGATGGCATCAATCTGTTCACTAGTGTGGAGCTCTCAAAACTTAGTCACCCCTTCAAAGTCCCAGCTCCCAACATTCAGCTGGAATCTTTACACTTGTGGATTTCATGGGGGGCCTGGAAACCATAGCATCCATCAAAAGCAAAACAATTGTGTTATTATTTCTAAATCTTTAAATCATTAATAATAATACCTATGGTATAGATCATATAGTCTTTATTATTTTATTTTCTAGCACTCTGATTTTCACATTAGAGTAATATATGTGTGAATATACACATTCAAAATTGCATACACTGTAACTTGTAAAAGTAACTGTCCAAGATTGTTGGTTGGCCCATATAGAAATTCAAACTGATATTAAATGAATTTATATTATAACTTACAAGAGAGTTGTTTCCAAATAGCTGTCTCTTTGTCATGAAGCAAGAGGCAATGAGACAGAGCCTCAGACATCTTACAATGTCATCAACAAGTAATAAATAAATATACGTATTTTGTTTTAAACTAGTAAGAATTTAGTATTTCTTGTTGCATAATGTAGATTGATAGAACAGGATTCCAAATGAAAATTCATAATTAATGTTACATTTTATACCTGTGAAATATCACCGTACTTTTTTTTCTTTATAACATTGCTTGGTTGGTTGTTTTATTAGGAAGTATGAAGCAATCCTCAAATCATTTTGTTTTAGCCATAACAGCCATAAAGTGTAGATACCTTTATTCATGATAAATCTCATAACTTAGCACTAGGATTAGATATATTCTGGGGAATTTTGGAATATTGAGTACATATCTACCTGAATGACATTAACTACATTTGCTATTATACATTTCCCTTTTTACCAATTATACACATTCATTTCTTTAGTGAAATTTAATGAGAAAAAAATGGAATATTTAAGCAACTTATTACTTTCCAAGAATAAAATTGTTAGAATTATTTTTATTAAATATGATGAGGACTTTTGTTTCAAATGGATGGTGATTATCCTCATTAATTAAAATCATGGAAAATAACATCTTCAAATTTATGTAGACTTAAACACATTCATTTAAACATACACACATTTGCTTCAGAAAAATTCCAATGCAAAACAATTTGATTTTAAAGCTCTTGGGGAGATAAAGGCTCTTTGCTTTTTTCTATCATGCCTAAAATTTCGGGTAGATATGGAAAAATTAAATGACTTAAGATGTTTGGTTTGCTTAAAATTAACTTTGAATGAATGTTTCCATGTGCTCTTGAGTAAATTATATTTTCCATGTAATGGCCTAATAATAAATGAAATGATATTTACCCAAGCACTTCATATTCATTAAAGTCTTGCTACAACATATATGCCATTTTTCCTATATTGAAACTCTCACTGAATTACTGTGGCTTGTTCTTCCTCTATACTTCTTTCCTTCCTTTCTTCTCTATCTTATTTCTTTCATTTTCTTATTTTAGGTCTTTTTTTTTATTATAGTTTTGTTACCTTTTTACCTACTCCGTGAAATGAAAATAATCGAGTACTGCTATCATAGCATGAGATTTATACCATACCTTTTAAAAATGAACTTGCAGTAGGCTAGAAAAAGAAATGTGGTTTCACAGAGAGCAGAAACTGTAGACAAAATTAATAACTATGAGTTGTTAGCATGTGACTTCATCTTCTTCATCTTCCAAAGAACTAATGAATTTTATCTGACACAGTAGAGTGGTCTGTTGTTAAATGAGGCTGAAGAACAGATGTATATTATGTGTGCCTAGGGTAAAACTCAAATTATGCAACTATGTATTTGGCTAAGATTTATCTTAGTATTCTTAGTTTTGAATAGTCTTTAGTAGTAGTCCTAACTTCTTTTAGAGAAATAGCAAAAGATCTTTATATTTTAAAGATATACTTGCAGTGCTACTTACATGGCTGTATTTTTTATTTTTTTAAATTATGGATGTTTTTCTGAACCCATCTATTTCCAGAACATACATGTGTGTGTGTGTGTGTGTGTGTGTGTGTGTGAATGAGAGTGCACATGTGTGTCCACATTTTTGCCTTTGTTATGATGAAAATCAAATAATACACAAATAGAATGTGGGTTCTATGATACCTAGAAAACAGTCTTTCTGTAATGGCCTGTAGGTGTTAGGCAATCAAACACCGTAATCATGATTAATTGCTAGCCAACTAGCAAAGAGAGCCCCAGATGCATTTAAATACAGATTTTAGCTCAGCACGATGTACAAATTGAAAGCTCTCTTCTTTTTTATTAGTGTGTCTATTAAAATAACTTGCTATGCTTGTCTGAAAGCATTAAGTACCTACAAGAATACAAAAACAAGTTTTAATCCCATTAATAGAACATTTATGTATTTCCAGATCTTTATCTTGCTAAATGAACTCTATTTGTCTGCTATGTTAAGGAAAATAGTGTTATTAAGGGAAGATAACTAAAATAAAGCAAAACTTCTTGACAGTTTACTTCTTTGGACCTTAAACTAAAAGGAAGAAAAAAAATCCCCTTCTCTATGAAAGCATCAGAAAGGATAGATTTCAGGAGCAACAACAAAAGAATTTCTCTTTCATCAGTTTTCTCCCAAGATTTGGACAAGCTAAAAACTGGGCCTCCTAATATGGGAATTTTAGATTCTTAGCCTAGATATGGGGAAAGGTAGAGATTCCTAGAACTAGAATGATGACCCACATAAAGAGGATGGAAATGTAAACATCAGACAAGAGTCTTCTGTACAGATGATGAAACAAATTAAAATGCCTAAACTTTTAGTGTTATCAAGTTTTGGTCAACTTCATATTTTCACCACGGAGATCTATGAGTGGTTTAAGAATGTTAGTTAACTCATGGAGCACACTCCTGTGTTTCTTACCTAATATATTTACGGTATATTAACTATCTTTAGCTTTTATTTTAATACTTTAAACATTCTACAGTTCAAATGGAAAAGATACCAGAGGAAAACCATTAAATTTTATGAATATTTCCTTAGTAAAGATTAAGTGTGGGAAATTACTGATTGAAGATTTTTAAAGAATATGCATGGAAACAATGTATTTTTCATGACTAAATCTGTATCAAGAAAAAACTGGTAAAAAATTTTGATATGTATTCTAGATCCCATGAAGTAATAATACAAGTTAGATTTTAAGAAAATTTACACCCAGTTATGAATATACTAAAGATACTTTGACAAATTCTGTCCTTGCAGGTTCAGGCTCTTTTTAGTCACTTGTCTTGTGACAATTAAAATTATATCTGAAAAAGAGGGGACTTGTAATATAATACTAATGCTTCTGTAACATGGTACTGCAAGACCTGGCCTTTGCCCTCTTACAGTACAGCTTTATAAGTTACAATAAGGGGAGAAAGCAAGCATAAAGCTTTTCATAAAATTTTATTGGCAACCAGAGGAAGGCCATGAGCATCAAACAAGAGAATATAACTCTGTAAAGAATCCATCATTTTTGTTATCTTGGTTATGAGATAAGGGTCATGTTTCACTTCCCTGGAGAGACAGTGTGTTAGTTAGCGTTTTGTTTCTGTGACCGAAATACCTGAGAACAACTTTATGGAGGAAAAGTTTATTTGGGGCTCACAGTTTCAGAGATTCTGTCCTTTGCCAGCGAGCTTCATTGCTCTGGGTCCAAGGTGAGGCAGAATATCATGCCAGAAGGGCATAGTGGAGGAACACTGGTCACCTCATGGTAGCTGGGAAGCACAGAGAGAGTGAGCTCAAGTGAGGCACCAGGAATAAAATATACACTCCAAAGGCACGCCCCCAGTGACCTACTTTCACGCCCCAGCTACCTACAGATACCACCCAGTTAGTCCATTCAAATGATAAATCCCTCTGGTAGACTAATCCACTAATTATATTACAGCTCTCTTGATTTAATCTCTTCGCCTATGAATATTCCTGCAGTAATACAGGAGTTTTGGGGGACACCTCATATCCAAACCACAACAGAGAGAAGATACATCAAGAACATGGCACAGGAAATAGTAAGAACAAGAATGATGTTCATTTCTCCCTTACTGGGGAAAGAAAAAACATCTCCCAACAGGCCTCCTTGTAAACACGCTGATGGAACTTATTTATAGAATTGATGGTGTTCCTGAAAAATATCTTCAGTCTCAAAGCCTGAGAAAATTATTTATTTATTTATTTTATCATTAACACTTAATAACTATACATATTTATAGGATATGGTGTGATATTTCAATGCCATGTATACTATTGAAATCACATTGATAGTGATTTACATATCATTACCATTTCTTCGTGTTGGAGTCTTCAAGCTCCTCTCTTCTTTATCTTTATAAAATGGATACTGGGATACTGTAAACTACAGTCAGCCTATGGTGCAGGAGAACACTAGAACTTATTCCTCCTAACTATGTTTTGGTACCTGTTATGTAACTTCCCTCTAGCCCTCCTACCCTCTACCCTTTCTTGTCTCTAGTAATTACTCTGCTTTCAAACTGACTTTATGGGTAACTGGTTTAGTCTGGAGAAATATTAAGACAAATGTGAAGCATAAATGTGAAATGGATTCTTTGCTATTACAGACATTGTTGAGACAGTCAACTTTTCAATAGAATCTGAGGATTAGATAGTAATAAGTTTGGTCCTTTTCAAATTTAGAAAGAGTATTGAAAATTACTTTCAGTAAAGAAAAATGATGTGCTTTCATGAATTATTGTAAACAAAATAGGATATTTATGGATTTATGGGGAATTGAACGGATGGTAGAAAAAGGAAAATTAGTTATATAGGCATTTTTCCCTGTGTACTTAAAGAACATAAATTATGGAATAACCAATTTGAAACTGATTCTCATAAAAACAGTGATTCTACACACTTTGTCAGAAATTCTGTTAACCCAACATGTGATTAGTACTATAGTGAGAGGACACTTAGACGCTGCACTTGACAGATTCAAGCTCCTCTGGAAACTTATTGTGTCTTGCCTACTTCATGCCTATATTTTTAATTATTAGTAAAATTGGTGTTGTGTAAGACCTACAATTCACATGACTTTTACTCTAATATGGTTTGGATCTCGAATGTGCTCCTAAAATCCCATCTATTGAAAGCATGATCCCTGATGCACTGAGGTCCAGAAGTGGGGCTTTTAGGCAATGATTGGATTAAAAGGCTCTGCCTTCAGTCCATTGAATGAATTGATCCCTTGATAATCAAACAGACTAATGGAAGGTGGGACCTAATTGGATAGGGTCTTGCCTGGGAAGGGTTTATCTTTTTCTGCCCCCGCCCGCTCTCTGTGTGCTTGCTTCCTGGCTGCTATTAACTAAGCAACTTTCCTTCACCATATCCTTCTGCTGTGATATTTCTACAAGGGAGTTGGCCAACCATAGACTAAGACTTCTGAGACCATGAGTCAAAATAGACTTTTCCTCCTCTAAGTTCTTGTCAGATATTTTGACCACAGTGAGGATCCTAGACCTTTCACAAATACTGAAATCTGTAAGTGCTCTAGTCCCTTATATAAAAGTTTAATATTTGTAGATAACTCTCAGGGATCTTCCTATAAAATCCAAATCATCTCTGAATTGCTTGCAATAACTAGTACAATGTAATTTCTGTATAAATAGTTGTTTCACTATATCTTTGATGAAATAACGAGAAGGAAAAAAGTCTACATGATTAGTACAGGTGCAATATTTTTTCAAATATTTTTATTCTGTAGTTGATTCCATTGTGGAAGCAGAAGTTGTGAACGCAGAAGGACAACTATAAATTCATCTGGAACATGGGGGTATAAAAGGACTTTACAAAGAGAAATGAGCTTTTCAGATTCAGCAAAATATTACTTGTAGTAATGTGACATAAAAAGGTACTATGTACATGTATTAGGAAATTTGCACACCAAAAGGAAATATGTTGGAATACTTTTTGTGGAGGATCACCATATGGCTCTCTCACCTCCCTTAAAATTTTATATTTTTCCAGATAAATAAGGAATATCATCTTAACTATGTTGTTTTTAATATCCAACAGATTGAAATAAGGAAGATGTTAATCAGCATTGGCATGAGTATATGGTTATTGCCTAATCACATCTCATGTGTAAAACAAAGAATTTGTTCAAAAGCAATTTGAACATATCTAACTCTTGAAATTCAAACCTTTTGTTCACAGTCTTATGAAAGAAAACAAATAATCTATGGATTTGAAAGTAGAAGGGAGTCCATAATGCATTTGTAACACTTAGAATAAAATGGTATTTAAAATGCCAGGCACAAGGGCACCTGCCTGCAATTGCAGCGGCTCAAGAGGATGAAGCAGGAGGATCATGAGTTCACAGTCAGATTCAACAAAAGCAGGATGCAAAGCAACTCAATGAGACCCTATCTCTAAATAAAATACAAAATAGGGCTGGGGATGTGGCTCAGTGGTTGAGTGCCCCTGAGTTCAATTCCTGGTATTGAACTCCCAAATGTTATTTAAAACAGATCACAGAGATGGACATATGTTTGTGCACACCCCGCCACACAATGTTTTACTTGAAAAGCTATAGATTACTTCTGTGTTTTATAAGACCCTAAATGAAAAATCTGAATTAGAAATTATCAGTTAAAATAAATCTTTCAGCAAAGAGTTTGGTTTAAATTGAATGTCATTCCAATTATATAATTTTCAAAATGACACTGTATACTATTTCAGAATATTCAATACATAGTATTACTAATTTTTCAAAAAACTAAAACCCAAAATCTTAACTTGACCAAATATTATGGGAAGATTCATACTCATTAATAATTTGATATTGTGTGACATATTTATATATGTATATTTATATGTACATATGTATATATATAGTATGGAAATCAGTTTACATAATTATACAGGCTGAAAAGTTCCATGCTCTGCCACTTGCAAGCTTGAGAACCAGAAAACCCAGTGGTGTAATTCAATATGGAATGAATGCTTGCCTGGAATTATTTTTTAACTGTAAGTCATATTGAAAAGAAAAATTCTAGTTAGAAAATCCCTTCCTTTTGTGTATAAAGTCTGGATTCCAAGTTGCTCACAATATGTGCAGTCAATACAAATTCCAGCCTCTTGAAGTTTAAGAGTAAATAAGGTGACTTCATATGCTGATTTCAGAGTACTTATATTTCTTTTTCAGCTTCCAAGAAGCTTTAGGGAGCCGAACGAGAATATTTTTAAAATACATTATAGAATAAGACTGTGACCTCTGAAATGATTCATTTTCCTTCTCTCCATGAAGTGAAAAGTTAAAGAAAGTAAATGTCCATTCCTACATTCAACAGATGTTTTAGTTTCACCATGCTTTTGCAGAAGTTTGCAAAATAAATCCTTAAATCCTAGTATTGTAAGATCATAAACTCTAACAAATTAAAAATGGACATTTCCTTAAACAGAGAGCAGAATGATGAAAATGTGGACTGCAGCACTTGAATTTTTTAGTACTGTTTCCTATAGATATTATTATAGATATTAAGTGTTCAGATAATTTGAGAAAAATAATATAGTATGGTGGACTCAGGAACAGTAAAAGCATTCAAACACAATTTATGCACATGTGTGTCAGATTGCAAAACTGACACACATGTATGTAGCTTTTATTTCCTATTCACACTTAATCACAGACATCTTTCACAGTGATTTCTATCTAAACAATTCTAGAACTTTTTTGATGCTGCTCTTCCCTTACCCCTTAACCTGTTTATTGCACTTGGTCTGCTGAACACCTAAAAGAATTTTAAAAGAATTTTATCCTGTGTTAATACCCATTATACAGTATGTTGTTTCCTAACTCCATTAAATAAAAATAAATACAGAAAGAAGAGGTTTTATAATTACATTTTATTTCCAATAAATGAAAAGATTTTAGGCTGATGTAGTGTTGCTTCATATTTCATATACTTTAAGGTGTCAAAACATTTATCTTTCTCAACTGGGGCATGTATTTGAATGGTTGTTTTCAGCTGTAACTCTAGTATTGCTTTTCATGAGACTGATTTCTGAAGTGTTCAATGAGTTATTGCTCTTTGCTATGGTTTGGATATGATTTGTCTTTCCCAAGGGCTCATGTGTTAGAACTGCAGTCTCCTGAATAGTGGTAGTATTAGAAGGTGGTACAATTTTTAAGAAGTATGACTTAATACAAGGTCATTAGGTCATTGAGGATGCTGTCCTTGAAAGGAATGAAGGTGGTTCTCTTGGGACCCAGGTTACTTGCTAGTGGAGTGAATGTTCATAAAATAGGAAAGACAGACCCTCCAGCTCTCTTCCAGTCTCACCATGTGACCTCACACTCTTCTCTGTTCTCCTGCAATGCCATCCATGGTAATGTGATGTAGCTAAGGGGACCTTCATCAAAGTCCAAATAGATAGGGCTGCCTGATATTACATGTTCGGCCTCCAAAATATGCTGAATTTTATTTATTGTTATAGCAATACAAAATGTACTAATGCAATGCTCAGTTAAAATGTCTTTTGTGCTCTGGGATTAACAAATCAATTTTAATTCTGGTGGAAGCACTGAGATTCTTTTTCTTATTTTTTTAATCTTAATATTGGTAATCTACATTTGCACATATGCACAATTTTTCTTTAAATGATCTTTTATTTCTCATCTTCATTTGAAGATTAAAGTTGATAGTTTCAACTATTATTATCCCTTTTTAAACTTGATGCTAGTTACCTGAGTGAACTCCAATGAACAGAGCTGCTTCTTGGATTCTTTTGTGAGTTTTTTCATTTCCTAACAGGATATCTAGTATCACTCTCCATCAGCCTGTTCTGATTGTAGCTGGTAATTTGGCTTGGATATGTATTAAAGGTTTGCAATTCTATTCATTTTTCCTCAATAACTTCTGTACTGGTTAACTCCCAGAGAGGGCATTGAACACACTTACATTGTATGTGTTGTTTCTAGCAATCTTACCTATACCAGATCCAGATTTCTCTGCATTTCAAAGATACCAATTTAAGGTTAAAAAAAAAGGAAATTGACTTCTTGTTTACATCTGAGTAATAACAGCATTTTACTAATAAACCAAGCAGCTGTTCACTTTGAATTTTAATATTTCTTATAAATACAGATGCTAAAGTATATGATTGATATTGAGAAAATATTTTGAATTGAGGCTCTTAGGCTGAATTCTTTTGTGTGCTCTTGAGGAAGAAATAATCTACTGTTAATTATGTTATTATTTACCTCTGTTATATTGGGATAAAATATTTGCTAAATATTTGCTGAAGTCAAATAAGCCTGCAACATGTTACATCTGTCTGTGGTGTCCCTTTATCACTAGTTATTAAAAGTTTAAGTTTCTTTAAAAATAAAAAAAATATCTTTTTCTGTACTTTACTTACATATGGATTTGCATTCATAGCTAGAACATGGATAACTTGCTTCCCATAGAATACTAATTGTACATGTGCTAATTGTTTTACATAAAAAAAAACTTTGTTGTAGAGGCAGGCCACCAACAGAGCTGTGCTTCAATTTTAACCCATAGCACTGTCAGGCTCCACATTATGACTACCATTAGGCTTCTGTGAATACATCTCTTTGGATGCGGGCTTTGCATCAACATGTCACCTCTCTGAGCACATATACATCTTATTGATATAAAATGACCTTTTGGAAGGACACAATTATAATCCCTAAAACAATACTCTCATGTCTGTGAATTCTTCAGGTTTCTCAGAGAGATTTCTTTTTTGAGGTTAAGCTATGGTTTTCAGAGGAGTTTTCAATTAATATTTAGGAAAGATAAAACAAACTTGCTGGAATAGATGACACTTCTGGAGAATATGGCATGAAAAATACCAAAAAATATTTCCAAATTATAAACATACATGTGTAAAGATACACACACACACACACACACACACACACACACACATATGGTTTATTTTGAGATGTCACAAAAATAGATAAAATTATAAATTTAGATAGAATTTTTAAATTACAAAAGAAATAAGCAAGGACTTGAGCTCAGGAATTATGGCAGAAAACAGCTACTTTCAATGTAATGATTACAAAGATCACTGAATGAATTTACTAATTATGGTGATACTGATAGAAGGGAGAAGATAGACATAAAACAAGGGAAACTACTTTAGATAGGAAATATGTTTAGAAAAATCTATGACTCTGGGATAAATTTGTTCTGGCGATGAAAAAATATATGCCTACTGTGGGGAAAATAAAATGTCATGAGATGAATTTGAAAAGCAAATGAGTATAAAATTATGCCATGGTTTTTAGGTCATGTTAAGACTTTTGGATTGTACTCTTTGAGGTTGGCACATATAAAATTGCTACAATTTGATTATTAGTTACTACAAAAATAGTAATTTATATGGCTCAACTAATTATTGGAATAAGAAGGCATTAGAAGAACTTCTGAGGGGAAAAGAGTTATAATCTTTGTTTATGAAGGTGACTTTTATTGGACAGAAATATTGTTAATTTGAAACAAGAAGTGAATGGAAAAACATTCAGGAAGCTGTTATAGAAGTCTATGTGAAAACTAGCAGATTGTATTAATCTGTGCTAGAAAAAATTCAGGCATATATAATAAGTATCTAGTGTGCTTCAAACACTATTGTGGACACAAGGGAAAAAATTTCATTGTTACCCATAACACATTCTAGGACAGTTGTTTTAAACCAAGATTTATATAGGACACTTATTTATTTTAAAACAAGATGTATATTTGATGGTCCTGATGTAAACTTAAAAAAAAAAGGATATTCTGTCTTTATCCCAGATCCACTGACAATTTCTGTGGATAGCTTCAGCTGTGCACACATGCACGTACATACGTGTGTGTGTGTGTCTGAAATCATAACTCATTATGATGTGTAGTTCTAGTTAAAAGCCTTGAATGCTTAGAAAAGCATACAGTTAAGTGAAAAATTACAATTCAGTGTGGCAAATGTAGTGACATAAGGAAGCACAGGACTAAGGAAACTCATAAACAAATTAGCTAATTGAATAAATCATAATTACTGAGTGCTTTTTCCAATTTTTCAGCTGTGTATTTTGTTTCGAAAGTACATTTATCTTGAAAGTCATAAACAGCTCTTATGAAAATAAACACTAGTAAATCAACTATGTTTGTTTAAGCTTTTTACCTTTTTAAATAATTTATGTTAGTATTTGGGCAAGGCCAAAATATTTCATTTGGATAGGACCGTGATATAAAAATTGTATGCTATGCTTTAATAATTTATTTGTGACCTAGAATTTACAAAGAATTTGAACTTATGTCTTTCTGAGCACTGATATCAGACAGGATAGAGAAATTAATATTGTAAGTTTTGCAATTTATTCTTCTATTTGTGTTTTTCTTTCAGGGTTTAGATAACTACTTTTTTTTCCTTTTAGGGTTAACAAAGTTTCAATTAAAAATAAATATAGTTCTAATGTAAAGCTTGTAATTGTTACACTATTGGTTTTATTCATCAAACTAAGAAAAGGGCATGTAAAACTCTACTATAGAATTATTTAGTTGTAGTGATGTGCTAGAGCATCTTGATCTGTCTCAGACCAGGTAATGATTCCACACTAAGTGTGATCACATTGGCATTGATGGCTAATTTTGTATTGGCTTTTCATGTTTCTGTGTGTTTAATGAAGAGAAACACTGACTACCTTTTCTTCCTTTTTTATGGATTATCTTTTCAAGTATATTAATATTTCAAATGAATTTGCAAATTCTTTCTTCCCTTTAAGCAAAAGACAGGGTAACAGGCATTTTAGCTCATTCATTATTAAAGATTCTGATACCCTAGACATGCATGCAGGTGCTACTTAGGTGTCCCTGTTTTACTCTGTGGGATTTGAGATGCAGGGGATGGAACAAATTCCAATATTCTGGCAATTTCTATTACCATGAGTAATAATCTGTCTTTGTCACTGAATGAAATCTCAAATCTTCTGCAGCATATGTGAAAGGGAGACATGCTAATGCATTTGCTTACAAGTAGGGTAACTAATGCCCTTCACAGTCCTTGCAATTTAGAAGATTGAAAGAGTCCAAGATAGAAATATTTGTCCTACAAAATTCATCAAGTCTTTAAAATTAGGGCTTTACTGGTTTTGTTTCTGAAGAGCTGTCTTAAAGTTTTGCCAACAAACTGTTTGGTTGTTTATTGAATAGTCTATGATTAACAATGCTCTCGGCCACGGTTTCTGAATAGCACACTGCTGCCTTCCAAATCTTCATACTGGAAAAACTGAAGGCAACTAACACATACCATCATTACATTGTTTTAATATGAAGAACACAGACTTTGGATTTCAGTAGGTCTGAGTATTGATCTGATTTGTGTCCTTTAGGAGCTACCTGGGCATGGCATTTCATTAAACAGTTCTCATTTCAATTTGTGATATCTGGAGGATTATCTCAGGTTCACAAATGTGTTTTGGAGCTTTTTCTAAACAATGTGTATTTTACAATGTGAAAATTATATCATGCTTTAAAAGATGTTCCTTATATTGTCATTTTCACTCTCATTTTTTGTGCTGTGGTTATTCGTTGCGATTACTGACATGGAGTGTGACAGAAGGTTGGTGCACACTCTAGCCTCAGTGATTTGCTGCTGGGCATACATTTGCCAGCACATATTTGTCCTTTCAGCAATAGAGAAGATTTTATAATGAGAGTTACAAATGAAAAGACAAATATCCTCCCAGGATTGTTCAGGACTTTGAGGAAGAAAGACAGAAACATGAAAAAGAAGCCACTGGTCCTTAGAATTCAACAAAAATGTATACTTGTCTTTGTTCTAAGACATGATAAAACAAAAGGGCCAAATGCCTATTTTAATACCCTTTCTGGCATCCTGAAACTTGTGTTTAATCAACAAGACGAAGACAATAGAAAGGCTAAAGAAAAACTTAGAAATGGAGGCCTTGGTTTAGATATTCCCACCTGTAAGCCTATAGTCAAAAGGAGTCAACCTGACTTCCCCTAAATGCTTGCTTTGATCATAAATAAAATACAAAATATAATTTTAACATACTTGTCAGCATCAATCAGTGAAATTAAACCAATTGGCAATAGAAAAATCAGCTTAAACAACTTTACTTGTCTCCAAAGAATGTTAATGAAGAAGAGCCAATAATAAAAAGGTCAAAATACTTCCTCCTTTATGATTTATAAAGTATGCTGTTAACGCCTCTAGTGGACTTCTCCAGTTTTGGGTTTTCCAACTAAAGAACTATTATTTTACATATACAATGAACATTTATAGTATCTATTCTAGTTTTATTATTGGCAGGCATTGTCATGATATTTAAAGTGAAACAGACAGCATTAAAAACAAAGCTTCCATTCAGGTTTGTTTTTTATATGTAAATACTTGGTTAAAATTTGTAAATATGTAGCTTGAAATTAAAATATCTGAACAAAGTTAATATTAAAATTCTATTTTTTGATTGTATATATAAAAGCACTTTAAAATGTATCGATGCAAACTGCAGCAATGATTATGGTTATCATAATATAAAATATTCAAGAAATTGTTGAAAGACTAAATTGAGAACTCCTGCTCTTCATAGTAAATGATCAAAAGAATGAAAAAACAACACACCAAGAAAAAGTCTTTTTAAATAATTATAAACCCTCTGAATGATAAATTAGAGAAACTATCCTATTCATAATAGCCTCAGAAAATACTTGGAAATCAATTTAACAAGAGACATGAAATACTTCTACAATAAACACTACAAGATGCGAAAGAAAGAATTTGTACAAGACCTTAGAAGATGGAAAAATCTCCCATGCTCTTGGATAGGCAGAATCAATATTGTCCAAATGGCCATACTACCCAAAGTGCTATATAGATTCAAAGTGATTCCAATTAAAATCCTAACATCATTCCCTATATAAATAGAAAAAGCAATCATGAAATTCATTTGGAAGAATAAACAACCCAGAATAGTCAAAGCAATCCTTAGCAAGAAGAGTGAAGCAGGAGGCATCACAATACAAGACCTTAAACTATACTACAAAACTACAGTAACAAAAATGGCATGGTACTGGCATCAAAATAGACATGTAGATCAGTGGTACAGAGAAGACACAGAGACAAACCCTCTTAAATACAGTTATCTTATACTAGACAAAGGTGCCAAACATGTACATTGGGAAAAAATTGCCTCTTCAACAAGTGGTGCTGGGAAAACTGGAAATCCATATGCAGCAAAATGAAAATAAACCCCTATCTCTCACCATACACAAAATTCAACTCAAAGTGGATAAAGGACCTGGGAATTATACCAGAGAACCTATGCCTAATAAAGGAAAAAATAAGCCCAAATCTTCATCATGTGAAATTAGGACCTTACTTTCTTAACAAGACTCCTAATGTGTAAGAAGTAAAATTAAGAATCAATAGATGGGATAGATTCAAACTAAAAACCTTCTTCTCAGCAAAAGAAACAATGAGGTGAAAAGAGAGCCTACATTCTGGAAACAAATTTTTGCCATACACACATCAGATAGAGCACTAATCTCCAGGATATATAAAGAACTCAAAAAACTTAAGACCAAAAAAATAAACAACCCAATGAATAAATGGGCCAAGGAGCTGAACAGACACTTCTCAGAAGAAGATATACAATTGATCAACAGACATATGAAAAAATGTTCAACATCTCTAGCAATTAGAGAAATGCAAATTCAAACTACTCTAAGATTTTATTTCATGCCTTTCAGAATGGCAATTATCAAGAATACAAACAACAATAAGTGTTGGCAAGGTTGTGGGGGGAAAAGGCACACTCATACATTGCTGGTGGGACTGCAAATTGGTGCAACCAATCTGGAAAGCCGTATGGAGATTCCTTAGAAAACTTGGAATGGGACCACCATTTGACTCAGCCATCCGACTCCTCAGTCTATACCCAAAGGACTTTAAAAAAGCTTACTACAGTGATGCAGCCACTTCAATGTTTATAGCAGCTCAATTCACAATAGCTAGACTGTGGAACCAACCTAGATGCCCTTCGATAGATGAATGGATGAAGAAACTGCAGTATATATACAAAATGGAATATTAGTCAGCAATAAAAGTGAATAAAATTATGGCATTTGCAGGTAAATGGATGGAGCTGGAGAATATCATGCTAAGCAAAGTAAGCCAATCCCAAAAAAACAAATGCTGAATGTTCTCTCTAATAAGAGGATGCTGATCCATAATGGGGGAGGGGACATGGGAAGAATGGAGAAACTTTGGTCAAAGATGAGGGAGGGGGGAAGGGGGATGGGGATAGTAAAGATGGTGGAATAAGATAGACATCATAGCCCTAGCTTCATGTATGACTGCATATATGATGTGATTCTACATCACATACAACCAGAGAAATGAAAAGTAGTGGTCCATCTGTGTACAATGAATCAAAATGCAGTCTGCTATCCTGTATACCTAAGTAGAATAAATTTTAAAAATGAATAACAAAAAGCAAGGAAATAAAAAATAAAAATAATTAGGTATGTGTGTGTTCCCATAGTACTTACAAGCATGCCCAAATTAAACTACACATAAAATAAATAAATAAGTAAATAAATAAATAAACCACATACCAAGAAAATGTCTTTGTAAAATACTTATCAATAAGTATTTTAGTGAAAGAATGTAAAATGCTGCAGTCATTTTGGAAGACACTTTGCAATCTCTTTTAACAAGCTTCATATAATCTTAACTATATTATTCAACAATTTTGAAACTATGTCCACACAGAGTCCCGCATATGCGTGTTTAGAGTTCATTCATTTATTTGTTGATAATTACCCAAATTTGTTATTAGATAAAATATGTTTCAATACACTGTGGTATATACATACAATGGAACAGTATTCAGTAATAAAAAACATTAGATATATCCAGATATGAAAACATGTGTAAGGACCTTCAATGCCTATTGCTAAGTAAAAGAAACCAATCACACTATTTGATTCCAGTTCTATAATATTATCACAAAAGCAAGCTATTGAGATAATAAAAAGAATAATGGGCCTGGCATGATGGCCCATGCCTGTAATCCTAGTGATTTCAGAGGTTAAAGCAGGAGGATAGCAAGTTCAAAGCTCTCAGCAACTTAGATCCTGTCTCAAAATTTAAAAAATAAAAAGGCCTGGGATGTGATTCAGTGGTAAAGCATACCTGGGTTAAATCTCCAGTATCAAAAATGAAAAAACTAAAATAAATTTTAAAATAATACAATAATAATGGTTGCAGGAACTTAGGAATAGGAGTGGGAGAGAAGAAGGAGTGGATGAATAAGCAGAGCTTGGAATTTTTAGGGCAGTATAACTACTACATGATTGTGTAATGGTGGATACTTGCCATTATACATTGATCAAAGCCCATAGAATGCACAACACAAAAAGTGAACTCTAATGTAAAGGAGGGGCTTTTGATGATGACATATCAATATTTGCTCATCAATTGTGACAATTGCACCACACTAAAGTAATTTAATAATATACTAAAGCAAGGTGTTACTAGAGGGGAAATTGGGAAAGATTAATACATAGAACTCTACTTTCTGCCTACTTCACTGTAAATCTGAAATTATTTTTAAACAAATGGTTCATTTCTTTTTATTATGAGGAGGAAATTAAGTGCAAAATAATACAATATTTCATTGCTTTCCAGTGCTGGCATAGATGTTTCCTCCTTTAAAATCCAACACATTTTGTAGCTTAAAGAGCAAACTTTTGTCTATTGTGTTAGTTCTCAAATCAATAAACTCTTTTTCACAATACACTGCCATTTAATGGGTTTAGCTTGTTTAATTCATTGTAGTTAATGTGTTCTAATCTACAATGGTTTGAGTCTGTGTTTTGATGCAGAGCATACCTGAGATTCCTCAAATGGCTTAGGCTAATTAGTTATGGAAAGTGAAATGTATGAGCACAGGAAAACCATGTCCCTTAGTTTAGATACACTGGACAACATTTTGATCAGTAATTACTTACTTGAAGATGTATGATATTTGTGGTCTGTGGACTTTACAAAATATTTTCTTATGCAAGTCAGTCATTTGCTATAGGAAAGCATAGGTTTAAACATTGTTTTAAAATATTCTGTATTTTATCTTGTTATAATCTATCATACAAATTAGTTAAATCAAGCTTTATGAAATTAAGTATTTAAAACACTAAAATACCACATCTGTTATTTCTTGTTTTTTATTATTATGAGCTCATATTTTTCTGTCACTTTGTACACATGACTTAACTATAGTATTTTATATCATCTAGAAATAGGAACCTATCATTACTTATTCATATATTTTCAATAATGAGTTAATTCACATTATTAATGAGTTATGTAACTAGTTGAGACTAAATAAGAAGCCAAAGCAGCAAATGAATATTTAGTTTTACAATGTCACATATATTATTATTTTAGAAGGCAAAAATTTGAATAATAAAATTGTTAGGAAATCTGAGAGAAAAATGTTTTCATATTTTCATAAAAGTATGACATTCAAAAGTGCATCTATATTCTTTTCTAAAAGAGGTTGATTTGATTAATATTTTTAAGAAATATTCACTGTTTCCTATTGACAAATATGAATTGACATAAACCAGTTTGGGGGAACTAATACCTACAATTTAAGAGATAGAATATAACTTCTGACTTTCTGTATGTTCCTCGTGAATAGAATCCCAGGTATAAGCAATTTTCAGAGTTTTGAGTATATCACATTTTTATTCCTATTTTCCCTTAATGGCATATGTTTCACTATATTAAACATTTTTTAATATATGTGTAATATATATACCCATATCATTGAGCACAATTTTATACTTCTGTGACTTGTTTTCATTTGACATGATGTGTATGTGTGCTTCATTTATATCAATGCACCGAGCTATTTTTACACTATTTAGAACTTCTAAAAATGTATTATTATACCATGCATTACCACTTGGATTCCCTTCAATTATTATTATTATATTTTGCCTTTACTAGCACCACTTCCATGAATATTCTTGAACACATTTAGAGTACATGTGCTGGTGTTTTTCTAGAACATGTATTCACCAGTGTGATTTCCTGTGTCCCATTTTCTCTTTAGTATTTA
The DNA here is from genome assembly GCA_028644305.1 of Xerus rutilus. Taxonomy (NCBI): domain Eukaryota; kingdom Metazoa; phylum Chordata; class Mammalia; order Rodentia; family Sciuridae; genus Xerus; species Xerus rutilus. The sequence continues at coordinate 70,879,054 of CM053410.1, forward strand.
CAGTCCAAGATGTTGATACAATTCCCTTGATCCTTATTCTCATCTACTCTGGATATGGTCCAACTGTTTCTCCATTTATTTCTGGGACAATGCACTGCACTATAGTTTGAATTTGTAGTTTACAAATTCCAAATGAGGTTACAATTCTTTTCATATGTTAATTGACTACTTTTATTATTCTTTATAATGTGCGCTCATTATTTTGATTTATTATTTCACATTGAGTTATTTTTCTCAGTAAAAATCTCTATGTATTTGAATAGCTAATTCTTCATATTTTTTGTTGTTTTTCTGTTGTTGTGTAATGAATCACCATAAATTCAGCAGCTTCAATGAACAAAAATTTATCTAACAGTCGCATGCAGTCATGTCCAGCACTTCTTGCTAAGATCTCTGTAACTGAATTCAGAGGTCAGAAAGTAAGCAGTCAGTGTTATATGTCTTTACCTGGAGGTTGAACTTAGAATCTTCTCCAAGCTTTCTCAGACTGTTAACTGAATTTATTTCTTTGGATGACTAACGTCTTTGTTTTCTTATTAGCTATTGGCCAGGGTCCCCTTGCATCTCCTAAAGGCCACTTTCAGGCCATTGTCATGGTGTCCACTCTATAGGCTTTCTCTGGAACACAGCGGTCAGTGCTTCAAGTCCAATGCAACAGTATTTCAGCAGTTTCATATTTGTTAGATCTCTTCTCTCTTTGAATTCTAGATCTTCTTTAAGAAAAGCTTACCTGATTAGGTAAGTCTTACCCATACTCGAGGGAGGAAAATTTTCCAAGATACAAGGACAAGAAAGTCAGGTTCCATTTTAGAGCTCTGCCTACTCAGTCACATACATTGCAAATGTTTGCTCCCGGTTCCCGGGTTTGTACCTTGTCCTTAAATTTTACAGTTACTGCTTTTGGGGGAAAAAGAATTCTTAATTTTTTCCTTAATTGTGTTTTGCATTTTGTGTCTCTGTAAATATATCCCTCCTTATATAAAAATCTTTCTTGTGATTGATATTTTTATGTGATTCAGTGGTGTTAAGTTCATTCTAAAAGCTTTACAAGTTTGAGGTAAGTTTCCAAATCACCACTTTTTCCCATCCTATTAACAGTTCTTTCATTTTTATTTCCAAATTATTTACTTATAGCTCTGTAATATATCACATTTTAATAATAAAAGTTATTTCTACAGAATAGCAATTTGGTTTGGTCTCTTTGAGCTTTCATTTTCCTTCTGTGAATACTACTTTAAGCACTTGCAGTAAATTCTGTCTTTAGTAATTCTCATTGATTTGTTCAGTTTATATTTTATAATGTTTCTTTGAATCATAAGTTCTTTAGAAGTATTTTCACATTTTTAACTCTAGTGTTTCTACTATTGATTTCGTATTTATTTAATTATAATGAAAATTGAATTTTGTATGTTCCATTATTAGTATGAAGTAGTGTATGTTAGTCTCCTAGAAATTAGAGAATTCGTCAATTTATCTTTACATTGCATAAATGAATCCTAAAATACATTTTAAATGAATGTAATTAAATTAATGAAAGTTAAAATTAATGCATTTCCCTTGCAAATTAGATCATTATTCTACATTTCTGAGATTAATAGAATTTTTTCTTAGGTTAATATTTGTTTATTTTATGCTTTCATTTATTATCATTGCCTTATCCATGTTTTTAATTTTATATGTATATAATTCTTTAATTGAGCAGAGAATATAACTGCTTCTATTTCACAGTTTTTAATTATAGTGAAACATTTTAATGTGACCAATTAATATGTCTGCATATCAAGTTACACATAATGAAATAATCTTTTTAAACATTTATCATGTTTCTGTTTTATTTCGCTAGTCTTAGGTATTTAAAGAATTTTTCATTTGATAATTCTCTTCTACTAATTTTGAGTCACATAGTCTTTCTGTTTTTAGGCATTAATATGAACATGTCTTTATGAATATTTAATTTGACAAAGTTAAAAATTGATCAGTACTCAACAGTCTTCTACCAAACAATGTAGGATAGCAGGATTCTTTATCACTGATCTGCATTTTTTGACCACTATTGTATTTTCATCTTATTGCTTTAATGTCTCAAATTAGTAAATTTGTTATCATTATTGTGTAAAACTGATATGTGTTTAGATATATGATCCCCATCTTTACAATTTTATTAGACTATGATTCCTGGTTAAATCACAGTTATTTTCTTTAAATTTTCTGTTCTCTTGACTTACTTTCAGAGTTCCTTAGTGAAGAAATATTATTATTAAACTATGTCAATAGAAATTACATAGAATCATATAGCCAACAAATTGGATTACTTTGAATATTCATTATTCCTACTAGGTAACCTACTGATATCCTGTCTGCCATTCCCTTGGAGGAAATCTGAATGTTATCATTGACTTTTTAAGATACTCTACCCCTTTTTGTAATTTTAACACTATATTTATACAACTATCCAACTGGGAATTGGTTCATATTCCTATAGGTAATTATTAATATTTTAATCAATTATTTGAATTGTATATCAGGATCTTCCTCACATTGGTTCATCCAGAGAAATCTACTGGGATTTATCTTAGTTATTATCATGCTATTTTAAAGCCTCTTAACTCTTTGTTGATATTTTCCATTTTGTTACCTTCCTGTACTCCATTCTGAGTAATTTCATTTTTTTAATATATATTTTTTATTCTAATTGAGTTTACAAGAGAGCAAAATGAATTTTGATTCACTGTATAGAAATGGAGCATGACTTTTCATTTCTCTGGTTGTACACAATATCAAGTTACACCATATATGCAGTCATACATGAACACTGGGCATTGTTGTCCATCCCATTCCACCACCTTTCCTGTCCCCATGTCCTATACATTCCCTCTTATTCCCTATGACCAAAATTTCTCCATTCTTCCCATTACCTCTCCCACATTATGGATCAGCATCCAATTATCAGAGAGAACATTTAGCATTTAGTTTTTTGGGATTGGCTTACTTTGCTTAGCACGATATTCTCCAACTCCATCCATTTACCTGCAAATGCCATAATTTTATTCTCTCTTATTTCTGAGTAATATTCAATTGTGTCTCCAACTCCATCCATTTACCTGCAAATACCATAATTTTATTCTCTCTTATTGCTGAGTAATATTCCATTATGTATATATACCACAGTTTTTTCTTCCATTCATCTATCAAAGGGCATCTATGTTGGTTCCACAGTTTAGCTGTTGTGAATTGAGCTGCTATAAACATTGAAGTGGCTGCGTCACTGTAGTATGCTGTTTTTAAGTCTTCTGGATATAGACCCAGGAGTGGGATAGTTGGGTAAAATGGTGGTTCCATTCCAAGTTTTCTAGGGAATCTCCATACTGCTTTCCAGATTGGTTGCACCAATTTGCAGTCCCACCAGCAATGTATGAGTGTGCCTTTTCCCCCCACAACCTCACCAAAACTTATTGTTGTTTGTATTCTTGATAATTGCCATTCTGAAAGGCATGAAATAAAATCTTAGAGTAGTTTGAATTTGCATTTCTCTAATTACTAGAGATGTTGAACATTTTTTCATATGTCTGTTGATCAACTGTATATCTTCTTCTGAGAAGTTTCTGTTCAGCTCCTTGGCCCATTTATTGGTTGGGTTGTTTTCTCAGTGTTCAGGTTTTTGAGTTCTTTATATATCCTGGAGGTCAGTGCTCAATCTGATGTGGATGTGGCAAAAATTTGTTCCCAGAATGTAGGCTCTCTTTTCACCTCATTGTTTGTTTTGCTGAGAAGAAGATTTTTAGTTTGAATCCATCTCATTTATTAATTCTTGCTTTTATTTATTGTGCTTTAGGAGTTTTATTAAGGAAGTCAGGGCCTAATCTAACATGATGAAGATTTGGGACTACTTTCTCCTCAGTTAGGTGCAGGGTCTCTGATCTAATTCCTAGGTCTTTGATCCAATTTGAGTTGTTTTGTATATGGTTAGAGATAGGGATTTATTTTCATTTTGCTGCATATGGATTTCCAGTTTTCCCAGCACCATTTGTGAAGAGGCTATCTTTTCTCTGGTGTTTGTTCTTGGCACCTTTATCTAGTATGACATAACTGTATTTATGTGGGTTTGTCTCTGTGTCTTCTATTCTATATCATTGATCTACATGTCTATTTTGGTGCCAATACCATGCTGTTTTTGTTATTATAGCTCTTCTTGCTAAGGATTGTTTTGGCTATTCTGGGTTTCTTATTTTTCCAATTGAATTTCATGATTGCTTTTTCTATTTCTATAAGGAATGATGTTGGGATTTTAATTGGAATCACATTGAATCTGTATAGCACTTTGGGTAGTATGGCCACTTTGATGATATTGATTCTGCCTATCCAAGAGCATGGGAGATCTCTCCATCTTCTAAGGTCTTCTTCAATTTCTTTCTTTAGTGTTCTGTAGTTTTCATTGTAGAGGTCTTTCACCACTTTGTTAAATTGATTTCCATGTATTTCAGTTTTGGGGGGCTACTGTGAATGGAGTAGTTTTCCTAATTTGTCTTTCTGAGGATTCATCACTGATATATAGAAATGTATTTGATTTATGAGTATTGATTTTATATCCTGCTACTTTACTGAATTCATTTATTAATTCTAGAAGTTTTCTGGTGCAATTTTTTGGTTCCTCTAAGTAAAGAATCATATCATTGGCAAATAATGAAAGTTTAACTTCTTCTCTTCCTATTCTTATCCCTTTAATTTCTTCTGTCTGTCTAACTGCTCTGGCTAGGGTTTCAAGGACTATATTAAATAGAATTGGTGAAAGAGAACATCCCTATCTTGTTCCCATTTTTAGAGGAAATTCTTTCAAATTTTCCTCCTTAAGGATTATGTTGACTTTTAATTTTGCCTAGATAGCTTTTCTAGTGTTTTCAACATGAAGAGGTATTGTATTTTGTCAAATGTTTTCCCAGCAGCTGTAGAGATAATCATATGATTCTTGACTTCTAGTCTATTGATGTGATAAATTACATTTATTTATTTCTACATGTTGAACCAACTTTGAATATCTGGGATGAAACCCACTTGATTGTGGTACACTATCTTTTTAATATATTTTTGTATACAATTACCCGAATTTTATTGAGAATTTTTGCATCAATGTTCATCAGGCATATTATTCAGAAGTGTTCTTTCTTTGATGTGTCTTTGTCTGGTTTTGGTATTAGGGTGATACTAGCCTCATAGAATGAGTTTGGAAGGATTCCCTCCTTTTCTATTTTATGAAATAATTTGAGGAGTATTGGTATTAATTCTTCTTTGAAGGTCTTGTAGAACTCAGCTGAGAATCCATCTGGTCCTGAGATCTTCTTGGTTGGTAAGCTTTTGATGGCTTCTTCTACTTCCTTGCTTGAAATTGATCGGTCTAAGTTGTGTATGTCCTCCTGATTCAATTTGGGCAGATCATATGCCCCTATAAATTTTTCAGTGTCTTTGGGATTTTCTATTTTATTGGAGTATAGATTTTCAAAATAGTTTCTAATTATCTTCTGTATTTCAATAGTGTCTGTCATGGTATTTCCTTTTCATTACAAATATTAGTAATTTGAGTTTTTTATTCTCTTTTTTTCATTAGGGCAGCTAAGAGTTTATCAATTTTCTTTATTTTTTCAAAGAACCAGCTTTTTGTTTTGTCAATTTTTTGAATTGTTTCTTTTGTTTCAATTTCATTGATTTCAGCCTTGATTTTAATTATTTCCTGGCTTCTGCTTCTTTTGTTGTTGACTTGTTTTTCTTTTTCTAGAGCTTTGAGATATGATGTCAGGTTGTTTATTTGTTGATTTTTTTCTTCTTTTAATAAATGAGCTCAATGAATGAACTTTCCTCTTACTACTGTATTCATAATGTCCCAGAGATTTTGATATGTTGTATTAGAGTTTTCATTTACCTCTAATAATTTTTTCATCTCCTCCCTGATGTCTTCTGTTATCCATGAGTCATTCAATAGCATATTATTTAGTCTCCAGGTGATTGAGTAGCTTCTATTTTTTCTTTTATCATTGATTTCTAATTTCATTCCATTATGGTCTGATAGAATGCAGGGTAGTATCTCTATTTTTTTTGGATTTGCTAAGAATTGCTTTGTGGCATAACATATGGTCTATTTTAGAGATGGATCCATGTGCTGCTGAGAAAAAAGGGCATTCACTTGTTGATGGATGAAATATTCTGTATATGTCTGTTAATTCTAAATTGTTGATTGTATTGTTGAGTTCTATGGTTTCTTTGTTTAGTTTTTCTTTGTAAGATCTGTCTAGTGGTGAGAAAAGTATGTCAAAGTCACATAATATTATTGTGTTGTGGTCTATCTGATTCTCAAAATTGAGAACGAGTTGTTTGATGTATGTGGATGCTCCATTGTTCAGGGCATAGATATTTATAATTGTTATGTCTTCTTGATGTATGTTTCCCTTTAGCAGTATGAAATGTCCTTCTTTATCCTTTCTGACTATTTTTGGTTTGAAGTCTACTTTATCTGATATGAGGATTGAGATCCCTGCTTGTTTATGTAATCCATTTGAGTGATATGTTTTTTTCCATCCTTTTACCTTTAGTCTATGGATGTCTTTTTCTATGAGATGAGTCTCTTGAAGACAGCATATTGTTGGGTCTTATTTTTAATCCAATCTACCAGTCTATGTCTTTTGATTGATGATTTTAGGCCATTAACATTCAGGGCTATTATTGAAATATGGTTTGTATTCCTGATCATCTTGGCTTATGTTTGGTTTTTAACTTGACTTGGTTTCTCCTTCAATTGGCTTTTCCTTTAGTGTAGACTCTCCATTTCCTGATTATCATTGTAGATTTTCACTTTCTCCTTATGAACTATTTTGCCAAGAATGTTCTCTAGTTCAGGCTTTCTCATTGTAAATTCTTTTAACTTTTGTTTATTATGGAACATTTTTATTTTGTCACCAAATCAGAAGCTTAATTTTGCTGGCTATAAGATTATTGGTTGGCATCCATTTGCTTTTAGAGTTTGGTATATGTTGTTCCAGGATCTCCTGGCATTGAGGGTCTTGGTTGAGAAATCTACTGAAATATAAATCGGTTTTTCCCTGTATGTAATCTGTACCTTCTCTCTTGCAGCTTTTAAAATTCTATCATTATTTTGTATGGTAGGCATTTCATTATGCCTTGGTGTGGATCTGTTGTAGTTTTGTACATTTGGTGTCAAGTCTCTTTTATTTATTTTCCAATTCATTCTTCATGTTTGGGGAAATATCTGATATTATTTCATTGAAGAGATTGTTCATTCCTTCGATTTGTATCTCTGTGCCTTCTTCTATCACAATAATTCTTAGGTTTGGCCTTTTGATGTTATCCCATAATTCTTGGATGTTTTGTTCATGGTTTTTTACCATCTTCATTGTGTGGTCAACTTTATTTTCAAGATTATATATTTTGTGTTCATTGTCTGAGGTTCTGTCTTCCAAGTTATCTAGTTTGTTGGTGATGCTTTCTGTTGAATTTTTTATTTGGTTTATTGTTTCCTTCATTTCAAGGATTTCTGCTTGTTTTTTTTTTTTTTAATGTCTTTATCTCTTTTGTGAAGTACTGTTTTGCTCCCTGTATTTGCTCTCTATCTCTTTGTTGGATGATCAATGCTTGCCTGTGTTTGCTCTCTTATCTCTTTGCGGGAGTGATAAATTGTTGCCTGTATTTGCTCTCTAATCTCTGTTGGATTAGTCAACTGTTGCCTATTATTATTCTCTTATATTATTCTGTGTTTCACAGATCATTTTAATTATGTACATTCTAAACTCCTTCTCTGATATTTCATCTACTGTGCCGTCAGTGGATTCTATTATTGTAGTATCTTGGTTTGTTTGCAGCATTTTCTTCCCTTGTTTTTTCATATTGTTCATGTGACTTCCTCTCTAGCAGTTCTGATCTGAGTTATTACAGTTTCTACCCTACAATCTTGTAGTGTTCCTGCCAGTTACAAATACCTCACCCATAGTATATCCAGGCCTGCAGGGTTCTCAGGGATGATCTTCCTAGTACTGGCTGTTGACTCTAGATTGAAGAAAACAGAGACAGCCACCAGTTGGTAGATAGGGGGCTGCAGTATGGTACTTGGTTTGTCTCTTCCTCTGTGTGTGCTCACTCAGTCCACAGTCTTTTTCCCATAGGCTTATAGATCCCCTACAGAGTTTCAATACCTCTCCTTTAAGGGGGAAACCAATATTAACAGATCTCAATACAAACAATATATAATTTTAGACCAAGTAGCTCCTAATAGGACACTTATGGATTTGTCACAATATATAGAAATTATGAGTTCAATTAGTGTCTACTATATGAACAATTGGTTTGCAAAAATAGTTTCTGCTAGTGGACTAAAGAGCAGTTGGACTGAGGTGTGGGATGAGATGTTAGGGAGGAAAGAAGTGAAGATATAGAGTTACTAGATCCTAAAAAGTGTAAAAGAGGAATCCAAAAGAAGTTGTCTAGTAGTAGAAATGAGAGAAAGAGATTTGAGGAAGACAAGTAAATAGGAAGAAAACAGAGTACAACAAACAAGGAAACATAAAAATTAAGAAAAATAAAACATGTAAAGATAGAAGATACAAGACTATATAATATGACTGTAGTATACTAATCAGATATCCTAGTCCTCAGTAGCCTAATGCATAAAAAATACTTAGTTTTACAGATGTTGGGGATGTGAAGGTGGAAAAAGAATGATGGAGGGAAAAGAAGAAAAAGAAAAGAAAAAAGAATAAAAAGGGATAATAGAGGGGGAAAAAAATCTCAAGATAAATAAAAAGGCTTGCTTCCCTTCTCATCCAGTAGGTGGCATTGTCTGTTGTTTACTGGTTTCCTTCCACTCAGGTTCAAGATGGCAATAAAGGCATCCCAAAATGGAGGTGTCTGCCTTCAGAGAGAGGATGTAGGGCCTGGCCAGGCAGTGGCGTTGGGCCACGTGTTCAGAGATGCCACTCTGTGGCGTGCTGTGCAGAAATAGAAGGTTAACTCCAGATTCTATCCAGTGTCCCCAGGTGTAGGCAAACGAGGGAGTTCCACATTGGTAGATGGAAGTCCACACAGGAGCAGCAGCCACGGGTCCTAAGCGAGACCTGGTGGTCCCATCTGGGAGCTATGGCTAGGAGTCTTGCGTGGGTGGGTGATCCGAGGTCCTGCATGGTATGTGGGCACTGGGCAGGTCCTGCATGGATGATCTGCCGGGGTCCTGTGCAAACGCTGGGGCCTGGTGACCCACGTGGGCTCGTGACTGGAATTCCTGTGTGCAGGCAACTGTCAGGGGTCCTCTAATAACTCACAGAGAAATAGTATTTCCACTACTTTAATCTCTGATCCTGGAGAGATTAGGAACACATCATCATCTAGGCCACTATCTTGGATCCCTTTTTCCATTTTGAGTAATTTCAAATGATATATCCCTACTTTAATAAAAACTACTCTCTCTTCTATGTACCAACTGTATCATTGTGTTATAATAATTCTCATATTATTGCTCTCTTCATTGTCTTCATGCTTTGGACATCCTATTTTTGTTAAATATCATATATGTGAATATATTGTATTCTGCATTTGATTATTCCTATTACTGCTGGCATTTTGATCTTGTAGTAATAGTTGATTATCATGATTGATAGAGTATTTCCTCAGAATCCTTTTTTCTGATTTTTGAATTGAGACATGGTTGCAGAATCTTATTTATAGGAAGAGTTAGAACTCTGGTTAGAAAAATTGTCCTACTAGATATAATTTTCAAAAGAGATGTTTGAAGTATTACAAATCTGAGACTATCACATTTTGCATGTTTGGTTTAAGATTATTTCCTTCATATAAGTGACACAAAGGCAATATGTAGATATGAATTTGTTTTTTTCCCTCCTCAGCCTATAGTTTAGATTAAAATACCAAGTACCAAATTGAATCAACCTACAAGATGCTTATACTCTTTTTTCTCATTTTTCATGTAAGATTTTTCTTTGGAATTGTCCTCTACGACAATGAATTTGTAGCACTATTTTGCACTTTGTGCATTCCTCTGGCTGGGTCTCCTCTGTCCTACCTACAGCTCATTAAGCTTTCTTGTCCATCAGTGAAATATAAATGTTTTACTAATAAATATTGCCGTTAGTGATCACTCACATGATGGAAGTAGTTTTCACCACAATACACTGCAAGGACATTCTTTTTTTTTTTTTGGTACTGGGGATTGAACTCAGGGGTACTCGACCACTGAGCCACATCCCCAGCCCTATTTTGTGTTTTATGCAGAGACAGGGTCTCACTGAGTTGCTTAGCACCTCGCCATTGCTGAGGCTGGCTTTGAACTTGCAATTCTCCTGTCTCAGCCTCCCTGAGTGCTGGGATTATGGGCTTGAGCCACCGCGCCCGGCTAAGGACATTCTTTTTTATGCATATACTTAAACTTTATTTTTAATATTTTTTAAAATAAATTTTATCAAGGATTTTCAGTTATTCTCTGCTGGGAGTCTTGTCCAGACACTCATTTTGTGCATTTTGTGTTATTGTTAAACAGAAGTGTTTTTGTTTGTTTGTTTGTTTAAATAGTCAGGGCATTTTCTGCATGAGAAAAAGCTACCATAAAGCATTATTTTGTTTGAATCATGATTTATCATACTTCAATATTTGGAAGAATTCTTCTGGCAATTTCTAAAATATCACAATGAAGAAAAATATATAGAACTATGAAAATATGTTATTAGTTACTACACTTTTAGGAAGACATTTTGCACATTAACTTCATGGTTAACTTATTTTCACCTTTTTATACTTGTTTTCAGAGGTTTTAGAGTTAGAACCATATTTATTTTGGCACTTTCCTAAGATTTCATAATCCTATCAGAACCGAAATATAAACAATTCCATCTTAGATAAACTGACATATAATCTAGATTTTCAATAAGTTGATTTTTGTTTGCAAATAATTCCTTTGCTTTCTGAAAAAATAAATTGAAAACCAGTCCCATAGGCACCTGGATGATTTTTCCTTGTAAATCTAATCTTATTGAGACATCCAAAATGTTTCTAAATTCATGTTTACTTAGGTTTTATCTTTTTTGGTATCTGGCATCTTTCTCTAAAATAATTTGTTTTGAAGCATTTTATGACCAGCATTAAAAACCAATTGTTCTGTCACCACAATACATTCATTTGGTCTATTAACCTTCTTAAAAACTGTGTATTACTTATTAGTCTTTTGATATAATTTGGAGTATCATTAAATATGTCATCTTATGAGCAATGATGGATTCAGTTTATACAGTTCCTTAGTTTACTCTTTTGAGTACAGGGATGGTTATTATTAATATACCATTTCAGAGCATACTGTGGAAAATTATTTTACTTGACTAATGTGAAAACCAGAATTGATAAGTCATTATTACACTTGTAACATTCCAGTACTTTTAGTGTCTTCCTGTTTTAATCACAATTCCTTATATTTAATGTGAAAAAGTTCTAATTTATAAATAGTGCATTGAAGAAACAAAATTCCAATTATAAATATTCTTATTAAAATCTTAGTCAATTATTTTTATTCTGCATTTTTGCATTGCAACTATATTTCATATACTTCATATTAACATTATTTTTAGAGACATCATTCAGGACTTCAAATTCTTTCAGTAAAATGAATTTCTGCTGGTGTTTCTGCTTCTAAGATCAAAATCTTTACTGAATGAGTACTACTATCACCATTACATTCTCCCTCAGATAGTCTCTGACTTTTTTCTAGGAGGTAAATTTATACGATCCAGTCAAAATATCTTCATGGCATGTATTATAATTGTTTTATTATGTGGAGACCTTGCAAATGAGCTTCTTTTCATGGATCTTAAAGAAAGTTCTAAATGTAATACGACAATATAATGATATGAAATTTCCATATAAAACTACATATTCATAAAGTTCCAACAGAATTCTTTTGAATATTCTTATAGAATAAGATCAGTTAGATTCATGGACAAACTGATGACTATTGGTCAATTTTTACTAAAGGAAGTTAAAAACAGTAGTAATAACATTCCTCAAAGATGGCAAAGCATCACAGTGGACTATAATTATTAATTCAAGTTGCATTTACAAGAAGACAGGTCAATATAACAAACAGAATGGAGAAAACAAAAGCACAATTTTAGATATGGAGAATTAGAATTTATGATAAAGTCATATTTTTAATCAATTTGGGAAAGGATAGGAAGATTATAATAAAAACAAAACATTTCATAATAAGTATATTTCAGGTATTATATATACATATATCAATTATATAAGTACTTTAATATAATGCAGGGAAATGTACATGTATGTATGCATATGTAAGTAAGTAACCTTAGAATAGTGGCAACCTTGATGTAGGCAGAATAGCATGCCTCTGCTACCAAGATACCTACGTTTGCTACAGACTACACTGCTGGCTTTGGAGGAGGATAGGGGGCTGAGCCAAGAAATGCAACTTCCTAAAGCTAGAAAGACAGGGTAAAACTCTCCCATAGACTCCAGAAGGAATAGAGTCATCTCAATTCACTCTAAATTTGTAACTTCTAGAAATGTCTATTGCATTTATGCTGACATAAGCCGAACTTGTTAATTTAAGTTTGTGGTAATAGGAAACTAATACAACATTATGAAGCTAGAAACAGAAATAAGAACTTACTTGGGGGAAAAAATCTAATATTTTCATGTGATAATTTTTTTTTACTCATTGTAATTAGTTGTTCCTGACAGTAAAATGAATTTTGACCCATTGTATACAAATAGAGAATAACTTCTCATTCCTCTATCTGTACATGGTGCACAGTCACAACAGTAGTGCAATCATACATGTATATATGGTAATAATGTCTGTCTCATTCTACCATCCTTCCCAGAGCACCACCTCTCCCCTAACTCCCCTCTGCACAATACAAAGTTCCTTCATTCTTTTCTCCCCTTCCCTCCACTATGAATCAGCCTATGCTTATCAGAGAAAACATTTAGCCTTTGGGTTTTGAGGATTGGCTTATTTCACTTAGAATGATATTCTCTAGTTTCATCCATTTATCTGCAAATGCCATAATTTCATTCTTCTTTAAGGCTGAGTAATATTCCATTGTGTATATATGCCACATTTTCTTTATCCATTCATCTGTTGAAGGACATCTAGGTTGGTTCCAAAAATCAGCTACTGTAGTGATGAAGCCATGTTAATATTTATAGCAGCTCAATTTACAGTAGATAAATTATGGAATCATGTGATGATTTTAAAAAAGCTTATTTGAAAGATATTTTATATAACTGTGGCAGGATTCAGAATGGAATATGCTTTTGCAACATATGTATAATAGAAAAGTAAATATACAGATGATACATAAAATACACAAGTCAGTAATACTTAAGCAAATGATATGAATAGATTAATTATAATAGGAAATAAATTAAGAAGAGATACATATTTTTGAAAGCAGTCAAGAAAATGTTTAGTAAAACATATATTTTTTCAACCCAGAATCAAGTTGTGAAAGTTTGAATACTTCATTCAGTATGCATGTAAGGTTGTGTTATTTTTCAGGATTTTAAAAATAGAATATCAGATGTTTTAGTTTTTGTACTTTAAATGATTTTTTAGTCTCTACAGTTATATCTTGATTACTATTCATTTTACATATTCATGTGGTGAGATTTGAATAAAAAATATTTGAGAATGTGAGAAAGATATTGTAGTCATCTTATGTTTATAAGTGAAATCAAACATATTTTACCCTAAAAGTTACTAGGAAAATATAATAATAATGGAGTACTTTTATTTTAAAATAATTTTATATGAATTAGTAATCTTACATTTTAAAAATTGAGAAATTGCGGAGACCCTGAGTGGAATCCCCAGCACCATACACACACATACACACACACACAAACACACACACACACACACACACACACACACAAATCAATAAGAAATAATATGTGGGGAGCAAAAATTTTACTTCCAATTTTAAATTTAAGTTGACTTTAAGCAAGTAATAAAATTTTTGGTTTTGAAGTTCTTATTTATAAAATAATGAAATTTATTCTAAGATAAAAAGAAGAAAAACATTTTTCTATGAAATGGGTAGAATTCATAATACATATAAAAGCATAGACTCCCATACAATAAAATTATAGGAATACAAAAGGAAAAAAATTTAAAATATTTCAAACTGACATTTCTAATTCTTATTTTTGCTCTTTCTTAAAGCTGTGTCTGCTTTATTATTATACCAAAGAATATTAAATGTTACTATACCTTCACATTTATCCAATGTCAATATGTCTTTATACTTTATTACATATAAAAGAACTTAAACATCTGAGTGGGCATTTCAATTACAGTTGGTCCTTCATATCCAGGAACTCAACCAAACTTAGATTGAAGTAATTTTGAATAATGTACTTTACTGAAGATGTATAGACTTATTGGCCTTGTAATTACTCTCTTAATAATACATACAGTATAATTCTTCTTCTACAACATTTACATTATTTTAGGTAATGTAGAGAAAATTGAAAACACATAAGCAAATCTGTGTAGATTATATGAAATACTTTGCCATTTTGTATAAAGGACTTGAACATCTTCAATTTTTAAACAACAAATGAATCTCCCATGGATATTGGAAAAATACTATACTAAATGTATGCTTTTTCAAATTTGTTTTTTGGGGGACTACCTTAAAATAGTTTATTTATCTATCTAATCTATCTGTCATCTGACCATAAAAATAAAATCCATTATAGAAGAAATTATTGCTGTGAGCATGATTAAGCTATGCAATAAATTAATTTTTCCCACATATGGCAATGAATTATATCTAGTCTTTCTGTTTTCAATAGTTCAGATTTTCATTCTACTATGCTCATGTAAACCCATCTAAAATTAGCATAAAATATAGTCTTAGTAAATAAAACACTTATAATTAATGTTGGCACAAGAAGTTGCACACTAATATGAAAATAAATTTTACCTGTATGTAAAGAATAAAAAGAGCAGAAGCTTTTGTAAGTTAAATTTAACTTCTACAACATTTGAAAATGCATAACAAAATGATATGAAAAGAATTTTATGTCAGGCAGAAAAAAAACATGAGGGAACAAGAAGTAGCTAATAATATTGTAGCACAACCTAATTAAAAAGATTGTGAGCCTGGCGCGGTGGCTCAAGCCTGTAATCCCAGCACTTAGGGAGGCTGAGACAGGAGAATCGCGAGTTCAAAGCCAGCCTCAGCAATGGCGAGGCGCTAAGCAACTCAGTGAGACCCTGTCTCTACATAAAACACAAAATAGGGCTGGGGGTGTGGCTCAGTGGTCGAATGTCCTTGAGTTCAATCCCCAGTACCAAAAAAAAAAAAAAAAAAAAGATTGTGTATTTTCAAAGGGCCATGCTTCTGTAAAAGACATTTTAATTCCTCCTATCTCAATAACTGTCATAATAGATGAATAAAAGAAATACTGTTTCTAAAATTAGATATTCTCTTTTTTACTTTTTCTTGAATAATTTCTGAAGCAAAAATATGGCAGAGTCAAAAAATCTTAGCACTTGACTGGCATGAGTGAGCCACTGGATTGAATTCTTAGCACCACATAAAAATAAATAAAAATAAAATAAAGGTATCCACAACTAAAAAAAATTCTTAGATTACTATTCTGAAATTTAGATATGTTTGAGAATATTTTAAAAAGTAAAGGACATTCAACTATTCACAAAACATATTTTTCACTTACATATTAGAGTATTGATATGATATATTCTATTAGAAGAATTTCTTACATTTGAAAATATTCTTTGTTTTCTGCAGCAAATCTTACTGGGCCATTGATGAATTCTTCATTAAAAATAATATTGGCATCAACTTCCTGTATTTAATTTAGGATTTCATATCTATAGTAATGCAGAAGATAAGTAGATCATCATTACACTGCACATTTTATGTAGTTTTAGCAATCAATTGCATTAAAAAGCATAGATTTGGACATTGTTTCCAAATATTTCAGATTATCACCTGCATCTAGGGTATTATGTATATGCTTGGCATTAAAATGATGCATTCCTGTAGTCTGTTTTGGTTTGACCATTCCAGAATGTTAATAACTCTATTGTTCTTCATAAAAGGTAAATGTTTGTATTTTTTAAATTTTTACAACTATTATTTTACATCTTTTGCTCAGTAGACTAAGTCATTAATATAAATTTTATTCTTTAATTACTGATGCTTTAGGAATATTTATTTATTAAAGTTTTGATGTGCATGTAATAGGAACTGAATGCTATTTTTAGTACAAAAATCAATTTCTGACTAAATTTTTTAAAATTCTAAGGGGTTCAATATTTTAAATGTTTGCCCACTCATTCTGTATTATATGTTATTTTTCTAGGTTTATTAAAATATTTTCAAATAACTTTCCATTATTATTAATTAAAATTTTCATGCAGACTAATTTAAAAAGTTTATTTCATTAATATTTTATTATATACTTAAAACGTTTACTTTTTGTTCATAGGTTTCATAGTTGATTATAGGTTTATTAATCAGGTTGATTAATTAGCATACATTTTAAACACTTGAAATTTTAAATCTTTGTTAGTTTGAGATGAAAGTAAGAGGAAAAAGATAAAATGTGGCCTTTTTCAGCCATCTGGAACTAGTGTTAGAATGATTATGAACCTGATGGATTTGTTCCTCATAGTAGATAGAAGTTGGATGCAAAAACCGTTGTAACTAGTGGCAACTATATGACACAGGTCTGGCCAATAAGCAAAAGTCTCTTCAAAGTACTTTTGTAATGTAACCTACTGTGAGACCCTGATACTTTTGTCTATTGTCTTTCACTTTCTCCAATCTTTATGCCATATTCTATGGAAAGCAAGAGACAAAGAGCATACATACACGCACACACACAAAAAAATACACATTCATGATTATGAACATTTGTGTGGAAATTAGAATTTATTATCAACTCATATATTAACTCATCCTCAACAAAGGACTGATTACCTGAAACAAATATAAGACAACTAGGGAGTGCTGATTCAAGGCACACCTGATTTGCTTGGCCTGGTCACCCTATTAGTATTTGTAAATCAGCTAGTGAACTATGCCAATAAAGTATATTAACATTTATGTTTGATTGTGGAATATACCAAATAAATCTGATACAAATAAAAAGAAGTTCCTTTTGTTGTGCTTCCAGAACCACAGTGAAGAGAGCAAGTCCCAGATATATGTATCATTGACAGTAATAGGTGGTAAAATAAACATCAAAACCTGCAGGGGCAGTGGTCTGTTAAGGCTCCTCTGTGTTCTTACTTTCAGTCTTCTACAAATTTACTTGAGAAAATCATGAGAATGATGAAGAATCTACACATGTTTTATGTTTGAGAAAAGAGAATACAGTATAAAATAATTATCCAAGTAAAAGGAAAGAAAAATTACTAAATTAAATATGGTATAGTTGTGTCCTTAAAATCCTACCTGAATTTAGTCACCAAGTATGAGAATTAATTATGGTTCCATGTTTAATTGCAAATTCATTCTCTGTCAGTAGTTTTAAAAATAAAATT
>CM053410.1:70897158-70931149 GCA_028644305.1 Xerus rutilus
TCTGTTCACAGGGGTATAAGCGGGAAGGGGGCATGCAGACAGTAAAGGTGGTGGAATATGATGGCCATCATAGCCCTCGCTTTATGTATGACTGCATGTATGTTGTGATTCTATATCACTTACAACCAGAGAAATGAAATGTTATCCTCCATCTGTGTACAATGAATCAAATTGCACTCTGATATCATGTAAACCTAAATAGAACAAATAAATAAATTAAATATGGAAAAAAATGTATCCTTCTTCCATTAATATCTAACCTGTATATAATATGTAATATTAGGTTGCATTATGATCAGAGAACATCATCTATTTGAAGATACATATTTCTTTCTATGTAGTAATATATAATATTTATATAATTTAAAGATATATAACAGAATATATTTACATAGTTACATAATGAAATTATATAAACAATATGAATGTTATAAATGATTATACAAATTTTAATATGTTACATTAAGCATAGAGATTATGTTACAATATATTATATATTACATGTACAAGTATAACATTGTATTGTCCCTTCAATTTCTTCACAACTTAATATTATCTTTGGAAATATATTGCATTAGCTACTATTTTTTAAAGCATATAGTGTTTAATATCATATTTTTGAAGATGCTTTGCAAATCAATTTTAATACATGAGTAGGATAAATTTCCGCATAGGGTTTTCACTTCACAGATGTAGTATTTGACACATTAAAGCCCGTACAAATATTTAGTTTTTTTTTTTTTTAAATGTTTATTTTTTAGTTGTAGGTGACAGAATATCTTTATTTTATTTTTATGTGGTGCTGAGGATCGAACACAGTGCCTTATGCGTGCTAGGCGAGCACGCTACCACTGTGCCACAATCCCAGCCCCAATATTTAGTTTTAAAAGTTTTAAGTAATTAATACAATCTTGCCAATTTTTATGAATTCAAATTTTATTTTGCTGTGTCCCTAACAAAATACAACAACAGCATAATCTTTTTTAAAAATGATTAATGTTTATGTTGACCATTTACTATAATTCAGAGGCATATCAGCTACTCAGCTGATTTTTTTCACTTTCATTTTGAGTTATTTATAATTGAGTACAGCTGCAATACATACCCTGATGCCTAGTTTATTATTTCAATTGATGCAAAAGTCTAGAAAATCAGACTTAAATGAAAGTATCATAGCTATTTATGATGTATGAGAATTACCTTAAATAATTCAAATATAATTTGCCTTTTTATATACATTTACTTGTTATGTTTTACTTTCTAAATATTTTGAGGATGCTAAACAGTTAAAATGTTCCCAAGGTATGATATTTACAAGAAATTTAGATTAAAGCGTAGGTTAGTCAGTCACAAAGGTGCACTCTTGTAATCATGGCAACCTGGGAGACTGAGGCAGGAAGACTGAAAGCATGAGGTCAGCCTCAGTTACTTAGCAAGACTCTGCTTAGCAACTTATTGAGATATGTCTCAAAAATAAAAATATAATTGAACTGGGGATGCAGCTCAGTTGTAAAGTGTCCATGGGTTCAGTCTCCAGTATAAAAAAAGTTTGGTTAAATATTTACTCTTCATAAATTACCTATTACTTTTGAGAGTACAAGTACTCTATGCTGATTAATTTGATTCAGGATAAGGCAAAACTTGATTCACTGTCAAAGACTTACAAATTTTGATTTCAATGAGAATTTTTCTTTATACATCAAAAATAATTTCCTTACAACAGGCTAATTTCCACACTAAGTGTCAAACATATTGTGTGCAATCTTTTTAATGTTAACTTACACAAAATTAGTTTAAGTAATTTTGTAGTCTTTTCACCCTGAATAAGATTTTAAATTTATGAAATATATTTAGAATACATGAAATAACCCTTAGTGATTTTAACTATGTATAATGTATGTTAAACAAATTATTATTTATTGAATATATTACTAACAGTGATATTTTCTAGACTATTAAAATTCAAAAAATTATGTAAATTTTTCCTTAAAAATAAATACATTTAATATATTTGAATATATCATTGCCCTGATCTCCAGCATCAACAATTATTAGAAATTGTTTTGTTTCCCTGGTTACTTTTGACTTTCTCTTGCAAAGCATCTCTTTCTCAAAAACTCTTCTCAAATCCCTCTTTACCCTTTTGGTCTTTATTGACCTTCCCTCCTATTTCACAGAGGAAATAAAGGACTCTCTGTGCCTGTAATTTCCTTGCACTAACCTAGAGCTGGAGAGAACTTCTAAAATAAAATTCTCATCATGTTATGACCTCGATTGGAAGTATTCACTCATGCCTCACTGTGTGTATAGAAGGCTTCTTGCGTGGGCTGTGGATGGGGTCACACATTACTTCTTTTCAGCTACTTTCTTCCTTGCTTGGCTGTACCATAGAGGCAACATCATTGAACACTGACTTTCCTGTTCTCTTTTGCTGCTGCATAGCAATGTGATTCTCTTTCAGCTCATGAGATGTGGGGAAATCCTTCTAAGGAATAAGGTTTCTTGTCTTCCCAGATGAAAATCCAGATACTTAGGTAAAGGAGGATGTTTTCAGCCAGCACCTCTCCCAAATGACAGAGGAATAAACACTATATTTATAAGATTAGTAAATATCAGACATAGAATTTAAAATGTTCTCTGGTGCTCCGCCAATACATTTTATATGTTATATCTACCTACTATTACAAAAGTATAAAATGCAGAGGTTTTTTCTTCATTTTTAGGTATCAGAAAACACTTATTTGGAAAGAAATTTAGTGGCTGGTCCAAGGTCGCATAGAAAAACTGGAAATAGAATGATATGTCTTCATACAGTGGGATGTTACTCAGTTTTACTATGAATTTTCTCCTTTCATTGTCTTCAGTATTCCTTATACTACTTCCTCTCCCCCTTGATTTTTATATTTTAAAACAATATTGTCTACATTTCCAATGCTTTAGGACAACGTACACTCTCTTTTCTTTGGGCTTTTACAAAAAAATCTTCATTCTTCATCTCTTCACCTTAGGAATATCCTGCTATGTCTCAATGGACTTATTTATTTTGCTTGGCTGTCTGTTTTATTCTCATATACTCCAATATTTCTGTTTATCACACCATGTGTTATTGAAAAAATATTTTATATCAGATTTTAAAAGGCTGCCTCTTATGCCAGAATATGTTCTGTGTCATGTCTATCTTTGGGTACCAAATATCTGGCCCATTTGAGCCAAAGTTAAAGTCTGCCTCACAGAAAAGAACACCTGCGAGATGTGGATTTAAATACCAGATGAGCGAGTACAAGAGAACATATGAATTATATTCCCACATATAAATTAAATAGATTGTACAAATATAATTCCATTTACTTTAAAGGATGATGCATTAGATGGATCTATTGAATTCAAACATAATAATAGAACTTGTGTGACATTCATCATTGTCCCACTATATAAGTTAAAGTGTATATTGATACATTGATACCCAAAGAAACCCAGTGAGATATTGAGACTGTCTTAAAAAACCCACTATGTATCTACATATACATAGCATTATATATCTCTATCTATATAGCATTTTATATGACACTTATAGAACTTAAGATATATAAAAAAAATTAAATGACTCTTTAGTATATTTTTAAGAACTCTTCAAAAGACAAATACATTTTTTCTTACAACAAATTCTAGGAGGAACCAGATAGTCTAAATAAAATTAATTTATTACAGCTTTTAAAAATCATAATTTAAAATCAAAAAGTTGAAAAACAGATTTCTTATGCTTTCTCATAGAAACATTAATTAACATGAAAGAAATTTGTCTTATATTCCCTAGGGATTCAAGGTTAAATTGGATCTTACCATCCAAATAACTATTTTCTAATGAAATAGGTAAGGTAATAAAATGTTTTTATGTTCCGAAATTGATTCATATATTATGCAGAAGATTAAAAATTAAGTGGGTCATATAAAATGCTTTTATGAAAAGGGTCAGAGGATTTTGACAAAAGTTAAAATTATGTTGATGGTAAAATTAAGCTTTCAGTTATCTCATACGTACTACATTTTTATAAAGTTCAATAATTTTATCACTATCACACATGCTATTTGACATACATTGCTTACCAAATGTTGATGTTTCTACTTCACGGAAGAGAACTCCTGCTTTCTAAAAGTGGAAGTTTTTGGTGCATCCCACGCTTCATGAAAATAATGCACAACTCACAAAGATGTTAGGGTGTTAACAGACTTCTGTGTGATGTTCCCTGTTCTTTAATATATCCCTAAGGAAACTGAGGGAAATGCTGAGGAAGTCAGCATTTTTCCATTATATAAGACTTGAAGGTTGAGCTGGGCGCGGTGGCTCACGCTTGTAATTCCAGCACTTTGGGAGGCTGAGACAGGAGAATCGCGAGTTCAAAGCCAGCCTCAGCAACGGCGAGGCGCTAAGCAACTCAGTGAGACCCTGTCTCTACATAAAACACAAAATAGGGCTGGGGATGTGGCTCAGTGGTCGAGTGCCCCTGAGTTCAATCCCCAGTACCAAAAAAAAAAAAAAAAAAAGACTTGAAGGTTGTGAATGTATCACTGATAACTCACAAAGGAAAAGTAAGAGGTTTTGAATATTTAAGCATTGTTAATTAGTTATTACATATGTATGTATATAGAGATAAAAAATTAAGGAATTCAATTAATAAAAAATGGATTTTTAAAAAAGCTAGTCTACTAGAAATTCACATATTTAATAATCATTTTGTTTGAAATTTTAGATTACCATGATATTTAATAATCATTTTGTTTAACTTTTTAGTTGATCATAGATATTTTGGTATGATTTGGAAAACAGAAACAAAAGCAAAACATGGTCTGTAGTGTTTTTGTTTAGATTTATTTTAGTTAAATTTTCTGATCTGTCATTTTTTAGTTGATAAATTCTAGGTATTTTTTTAAAGCTGAGCTTCAGGGCTTTTTGTCTTGCTTTAATTTCTGTAACAGAGGCCGTGAGTTTCAGTTGAAAGAATATATAAAAAAATGTTTATATATAATGTGTACCTGGTCTATAGTAGGCACTTAATATATAAAACTTTTATTATCTAAAACATGCTAAAATGATGGAGGGCTTTTCCTAATGTTTCATTTAATAACTACTTTACTACTCAATCTTATAACATTACTAATGACATAAAGATACTTCTGTTTATTCTTTTTTAAAATTTTATTTAGTGGTCTCTCTAGAGTTTGCAATATACATTCACAACTAATTTAAATTCACTCTCAAGTAACACTATACCATTTAATGGAGGGTGTAAGTACCTAGTAATAACAAGACAATTCTTGCTTCACATCACTTAAATTATTGTTATTTATTTCACTCATATATAAGTATACATAGTATGTATGTTCAAGTGTCTCTCTGTGTGTGTAGCATGTGCCACTTATGTATAGGTATACATAGTATGTTGTGTGGGGGTGTATGGATATATAATATATATATTTATATAGTGTGTGTATATATGTGTATATACATGAATGTATATGACGTGTTTATACATGATATATACATAAGCACATGCATTTGTATACAATGTTATATTAAACTTATCTTAAAAAATCAATTAACAGTAAGAAAAATGAAAGAATTTTACTTTTATTTATTACTTATTTGTTGCTCATTCTTTCTTTATTAAGTATCTAACTTGTTATTTTCCTTCTTTCTAAAGAACTTATTTCTTGGAAGACAGGTACTATCACCAAATTCTCTCTATTTTTATATCCCCAAGAAAGGACTTTGCCTTAACTTTTCAGGGATAGTTTCAAAGTACACTGAATTGTAGGTTGGTGGGTGTTTTGCTTTAAAACTTTAAATATTTCACTCCATCTTACTCCTGTCTGCATTTCTGAGGATAAGCTGAATGCAATTGTTATTTTGACTCCTCTACAGATAAATTGTTTGAAATCTCTGGCTTCTGGCAGCATTTTTTCTTCATTTTTGATTTTCTTTAATTGGAAAATAATACACTTAGTTGTAGACTTTTTTTTTGTCCTTTATTTTGTTTAGTTTTCTTTCAGCTTCCTGGTTCTGTAATTGTGTGTGACATAAATTTGAATAATTCTCAGACATTATTCTTTTTAACATTTCTTCTGTTCCTCTTTCTCCTTCTCATATTCCCATTGCAGTATTATAGCTTTTGTCTTTGTCTCACAGTTCTTGGATATTCTCTTATGTTCTTCTTCAATCTTTGTGCTCCGGCTTTATAATTTTGACGGGTGCTATCCAGACATCCTCAAGTCCAGAGCGTCTTTCCTCAACTGTGTCTATTTTGTTAAGCCCATCTACAAGCATTCTTATTTTGTTACAATATATTTTATCTCTGCCATTTTATTGTGGTTCCATCCTAAGATGTTCATCTCTCTCCGTCATCGCCCATCTTTACTTGCATGCTGCCTATTTTCATCATTAGGGCCCTCAGCATATTAATCCTAGTGGTTTCTAATTATCGGTCTAATAATTCCAGGAGCCCTGATGTGTGTTTCTGATGCTTCTTCAAATGGGGATCTTTGTCTTTTTTATGTGTCTTGTAATTTTTTTTTTCTTGAAAACTAAATATGGTGGACTTTTTAGAAGGAATGACTTTCAATAGGCTTTAAGTACTGGGGTGTCAAGGGGTAGGCGAGGAAAGCATTTGCTCAGTCTTTTGGTCAGTTTGTACTTGCAGACTGTGGACTTCACAGACATGTCTCTCTGTTTCCCACCTTTCTTCTCCACCTAATTGGGCCAGAGTGGGCTAGAGTTGGGAATTTCTCTTCTCTATGTTAAAACCTCGTAAGGTTAGTTTGTGGTTAATCAGTTTATCCTGTTTATCATGAAAGCAGACATTGTTAAGAAGGACAGATGCTCTAGCATATTTCAAAATAGTTCTTTTTGTCTCATTCCTGACAAAATTACAGGGATTTACTATAATAGATCTATGTGAATGAATCCTTGAATAAAAGTTTTTTTGTTTGCTTGTTTTTTGGTACCAAGGATTGAACTCAGGGGTACTTGACTACTGAGCCACATCCCCAGCCCTATTTTGTGTTTTATGTAAAGACAGGGTTTCACTGAGTTGCTTAGCACCTCGCCGTTGCTGAGGCTGGCTTTGCACTCCCAATTCTCCTGTCTCAGTCTCCCAAAGTGCTGGGATTATAGGCGTGCGCCACCATGCCCAGCTTTAAAGTATTATTTTTTAAAGGAATAAATTTGAGGAATTTGGAGAGAATTGAAAACACTGTTGTTTAAAACTTCTCCAAATTGTGATATAAATAAAGTAATAATATTTATCTCATCTTTTTTTCTCCAACCTTTATAGAAAATGGGACAATTTTGTGTATATGTAAGGTAATACTTATTTTTCTAATGAATCATGAAATTCAGTACAGAGAATTATGTCTAAGAGTGAAGCTGTCTAATAAAACTTTTATTGATAATGGAAATTTCTGCAATAAAAAGTAGCTAATTCTTGCATATGAATATCTTTTAATACCTGGAATGTGGTTAGCGTGAATGAAAAACTGAGTTTTTAATATGTTTAACTTAATTCTAATTTTTACAGCGATTGTTAAATAGTACAGACTTAGAACATTAATTTTCTTAGATACAATCATATATTGTTCAGATTTACTTCTCTAACAAATGTTTTATAAAAGGAAAGACATAAAGTAGAATATTAGTTTAAATTACAAAATTCTTCAGGATATTGTGCATTATTAGAGTAAATTAATGATTCATAGGGAGAGTTTAAAATTAATTATTAAATCCCCCCCAGACCACAATTGGTAACAGATTTTCAGTCCAACTTATTATTGAGCACTACTTCATTATTAATTACATGAATTGTCCAATATTATTCAGGTCTGGCTAAAAAACATTCACATACTCATGAACATGTACACAGTCATTTACTAAAAAACATATTTACAACTTGCTTGAAGTTTACTAACAATTCTACTGTATTTAATTCAATGAGAGAAAGACTAGTCTGTATTTTCCATACTAGAAATGCTAGAGATGTTTATGCACATTTTCAAATTTACTGAACCTGTGTGAATATTTTTATCTGCTACAAGAGCCTGGAAAAGTCTTTTCCAAATGCTCTAAACCTTTTGCCACGAGTACTCATTAGTAGAATTGTTTCTAATTTTAACATCGATATGATTGGTTTTATGAAACACAGCATCAATTGATTAGTAAGAAATAAGTTGAAATATGAAGTGGCCTTTTTAAATTTTAGGGTAAATTATTAACAAACAAGTTTTTTTCTTTTTAGGTGAAGTGCAGAGACATGAAAATTCCATGTTTCTAATAACTGATAAAATTACTACCTATTACTTAAATATTAACCATCTCTATATCTCTCAGCCCAAACCATTATTTTATGAAAAAATTGTGTGAACTATTGAATCTATGTCCTCTAAGCAAATTTCCTTTATGGGTTCTCATAGCTGGGGATTTAGTGGGTGGTAGGAGGAGGGACTCGGGTATACTTATTTGATGAACTAAAGTCTATAAGCCAGCAACTTATTCCACAGGCTTCAATTCAACAACTCTTTGTGCTTTAACAATTATTGGTTGATTATCTATTATACAGGGGAAACTACAGCCAATGGCAAAGAATATCATTAAAGGAGCTTTGGACCATGTCCTAAGGAGTTCATTTTATCAGAAAATACCAGTACAAAATGGATGAAGCATCATGTGATACACATACATGCCCTGTGTATGGCATTCAGTAGGAGATAAAGTTATTCTGTGGAATCTTGAAAGCAGAGTAGAAAGCAGATGAATTGATTAACATATTTTACAAAAAGATGTCTTGAATGTCTTGAATGCATGGTGTTGCATTCAGTGATATATCCATAGGACAATTAAGGTAGATACGGAGAAAAGAATGAAAGGGTGATGAGATTCAAGAATAATCATTCTGAAGTTACCAGTCATAACAGTTTTTTTCATGCATGTCAAAACTTTTGGTGTGTTCTCTTCAAATTAAATATACTCATTGGCTGGTTTTAATCAAAGTATTATGAAATTGAATTATAGAAATATCATTCCAGGTGGTTTTATGAAGGTTGAAATAAAGGGCATTGCTAAGAAGTGTAGGAGTATTGAAAAAAATAATGTAAAATAGCATGATAATAGAAGAAGCTACAAAGCTTTGAATTAAAGCATTAGCAATGGAGGATAGGCGGATGCACTAGATCAAAAGACACCAGTTCATAATATTTTCCTCTCTCTTTACCTCACTCTCCTTGCCTCCTTCTGTGGTGTGGATAAGAATTGTCCCCCAAGAGTTCATATGTTAGAAGGTTGGTCCCAAGTATGGCAATAAACAAGTGATAGGATATTTAAGAAGTAGGACTTAATGGGAGAACCTTATCATCAGAAGCGAGCCTTTGGAAGGGATTAAAGTAGTTCTCATGAGAGCAAGTTGTTATAAAAGAGCCCCTAATTTGCTCTGGCTTCCTATCTTTCTTCTCTTCTCCCCTGGGCTCCCACCATTGTGGTACATCTGCCACAAGGTCTGTATTAATACTTGTGCTGAATTAATACTTGTGCCATAAACTCGAATCTTCAAAACTGAAGTAAATAAGCCTCTTTTCCTTATAAAGTGCCCATATCTGTTATATTTTGTTATACTAACAAAAGTGGATTTATACACCACCCTTAGAAAAAGTTTCTGCAGAACTATTAGGCATTTTTACTTTTCATCACCTTATTTTATTTTTCACTCATTCCCTTCTTTTATATAGATGGTTCAATAAAGAATTACATATAAACAAAATTTTCAAGATTTTCATGTGTTAGTTCATTAACTATAACACTATAACATAATTCTACTAAGTTACAAACATCTCAGTATAAAGTACACTTTCCTCTCAGATTCTAATTGACTTTTGCAATTATATATTTGCTTTAATCTCTTGCTATAAAGATGAGACAATAACATTATTCAGCTGTATAAATTAACCACTGCACATTGTTATCAGGGTAGCTGATTACATTCACCTACAATTCTCAACAGTTGTGAAAAACACAAATTTGACAGATTTTATTTTAATATTTTGAAATATTATGATTTCCCTACTTTCCTGAAAGGGTTATCAGTTTAGATCTTTCTTGTCTACTTGACCTGTTTCCTCCTTTATTATGTTTTTCTTTATAGTTAATAACTAAGAAAATATAGTTATGTTGAGTTAAGGTGTTCTTTACCCATGTTCTTATATTTAAAGTGGTTTATGTGTTTCCTATCCCATTCATTTCTAGATTAAAAACATTTAAAAAAGAAATAACCAAAAATGAAATATAATTATACCTTAAATATTGTCAAAGTGCAATTAGGAACTTGGTATGTAGAAAGTAGATGAGGAAGTATTTAAAGTTAAATTGTAGCACAAGATAAGATGATCATTGTTGTGAATTGCTGAGAGCTTCATTTGGCCAGTGCACTCCAAATATGGAAAATTTTTCTAGTGACTCACATGTGAGCATCTGATATTGGAGGAAGCACAGTGGGAAGTTACTAAGTGACAGTATTAAAAGATAGGCTTCAATATCAGTAGAGCTTAACTTTCCATCTTAGAAATGAACTTCAAAAGACTGTTCTTAAATCAATTGACATGCCAACATTTAATCTCATTAAATAAAGGATACTAGATTCCCAGAAATACAAGAGGACTTTATTATCCTAGTATGAGTCACTAGATTCACATCTCTAATTCATCCCTTATTCTTAATTAGTTTTATATTTCAGTGATGGATAATTTTGCTTCTAATGTCAAGTCATTTTATTTTAAGGGCAACTTTTATTTAAAAAGTATTATCCTAGGGCAATCAGTCAAAATCCTTTTTCTTATAGTTCCACATTTTTATCTTAATTCTACCAACTGAGTAAATAAAGTTTGATTTTAAACTCATATCCACATTTTAAAAATGATGACTTCCAGGGATCCTGTAAATTTCCTAATAATTATAAACGATTGTATCATACTACTTCCTAATTATTTTCTTTTCCAAGTTAAAGATTCTCAAATTCTTTGATTATTCAGGTTCTAAATCTCTTTCCCATTTTGGATAAAGAACATTGAATACTGTTTAGTTTTTCCATAATACTCTGCTCCATTGAGCATCCAATACAACACCTGTGTATTGTCATATACTCAGAGAAGACAACTATTTTCTACTCATGTAAGATTATATCAACTTATAAAGCATTGCATTTACCTGCTGATTCATACAAATACCATTCTCATACCCCATTAGATGCAGCAACTGTCAGAGTTACACAAACAAGGAAAAATTTTTACAGTATAACACTAGGAACTCCAAATTATATAGTAGTTATAGCTACTGGCAAGAAGAAAACTGGTGTAATATCAAGAACTCTGAATTACAACTTAGGAACCTTATTTATATTTATTTATTTGGTACTGACAATTTAACCCAGAGTTTTGAGTTTTGTTTTGTTTTTTAAAAGCTGCATCCCCAGTCCTCTTTATTTTTTGAGACAGGGCCTACTCAATTTGCAGAGAATCTAGCAAAGTTGCTGAGACTGTCCTTGAACTTATAATCCTTCTGCCTCAGTCTCCCAACTTGCTGGAATTATAGGTGTGCTCCACAGTGCCTGGTATCTGTAAGGCATTCTAAAGTGTGTAACATTATTTTTATGTGCCTTTAGCCAAGTCACTCTATTTTAGTCAGCTTTTCTTTTGCTGAGATCAAAAGACTTGACCAGAACTATTTTAGAAGAAGAAAAGTTTATTTGAGCTCATGGTTTCAGAGGTCTCAATTCACAGATGACTGACTCCATTGCTCTGAACTCAAGGAAAAGCAGAACATTGGGGAAGAATGGCATGATAGAGGAAAGCAGCTCAGAATGTGATGGTCAGGAAGCAGAGAAAGACTACTCACAATGGACAAAATATAAACTCCAAAGTCACCCCACCAATGACCTACTTCTTCCAGCCATACCCTATCTACCTCTGGCTACCACCTAGTTAATCCATTCAATTGGATTAATACAATGCTTAGGTTTAGACGCAAACTGAAACATCTCACCTCTAAATTTCTTGTGTGAATTACACATAAGCTTTTGGGGAATATCTCACATCTAAACAATACCACACTTAACTTTAGAACTTCTGTAAAATGAGTTTAGTGATTCTCACTCAAACAATGAAAAATCACTGAGGGCAATGAAATGTTATAAAAAGGAACATATTGCAGATTTCATGTGATGTATTCCTTTTAATAACATATGTGCTTTGCATTGCTGTGACAAGATACCTGGCAATGTCAACTTCAAAGGAGGAAAGAGTTTATTTTGATTCACAGTTTTATAGATTTCAGTCCTTGGGCTCTTTCTTCTGGCCTTGTGCTGAGACAGCACAGTATGGCAGAGCACATGTGGTAGAGCAAACTTGATGACTTCTTGGGAGCTGAAAACTGAAGAAAGACGACCATGAAAAAAGTACCATGGTTCTAATATCCTCTTTAAGGGCACACTCAAAAAGACCTAACTTACTCCCACTAGGACCCACCTCCTATTGGTTCCACCAGCCCGAATGGCACCACAGGCTGGAGATCAACCCTTAAACAAATTCAAGCTCTAAATTATAACATGTGTGGAGATTGGAACAAAAGGAGAAATTTGGGGGAAACACTGGAACAGAGAGTCTCCAAACTCTTAATAATCCCTGGTATTTATTCACTATGCTATTTTCCAGATTCCTAAAGACATTTTCAACTTAGTTTTCACAGAATATGTCTGACTATATATTAACATGTGCTTTTTAGATGATTTTGATGAAAAAATAATTTTTCTAAATCTTACATACAATATCCACCTCTTGGAATTGTGTTATCTACTTTAAAAAAGCCTGTTAAACCTATCATTATTGCTATTTCTCAATGGCACTTTTCTAAGAAAATTATTTATATTGGGTCAATTCATTCATTTATTTTATTTGTGTTTTCTCATTTGTTCATTACATAATTTTCATAAAGTATGATTTTCAATGTCATCTTTATATCCCTATAATGCTTAGGATAAAACAAAGATTGAGACCCTATAATAATGTAAACAAACAGCTTAAGTGCTCTGGATATTGACAGATAAACAAACCAAAAGTAATACACATTATCTATGTTTACATAGACATAATGGAATATTGTGTATTGGGGATGACTA
Organism: Xerus rutilus; assembly: GCA_028644305.1. NCBI lineage: Eukaryota > Metazoa > Chordata > Mammalia > Rodentia > Sciuridae > Xerus > Xerus rutilus. The sequence continues at coordinate 70,910,364 of CM053410.1, forward strand.
CAAAAGCAAATAAAATATAAATGAGAGTACCAGATAGTGTGTGTTAAGTGCCAAATAAATGAGAGACAAAGATAATTTTGAACAGAAAAATATAGGTAGCTTTAGAAAGATTTAAAACATTGCTCTTCATAACATGACAAGATAAGTACTGTGAAGATATTCCGGGTGGAGCAAATTAGATAAGAAAAGAAAATTCAGGGGTTATTGTGTTATCACAATGTTTGGTTTTACTATTTCTTTTGCCTTCCTCTTAGATTCAAATGCTATCAATTCTCCTATATCTTCCTTAAATTACATACTTTCAGCTCTCCTTGCATTTAGGAGTTGTTATTATGATATGTTCAAGGCAGACAAGACAGAATGAGGTAGCATGATACAATGGTCAATGTTTACAAGTTATACCATGAGGAACAGTTTGTGAAAAAGCATGGGTCAACCACATAGAATTGTACAGGCAAGACTGGGTCCTCCCTACCCCAAGTGGGGTTTCTAATTCTTTCAAATTCTTATAACTCCAAATCCAGGATTTAGGATTATTTTCTTACTTGCCCCATTTCCATTTTCCTACCATGTCTTTGCTCCCACCAAAACAATATTTTAAACTGGTAAATCAATAAATTCTTGCTTCTATCAGAAAATGATACAGTGTTCTTGAACACCCTTCCTCCATCTTCAAAATATGTTTACACAATCACTCATTATTTTTCCCAGCTAAAGGGTTGTGATAACTGTCTCACAGTCATCTCCTGTATAGTGATGGGTCTTTTTGCTCTTCGTTGATTATGATACACATTCTAATAGTCACACCCTGAAAGTGTTATAACATGGAACATTACTAATTCTAAAATTAGTTATTTTTCTCATTCCTCTTCTCTAATCTCCCCAAGCTGTTCTTTGAAGTAACTGGGACCTTTGATTCCTCTCTATTTTCTCATAATGCATCAGCCACTGATTTCTCTCCATGGTTCCCTCAATGATACTAACATCCCTTGTTTCATTCCTTGCTCCAAATGCTCAGCCTGTTTAAGTAGAAGTTCTAGAGACTATAACAGAGCCGGAAATACTTGTACCATTATAAATTAATAGCATCATTGATGGACTCCTTAAAATTGCTAAACCATTGTAATGTGTGAACAGAGTAGGAATCTTTCAAATCTTTCTCTATTCTCCCCAGTTCTCTTAAATATAACTTCTCTAAATTTACTTTGTCCTTCAACTTTATTTAACAAAAACTAACAATGTATTTCATATATACTTTTGTTATGAGGTAATTTTGTTACTATGGAAATATATTCTAGACCTTGCCCCATCCACATTCTCAGGAACTTTAGTTTTACATTTGATTTCTTCCAACATTACCTTATAACATTCCCTTTTTACTGATGCTACCTTATCAGCATTAAAAATTCTTAAGCTTTGACAACTTTAATATATTACCCTTTGTGTTCATGCCACTTTATAATTGTTGCATACTGAATACCAAATTTGCAAAGTAAATATTCTATAGTTATTTATTAAACTGATAAGAACAGACACTGTACTTGATCTTAGTTAAAAGCCCAAGAAATGATTCCACAGTTGTTTATAATTTTCACTTTGTACTCTATACTGTTATTACTATTCCATTCTATATACCTCCCTCTAGTACTAATTTACTGAAACTGCTCATACCAAGCTCACCATTGGATAAGTAAATGAACTTGAGACTGTTCAGTCCTAAGTAAATACTCACAAATCTTTGAAATAACTGCCTTTTTAGAATGACTACCTTCTCATGTCCTGCAAGACACCATCCTAAGTTTGTTTTTCTGTCTGGCTACTCTGTTTTAATTTGTGTGTGTGTGTGTGTGTGTGTGTGTGTGTGTGCGCGCTGGTATCTTTTCCAGAATATGAGAAACTTTCAGAATTGTGTACAAAACCTGATCTCACTCCATTCCAAGTAATCTCATGCATCAAATAGATTTTATTAATATATACTCAAGCAACATCTTGCTCTATTTTTCCAATATCCTTTCTTGTGTTATAGATGTTTGAGCAACACATATTAATAAGTACTTTCACCTGAATAATTGCAAGCATTTCAAATGTAGAATGTTTAAAATATGTCATAGTACTTCCCAAATATCTTCTTTTCTAGTTCTGTGTATCATGAAATACCTACTACACATTTGCTCAAAACAGAAATCTGGATCAAATTTGTTTTCTCCTATTCCTAATCAACACATAAGTTATATCAATTTTATTATTTTGCTTAAAATTTCTTCATTTCCACTGCCAGTGTTCTAATACTTGATACATCATTTCTCTTCTTGTTATGACACATTCCTAACTAAACAGTCTAAATAAATTTTTTCTACTTTTAATCCATTCTTTAAACTGCACCTTGAATAATAATATTTAAAAAATAAATATCTGATTATGTTATGTGCCTTTTTTAAGCTTTTCAGAATCTTCTTATTTCCTTTTAGCTAAAGCAAGCAAAGATATTTAACATTGCTTGCTATGCCTTACCGGATGTGTTCTGTACTTAGTATTCCATTTATATCTCCCATCAGGTAAAAAAAAAAAAAAGCCTCACACATTATGATCAATTTTGAAATAAATGCATGTTCTCAACTACTGAGAGTTCAGTAATTTTATTTGAAGGAATTTTGCTCTTTCCTGGAATGAATACTTTTAAAGTTTTAGTCATTGAAAAGAAGTTCAGCACAGATAGCTAAGGAATGACTTCATTTTTAAAACATCACCTCAGCATGGCATTTCTCTAAAATAGAATACAATAATTTATCCCACTTATGACAAATATTTTTTAAAGATATTCATCACTATTAAGGACATAGCGAATGTGTCCTTGTTTTAAAGAAAGCTCTGTATTTAGATTCAAACTTCTTATCTCAGAATTTCTCAACCTGATTTAAAACACATTCAATTATGGAGGTAAGAGAATGTTTGGAATTGCTTAATTAATTAGTATATGCTTGGAAATGTGTTCATAGAGAACACTGACATATTCAGTTTCATTTTAGAAATAAATGTATATTTCCATGTGAGAGTTAAAAGTTCTCTCCTGAAAAGAATCCCATATGTTAACATAAAATGTTGACATTAATTGATTTAATTTTAAATCAACAAATATATACCAATTTTATTATTTACATAATCCAGTAAACATACCAAATATAGAAATATACATATATATTATTGGATTAAAATTAAATCAGCTAATGACCTTAGTGTTCATTAATTTTCTTTTGTGGGAAAAAACACTCTTTTATTTTATTGCCAAAAGTATTTAAAAAAAATAAGATACAAAGGAACATGTTGAAGACAGTTGAGTTATAGCTGAGAAGAGGGAATTAACACCTTCATCAGAGTTGATGCATTACTATAGAAGAATTTTCCTTAGATGCCATGTGAAATAATCTTTGAAGAAAATATTCAATAAAAAAGGAAAAAGACATGTAACTAATTTCTATTATGCATAGAAATAAGAATATCCAAATCATGACCTTTCTAGCCTCTTTAACAGCAAAAGGAAGTCAATGAAACTCATGTGCAGTCTTAGTTTTGGAATTATCAGAAAGCTTCATATTAGAAGCCAGGCTTTGTAAGAGCATTGTTGCCCAGTCTCCGTTTCTATCTGCTGTACATCTGTACTATGGACATGTTGAATAGAATTTCAGCAAGTCTCTGGTATAATGCAATTATTTTAAGACTTTTGCCACTTAGTAAATAAAGAAACAGTATAAAATGAGTCTGGCAACTAGTCCTGGGCTGCCTTCCCTTAGACTAATCTCCTGTTGGAAAAAATTCAACCTCTTTTGAGTCATTGTTACTTCTCATTTCTGTAACTGGCAGGCAAAATAAGTAATTCTTGTTACTATTTCAGGAGGGTTTGATTTCTTTAACATCTGTGTGTGAAGATTTTCTTTGGGAATCTTAGCTTAATAAAATGTATGGTCACATAGTTTAAAAAAGTAATGAGATGTGTTTGGTGAAGATACATTAATTCTCCATTTTTTTCTTATCTAGGGGAATTATTCAAATTCATTTTGCAAAAAATGAACTTTATATCTATTATGCCATTTATTTCATGTTTTACTTTGAAATAACTTTGTCAGTTGTAGAATTTTATGCCTTAGCAAAAATGAAGGTTGAATTTAAATTTTAAATTCATTTTTAAAAATGTACCCATTTGTCCTACTTTTTAGGATGCCATTCAATACTACATCAAATTTAAGATGATGAAAGACTTAGGTATGAATTTAATAAGTATTTATATAGTAAAATATGACTTTGTTCCTAGAATCCCTTTTAAAACACATGCCTCTCAAAAATTAGAGCCAGTCTAGTTTTATTGTGGTTTCTAATAAAATTGTACACTAGATTAACAAACAGAAGTTAGATACTCAGATTTCAATGATGTAAGATTTAAAAATAAGAAAGGTATCAGTCGACTTTCTTTTTTATAATAGCACAATGCACTAATAAGAAAAATAAAGAATGGTTTTGAATATACCATTTGCAGAAAATGAGAGACATCCATAACCTGATATATAACATGTAAGAAAGTACTATATGCACTAATCTCCCAAGAGGGATATCGAAAGGGAGTAATAAAGGTCTTCATAGTCCCAGATGTTAAAACTTTTATAATGCTCACCTGATCAAACTAAGTTAATATTTTACTCTTAAGAGTAAAATCATCAGTCCACTACTGTATATAGTTGGGAAAGGTTTGACATTCTGTTGCAGGAAACAGGAAATATAGAACCAAATAAGTGTTTGATAGATAAAAGGTCTGTTTTTGAATAGAAGAGATAGAAAATACAGTAATCATTACCATATAAACACAAAATTATGAAAATGAAACAAATATAAAGTATATATAACTGAAAGAATAAAAGTGATAAAAATGAAAGGTTAGCAAATGAGATTCAAATTATATACAAATTGGTATTGTACTGAGAACATGTATTCCCATTTAAAGACCACATTCTCTGGCTTCTCTTGAAATTTATGTGGTGAAATCATGAAATAGTTACCCCCCAAAAGTACTTTCTAAATGGATCTTGATTACCTCCCCTTGCTACATGTTGGAACACAGGTATAAAAGTCAACTATCTTGGGTACTTTATGAAAAAGCACAATCAAGACAGGGCATAGTGAAGATAGGGACTTTTAAAGAAAAATAATAATACTTTGATCATGAAATTAAAAGACAAAGTCCACCCATAAGATATAGAGAGGAAAAATAATAACTTCTTAGTGAAGAAACTTGCATAATGCCCTTAACCAAGTAATTAAAAATTTACTTCACTGGTGATAAGTAATATTAGTCTCAGCTACCACCTGATATTAGTGCATGGAGACCATGGTTACCATCACAAATAATACTAATACATTTAAAAATATTTTTACAATATAATCCCATAAATTATTCCATAAAATATTATGAAATATATGTTATTTGCCTAACATATTTAAATGCATAGGGAAATTCAAAGACATATTAACAGATTTACTTTACTAACTAGCAGGATCTTAGATATAAAAAACAATTTTATCTCTCTATATATACATATACATATATATAATAGTATGTCCAAAATACAAATGGAATACATATCTAAATGATTAAAGAAATATCTATTTTATAAGTATAAAAATGTGTATGGTATTAACTCTATATAATATAATCCATAGATTTAAATAATATAATGCTATCCTTTTTTAACCAATGGGTAAAAAAAATTGACAATTATTCAAAGTCTACTAGTTTTAAGGAAATTTAAATAGATATATAAATGCAAATAGTTCATCCTCAGACACCATTACCTATTACCTAGCTAGAAGTAAACTTTGTCCTCTTGAACAGAATATTGTTTATACCAGTGCCAGAGACCAGGATACCTTTCTGAATTACCAGTCACTAGCCTTCAGATTATATATTATAAGAAACCGTATTTTTCTTTTACTGTATTTTCAAACTAGTGAATAATCCCACAAGCAATGCCATGTGGAGTTGGATAATAAGAATGGTACAATTATAGGCTGTAATTCTGAGAACAAGTTTTTCCAATATACTAAGAACATAAATATAAATTACAAGTTAGCTTGTGAGTAAATTACTTTTTAAAATATTCATCAATATTTGTGAATACTAAATTCTAGAAAATATAAAAATACAACACTGAGGTCAAGAATTAATTTGTTTACTGAATATTATAGACTATTACAATTGTAAGTAGTCACATTATCTAATCTTTATTATTTCAAATAAAAATCTGTATTGTAATACATTTTTCAAAAAGGAATTTTCTATACCTGCCTCCCGAGATATAATTTTTATTACTCTCCAATTTTCACAAAATGTATGTTAGCATTGTTAATTTCTGCTACAAAGGAATTTAGAATTTCAATATGAATTGTACCAGTGAAGAATTTTACCATTTGAATGTCACTAACAACTTGATTTTAGGATTATATAAAATGTGACAGGAAAATGAGATTCTAAAACAGCCTTAAAACTACAGCTGAGTAAGAGCAGTTAGAAAAAGGGGGGAAAAAACCTCATAAATTACATGGATTAGTACAGGATCAAATAATAGTGGCAAAGAAAGTGGGTGGCCATTTCTCATCTCTTGACTAGTCTGTTTCCTAGGAAACAAAGACTGAATGATTGCACAAATGACCCTATGCCTGTGGATTTAAATTGATGAAATTATATAGGACTATAGTCTATGCAGAACAAGAAAAGTAATTGTTAGAATGACTGTTTATTAGGTAAAATGAAAAAGTTTAAAATACTTCTTTTACTTTCTAAGAGTTTTTTAAAATGAATTATTATTAAAATCTTCTACATTATTAAACTCCTTACCTTATCAAATCATAAGACTATAAAGCAACCAGTCAACCAGCATGCTAATTAAACACTTCTCTTTAAAAAGATTTCTGTATAGAAAGCTATTCATTGGCTCAACTTTGGTTTCTACCAGTAGAGCTAAACTTGATTACAACAGATATCCAGATGGTATCAATAGGATATCATTTTGTCTAGCAGCAAAGGTTTATTAAGTGGCCTCTATCTGCTGGACGTTCAGCAAAACTAATCCTTCATGAGCAACCACAGAGTCACTGTACAGAGTTTGACAAATACATCTCTGTCATAAATTTTATAATATATAAGAGCCTGGTGATACATTACCCATGATCATTACAATAGCTCTCTGTGAAAATATCAAGTAGTCATTAGAAAGATAAAAGAATTTACTTCCTCTTGAGAAAATAACCTTGGACTCCTCATAGAAATTCTTGTAGAAATTTAGAGGGCATGGTCATATGTATATGTAGTTTGTTACAACAATATTAAACAGTTCTAGCTTATTGTTTCCACTTTGAATTATATGTAGTTTATTATGATATAATTTAACAAAGAATGTTGAATTAATTGTGATGAGGACGAAAATAGCATTAGAAGATGGTAAGTTAAAATACCTTATATTGCTGGGTGTGGTGGCGCATGTCTATAATTCCAGCAACTTGGGAGGTGGAGGCAGGACAATATCCAGTTCAAGGTCAGCCTCAACAACTCAGCAAGACACTAAGCAACTTAGAAGACCCTGTCTCAAAATAAAAAATAAGAAGGGCTAGGATGTTATTCACTTTTAAAACACATATGACTGATTGTTTATTAGGTAAAATGGAATAGGTTTCATCCCTAGTACCAAAAAAAAAAAATTAAAATTAAAAAAATTCCTTCTTATCTCTATTTGAAATGTTTAGGAATCTTATAGGAATAGAAGTACTCCTATATATATTCATGAATACACACACACCTATATACATATACACATAAGTATATATATATATATACACACATATATATGCACATATATATTTATATGGAAGACATTGTTATAGGTCTTTGGAAGGCAATATACATAAAATATATAAACAAATAATATGTATGTATTTGTCTATAAATAATTTTAAAATAAATGATATAACTATCAAGCAATCTATAATGATTAGTTATAGCTATTGTAATATGGAAATTCAATACTTGATATTATGAGAAAGATCAATCTGTAAAGGCAAACATTAGGAGCACAAAAAATGAAGTATTTTTAAAACAGTGTTAGATTTATAGAAAAATTACAAGGTAATTCAGAGTTCCCACATAAATTCAGTTTCTATTTTTAATTTCATATTAGCCTAGGAAATTTGTGTCAATTAATCAGCCAATACATTGCTGTGCACTAACAACTATGACTTATTTAGTTTTTACCTACTTACATTTTCTGCTCTAGGGCCCTATCCTGTGTAACCATTACATTTAGTTGTCAATGTATCTCTTTAGGTCACTCTTGGTTGTGACTATTTCTCAGATTTTTTTCTTAATAATCTTCACAGTTCGAAGATTATTACTCAGAGGTGTGTGTGTGTGTGTGTGTGTGTGTGTGTGTGTGTGTGAGTGTGTGTGTACGTGTGCATATTTTTAAACAATGTCACTTCTTTGGAAGTTGCTCTATTTTCCACCTAATTAAAATCTGGTTTGAGGGTTTTGCTAGGAAAATTAAGAGGAAAATTTCCATTTTCATTAAATCACATCAAGGGTATAACAATATCCACATTACTTATTTATCAATGCTACTGTAGTTCTTGATAATCTAACTAAAGCAATGTTTGTTATGTTCACTATTATAAATTCATTCTCCCTCATTACACTTTGAAAAAGTCACTTGATGTAAGTCACACCCAAGGCGTGGGGATTTTTTTCTCCTTGTTCTTCAGAGTGTCTATTTTTGATTACTTGAAATTCTTATGCAAGGATGTTTATTTTCTCTTGTTTGTTTAATTATTCAGCATGTATTTCTGTCAGCATAGACTCATAGGTACTTACTTTCTGCTTTGTGTTATAATCCAACACTACATTGTTAGTTTTGTTGCTCAATTTTTTCCAGCTTTGATGACTGCCAACTCATTCAGTTGGAAAGTGTGTCACTTTGACAGAACTCTTAATATTTTTGTTTACTCTTTCCTTATTTTTTGATACGACAGTTGCTACTTTACACATTTTTGATGCTATTATAAATGATTTTTAAAATAAATTTCAAATTTAAATTGTTCATTTGTTACTATGGGGAGAGAAAGCAATTATCTTTTGTTTATTAGTCTTTGACCTAATAGCCTTGCTATATTTGTTTATTATTTCAAGGAGGATTTTGTGTCAGTTTGAGGGATTTTTACACAGAGAATCATGTCATCTGAGAATTAGTGTCTTTTTTCTCCTTTCTCAATCTGTGCACAATTTATTTATTTTTTTCTTGTTTATTACACTAGCTATAACTTCTAGAAAGAGGTTGATTGGAAAGAGAGAGAGGATATTCTTGCCTTGTGTCTTAGTTTGGGCTGTCATAACAAAACACTGTAAAGTGGGCATTGTAAAAAAAAATAACTATTCATTTATCACAGTTTTGGAGGCTGAAAAGTCCAAAATCAAGTTGCTTGCAAAAGAGTGTCTAGTGAAAGAAAAAAAAAAAAAAAAGAGTGTCTAGTGAGGGGGCCCATTTTCTGTTTGCAAATATCCAACATCTTACCATCTCACAAGACTAAGTGAACTGTTCTTATAAAGGCACTAAAACAAGCATGGGGACTCTACCCTCATGACTTTACCTAAATTACTTCTTAAAGGGCACACCACCAAATAACATCACAGTGGGATTAAGAGTTTCAACATATGAATATTGAAAGAATATCAAAATTTAACCCATACCAACTTGTTCCTGAGTCTCAAAGCATCACTTTCTCAGAACTAAGGATGTAGTCAGCTGCAAAGGTCAGAGTGTCATTAGATGCCTCAGAGCATCCCAAGAGTTTCCTCCTTAATGTAAACCATCAGATATGATCAAGGGGCCCGCTAAGAACAGCTAAGGTACTAATATTCATGGAGAAATTACAAGGGTATAGGTGTTACTTACCAGAACCTGAGAGAAAGCCTTCACCTTCCTTTGGTCAAGGCCAATTACTTTGCTATAAAATGGATGTAGAATCCTTGAACATTGATCAACAAATATTCAGACTATAAATATTATTTGTGTATACATTCACATCTAATCAGCAAGCAGTTCAATTGGAAAAATCACACTTTTTTCAGTTATGGATTCAAACTGTGAAAGGAAAACAAAAAAACAAAAATGCAGGGAATAGAGGAGAATGTGAATATGTATTGCATGGGTTGCTAGAACTTGAGAGAAAGACTCTAGAGAGAAGATAGAAGCAAAAATAAGTCTCCAAAAATCTGCATAATTATTTCTTTCAATTTCTTTGACAACTAGTAAAAAACACACACTCCAAATTCCAGGAACTAATTACAGATTGCTTACCTGTGAAGCCAGACAGCCAAGAAGAAATTTCAGTGATATAGAAAGGAAGTTCAACATTAAACTCAGTGAAAGTGAAGTGTACTAGGTGAGAACCAAGCCTCTTCAACTGAGACACTACAATGGCAATGCTTGAGATGTAAGTTCCTCAGAAAAACAGCACCAATAGGATTATTATATACTGTTCATTATCTCACTTGGAGATATGATTATATGGAGAATGAAATGTCTAAGATCTACAGGTAGCAAGGTAGAAATTCAGAATAGTTCATGCTAAAATTTCTTTCCCAGTCCAAACACCTGATTCCAGGAAAGAAATTGTGCAAATTTCATTCCTACTTTGAGTGTGAGGCAGACAATAGATGTCTCAACTTGAAGACAATTAGAAAGAGAGAAGTCTTTCTTACTTAGCCTTTTACAGATTGGATGACACCCACCCATGTTAGGAAGCATAATCTCCTTCAGTAATTCCATGGCTTCAAATGTTAACTGCATGAGAAACACTCTTACAGGCACAACTAGAAATAATGTTTTACCAAGCATGTGGGAATACCACAACATTAAATGAACCATCTCAAGTGCCATATCTTAAAATTTAAGGCTAATCTATATAAATGAAGATTAAAACCACCAAGTCTGGACAGGTTAAGGTGGTCTGCAAGTAATTTAACTAACTGTTTTTTTTTAAAGTTTTATAACAACGTGGCATAATAAAATTTACAATAATAATCTACAAGGGCCAATGTACAACAAAAATATGGTGTGAAAAATGGGTAAATATGGTATTGGAGGAGAAAAATATCATCCATAAAAGCATTTGCAGATGTGAATAAGATGCCAGGGACTTGGGGTGTAGCTAATAGGTACAGTATATTATTGATTAATTGGATAGCATTATAATATAAGAATACAAAAAATAATTAACTATTAGTGTAAAAGCAGAATTTAAAGAATATATGAATAAAAGGACATGTTTCGTTGTAAAATGAAACATTCTATTGCTCACTGTTTTATTTTAAAAAAGCAGCTTTTTCATTGCTGGTACATGACAAGTATAATTTTAGAGTAGGAAAACTTTACTTTGGAGATCACAGTTTCAGAAGTCTCAGTCCATAGATGGCCAGCTTCATTCCTCAGGGCTCAAGATGAGGCCAATCATCATGGTGGAAGAGGGTGACAGAGGGAAGTGCAAGACATCACACCAGGAAGCAGAGTTAACTCCACTTGCCAGATACAAATTATATACCTCAAAGTCAAGCCCCAATTACCATCTCCTCCAGCCACGCTCTACAACATGCCTTCAGTTACTACTCAGTTAATCCCCATCAGGGGATTAATTCACTGATTGGGTTAAGGCTCTCCTAACCAAATCTATTCACCTCTGAATGTTCTTGCGTTGTCTCACACATGAGCTTTTGGAAGAATCACATCCGCACCCTAACAACACCCAAGCTCTCAAACTAGTAAAAGTTTCTAGTATAAGACAGACTTAAGGTACAGAAAGACTTAAAGTAAAATTAAAGGTATGACTGTAAGGCTTTTAAAAAATATCTCAGAGAAACTCACTATGATACCTGGGACCCACTCAGCTATCATAGAATCTTAAGGGCGTTGTTTTATAACTATCTGACAATCTACTGAAAACTGGGTTCTATTTGAAAATAATTTTGAATGTGACCGTGGGAATCATGCAGTGGACCACAATCACATTGAAAAGAAAGACAAACTTACTAAGAGAAATGAAACAGATTGAACTAAAAGAACAGCAACAATAGAAAATTTTAGAAAGTCTCTGGGGTCCCTACTTTCTAGAGAAGGCAATCATAGTGAGCTATTCAAATGAAAACATAAGATTCTTCTCCTTGTATAGGAGAGAGTGGAATCAAAAGCAGAGAAAAATAAATTATGAAACCACACTCAACAAAATTGAAAAAAAATCAAGTAATATGATTCATTATTGTGAATTGGGCCTCATGTGACTGACTAGATATCAAAGTAGCTATCACTTACTGGAGGCTATGTGTTTCCTGTTCTTCCCATAATGAAAATATCTTTGATAAAAATATGGGGCATATAAGTTTTCTTTTTTATTTTATAATACTTGGAGTCGAGAGGAGCCATAATCCTCCAAGGGCTTTATCACTATGTGGGCTAAATTAAAATCACAAGATACTAGACTTGAGCAAGATATTATAATTGTCTAAAACTTTTGTAGGTTTTGGTAGATTTTAATTTATTTTACTAATCAGCCAAACTGGAAAGATAGCATAGACTGTAACAAAATATATATGACTGTATCTTTTCAGAACTCCATCAAGAGGTAGAGTCCCTTGAATCTGATTAGAACTACTTTTCTATTCCTTGAATCTATTTAGATATTTTTGTATGCTTTTCCCTAACAGAACAGACTGGACATAAGTTGTGTGACTTTAGATTCTAAACCTCAAAAGACTTATAATGTTTTTGAAGTTTTTTCTATCATTCTTTGAAGCCCTGAGTATATATTGCTGTGAAGAAATCCAAGATGGCAGATCACAGGAAGAGACAGCTCAGTCATTTCAACCACTTCAAACATTCTTGATGAAGCTGCTGATATGTAAATAGGACTCTAAAATAATAACAAATCTCAACCAAGTCATCAGCTAAATGCAGTTCTTTGATTAAGCCCAGATGAGACCAGCTAAAAATCTGTTCATGCAACTCACAGAATTGTGTGAATTGGAAATGGTTGCTGTTTTTACCTACTGGGTTTTTACCTACTGGGTTTGAGATAATTTTTTAACATATAGCAATAGATATCTCATAAAACTACTAGGTATCTTACAGCATCTGTTTTTAGAAATTTCTACCTAAATTGTGAAAGAAGGGATTGGGGAAGAAAAAGAATAAGAGTCATCCTTTGTATATTATTAAATGCTTTATTATGACCTGTAATCCTTCTGTGATTTAAACATTACCACCTATTTGGCCTTATTTCTCATCATTTTTGCTCTTGTTCTGAGTTCCAAGCATACCAAATTTTTTTAGTTCCTTTCCTTACTCTGAACTCTAGGATTTCATGGTATTCTCTCTCCATGATATCTCTTCACTTAACTAAACTAGAAAGTATTTTTAACTGAATGAAAATTAAAGCACAGTATTTCAAATTTATGCAATACAGTTAAAGCATACAGGAAAATTTACAGCTTACATTATTGCAATGGAAGATAATAAAGCCCTAAATTAATGGCCAAAGTTTTCTACCATAGAGACTATCATAAGAAATTAAACTCAAAGTAAAAATTTTATAACAAAGACTAGAAAATAATGAGATAGAAATTAACAAATAGCCAAGGAAATAAGTAAAGCCAAATACTAGCTCTTTGAATTGTTTGATGTAATTAATAAACCCTTAGTAAATCTGAAGCAAGAATTTATGAAACTGATCTGTACTATTAGAAATGAGGTAACTATAGAAAGTTATTTAACACAGACACACACACAATTAGAGTATTAATAATTAGGAAAAGAGTAACTGAAAGAAAAACAAATAGCTAATGATTGCTTATCTCATGTCAAAAGTAATTGGCCTGACAAGAGAAAAAGTTATTCAGTTAACTACTTTTAGTTTTATTCATAGTTATTGGCATGTAAACCTTGCCTACTTATTTGGAGTTTTTAAAAACTCAAATAATAACTTTAAGAAAAACAGGGCATTTTTCTTGAAAGAAAGGTAACACTGAGTGTTCAAGAATTAACCAGCTATGTGTGAGAAGTTGGATAGGAGTTAGTACACCATCACAGACAGCCAGATTTCAGCTCTTCCCCTTCAGACTGAATTTTGGCATAGTTTGGATTCAGGTGTTTAGGTTGGATTAAGATGAGGCCACAGAGGGGAGAGTGGATCAAATCAGGCCAACCACCTAGTCAATCTGTCACATGCCCTTTAAGTGGGGGGAGTATCTCCTCTCATCAGGAACATGAATACAGTTGGAGTTTGAATTGAAGACTTAAGAGATTTTGGCCTATTCACAAATTATCCCTCTTGGTCCTATTCTCCCTCTTCAGAGAATTCCTTCAAGGGTGATTGGTGATAATATTTGTCCATATTTACCATGCAAAACTTTCCCAAATGTGCATTTGGGTCCAGATTTGTGTCCTTAATTCTCATCAAATACCAGATGTAAGTAAATACCTACATTTGACTTTTGTGCACTTTTCCAATCTCTGCATGATATTCATTCCTATGTGAAGGATTCTTGGTTGCCTGGTAGAGGGGATATGTGGATCCCTCTAGGTTTGGTCTCAGTGGGTAGAAAAGAACATCATAGTCCCAAAGCTACCAATTGTATCTCTCAGGGGGGGCCCCATATCATTTCATTTCCATATGGTATAGTAAAAGGCATAGATGCAGATGGCATCTTCCACATTTTCTATCAGAATCTGCAGTGTAAGGAAGAGGCCTTTGGAGAGTTAATTCATGTGTTCACTACCTTCCCACAGAACAGCTTCACTTTGACATAGACTGAAGGATTCTTTCTCTCTTTTGTTACAGGCTTCCCTCCTTCTTCTTAAGTGGTTCGTAATGCTCTAATATGAAGCATTAAACATTTATAGGTCTTTTATTTTTCTTGAAGAGAATGTAAGATTTCAAGAGTATTCAAGAAGAGGTCCAGTGCAGTACCCAACTCATTCTGTTTTCTAATCTATTGGTCTGTCTGGATGTTTACAACATTGACTAATAGTCCCACATCCTTGCTTTGGAGGTTCCACGGGGTTTTCACTGCTTGTCTGGTCATCCACGTGTAATTCCTAGCAGGAGGTTCAGAATCCCAAATTCCACCAGAAGGGAACCAGCTCCTGCCATGTATTTCTCATTATTGTTGCCAGGAAGAACACATACTGTCAGATTCATTCAAGCAAGGGGATCTCTATTTAGTGTTTTCAAAGGCAGGGAGGTGTTACATGGCCAGGTCATGAGCCATATGCAAGAGTTCATTATCATAATCCTGAATTGCCATGTCACCACAGGGCAGCTTGGACTCAATTATTATTCTGTGGGCAGAAAGAATTAATTCCCATAATCCTTATCATGGCTTTAAAGACTTGGACAGTGCAATCTTTTTCAAAAGTAACTTTTGATCACTAACTTAACTGCTTTTTAAACTTGAATGAACTTCCCATTATCTATAAAAAGAGGAACACAAACCATTACAGCAGCTTGAAATGAAACTGAGACATCATTTTGGCCACTTCATTTTAGTGTCTCTTGACACTAAATATTGTGGCTTTTGACATGCAATTTTATCCAATGCATCAACAAGTCAATGGATAGTTCCTTAGCACATTGTTGATGTTCAGATTTGAATAGAACTCCCTCATTGCCCCGACCAGGCTAACTAAGTTTCCAGTTTGTCAAGCTGGGAGCCTGGAATTGGCCTGACTGGCCCAGTCTCCTATTTATTTGAATGCTTAATACAGAAAAAAGAAGTCTTTCATAAGCCAAGGATTATTAAGGATCTCAACAACATAAACTGCATGTAAGTGCATAGACAAAATGATTAAGTGTTAAAGTACAATTAAAGAACACATTGACATAAATATAATTGAGAAAATCTATACTTGAAAATAAAAACTGATATGTTGGAATAAAATAGTAAAAATTCATAATTATTGAAATAATGTTTATAATACCAAATTTTAGCATTAAAATATCATTATATTTAGGATTTGAAAATGTACTGAAAAGTTATATTCATTCATATAGTGTGGTATTGGCACTTTGATAGGCATAATCAATGAATAGAATCAGCAGTACAGAAATAAACTTTTACATTTATGGTCATTGATTTTTGGGCAGGTTATCAAAACAATTCAATGCAAAGAAAGCAGTCTTTTCCACACATGATTCTGTAACTGAATATCCAAATACAAGTGAATATAGTTGTATCTACACCTCATATTTCACACACACATGCAAACACGCACACAAAACAAAATCAAAAAACAAAAAACTCCAAAGTGATTATAGATTTAAATGTAAGATCCAAATCATAAAACAATTAGATAAAAATGGTGTGGAAGTTGTGTGATATTAGGCAATGGTTTCAAAACCATAAGGGGCGATAAAAGAATATATAAAGTAGACTCTCCATTGGTGCTTTTGTCAAAAATATAAGAAAAAAATTTAAATGACAACTCAGAGAATATGAAAAAATATTGGAAAACCATGTATCTAGAAAAGGACTTGTACCATACTGTACAAAGGAGTCTTGTTACTCACAAATATAAAGGAAAAAATTTTACAATGGATACAGAATTTGCATAGATACTTATTCAAAAAATATACACAAATTGTCAATAAGAAAATGAAAGATATTCAATATCATTAGTCACTAGGTGAATGCAATATAAAACCACAAGGAGGTAGTGCTATTTTACATCCACACAACTATTTAATTTTTCTATGATAAAGAGAGAAACAACATCTGTTGGTATGGATTTGGAGAAATTAATACCTTTCTACATTGCTGATAAGGATGTAAAATGGTACAGCCGCTTAGAAAAAGAGTTATAACCAATGGAAATCAAAATATGCCTATAAAAAATTTGACATCAATACTTACAACAGTATCCTAATATCCCAGTTGTCTATAACAAGATGTTTATAGCATGGATATGAAATGTCTTCCAAAAGCTAATGTGTTGAAGGTTAGGTTTCCAGTACAGTAGTGTTCAGAAGTGGGGACTGCAGAACAGGCTTGGATCATGAAGGTTATAATTTCATCAATGCATTAGCCCGTTAATGGGTTCATAATTTAATGCACTATTACCATTATTGGATAGTGGTAAATACTTTAGGAGGAAGATTTAGTTGGAGGAGGTAGGTCATTAGAAGCTTGCCTTCTAAGAGAATATTTTTCCTAGATGCCTTTTCTGTCTGCTGCCTGGCTACCATGAGGTTAGCAGCATGCTCTACTACATGCTCCCCACCATGTTTATCTGCTTTACCACAGGCCCAGAGTGATGGGCTAAGTGACCATGGACCAAAACCTCTGAAACTGTGTGTGAAAATTCATTTTTTCATTCCTAAGTTGTTTTTCTCAGGCATTTTGTCATAGAAAGATAATACAACAGAAACAAACATTTTATACCATACTATAACGATGTTTGAACATAAAAAAGAAATATTAAGATAAACATAAAAGGAATATTAAGGCATGATACAAGGTAGATGAAATTTGAAAACACTATGCCAAATGCAAGAAGACCATATATTATATGTGCTCATTTATATGAAGACCATATATTATATGTGCTCATTTATATGAAAAATACAAAATCAAATTGGCAATTCATTAGACACAGAAAGTAAATTATCTTCCCACAGCTGGGAAACTGGGAGGTGGGGACACAGCATGGCTCCTAATGGGCATGAAATTCCTTTTTAGGGTGAAGGAAATATTAGAACATTAGATTGTAGTAATGGCTTCATAACTATAGGATATACTGAAAATATTGACAAACACTTTAAAATGATGAATTCTAAGGTATGAAAAATAAAACTGTTAAAAATGTAGTAGGCACAGATGAAGACAGAATGAGTCAATGAAAGGTTTGTTTGAGGAAACAATCACTTAGAATATAGTATGAGATAAAACAAAAATTTATGATACAGAAGCCAGTATCAATGAAGAACTTTAATTATATATACATCTAAACATGTAGTCAGTGAATAAAGTAAATGATAAAGTAAACTTTTAGGTGGCAAGATGTTTCCAGAATTTAAGAGTAACTTGAGATTTTAGTCTGAAGCTAAAAAATGCATCAAATTTGCTTTCACATACAGTCTAGCAATAATAAGAGCAAATTGTGAGAAATAAGAGAGAAAAGTGTCAAATCTCTCATAAAAATGGCAATAAGAGAAACAAAGCAATTTCACTCTCCATTACTACTTATGGGGGGGGGGGTCTTACTGGGAATGTAACCCAAGGGCACCTACCACTGGGCTATATCCCAGGCCCTATTTATTTCGTGACAGAGTCTGGCTAAATTGTTGAGGCTGAACTCAAACTTGTGATCCTCCTGCCTCAGCCCCAAATTGCTATGATTACAGATAAGCACCACTGCACTCAGCTCCATTACTATTAAATACGCCAAATACAGACAATGTCAAGAGTAACTGTTATCAACTTCCCTTCATTAATGCTGGTTTCTCTAATGTATTCACCCATCAGCATCAGGTAGAACAATGTGGGCTTTTATGTAAAAAATTACATACACATACACACACATTTTTCCACAATTTATTGTCTTAAAACAATCAACATTTATCATATCACAGCTTCTGTGGATCAGAAAATTGGACAAGACGTAGCTGAGTCCTCTGGCTCAATATCTCCACAAGTCTGAGATCAAAGTGTTGCCCAGGTTGCAAATATCTTAAGGTTCAAATAAGGGAGAATATGGTTGTCAAAAGGATTTGATTATTTTATTTCCTCAGTTTCTTGCCATGAGAGACTTTGTATAGAGCAACCAAAGAGAAGGCAGTTTCCTTCAGTGAGAGACAATGAAAGAGGGAGAACACAGGAGAAGCTACAATCTTTTAGTTTTTATTCTTATTGTTCACTTTTGTCATCTATTCATAACAAGTGAGTAGTAAGTCTAGCACATCTCTTTCTATAGAACTTAAACTCTCTACTGTCATGTATATCTAAAAAGAAAAAAAATTAAAAAGAGAACTGAAATTACCAGTATTATTATTGCACTTTACAGATGAATTAACACAAGATAGGAAAATCATTTTTTTGAAGTATGTGCTCTGTCTTAGTAGTAGGGCTTGGCATAGAAGACAAGTGTATCTGACTCCAATGTTTTAATTTAGGCATATTTTTTAATTTACCTAACTTTAGTGTTACTCTCTTTTTTGTTCTAAGATACACATAACCATGAATATAGAGAGGAAAAAGTCATAAAGGTTGAATATTTTCTCTCATGCATAAAATCACATCAAGATTGAAAAAATAGCATTAAAACAATCATCCTTTAATTTGTCTCCTAAGTAATAGTGATAGAATCTGCCAGTGAAAGCAAATATATAAAATAACAATATACACATGCTCCTACTGTATCTTCAGTTGGATTTTTAGTATTGTTTATGTGTTTTTGGTTAGTAAAAATTATTATTTTTGCTATTAGTACTGTCTTTTACATATCTACTAATACGTAGCCTCTAGCGGGGGGGGGGGGGCGGGAAGAAGGGTAATAATCTCCACCCTTGCCACAAACCATTCACTTATTATGGGATTAGAATTTATTTACACCCTAGTTCTGTGAAATGAAAATTGTGTTATCTTAAACAAGATTATTAACTAGTCTGATTAATGATTTCTTCAAAAATTAAAGGAAATGCCTGGCATAGTCAAACCACATAATCAGTATTATTTTGTTTTCTTCTTCCCTTTCTCTTTTTCTGTTCTTCTTCTCTGCTGAGTTTTTAAATTTACTCATTTAGGTTTCAGCACTTCTCTAATAGAATAAAGATAAAATATGGAAAATTTTTCTATCAACATATCTTCAGATAAATCATATAAATGGATTTGAATCACTATATCATATTTCTTTATAAATACCACTGGTATTTATAAATACCATTAATAATCTGTAAGCCATCACTTTTAAAAATTTAAAATGTATTTTTATTCCCCAGAAAGAAAATTATTTTAACATCTGTCTCAGCTTATCTTTCAGTTTCTATTTGAACAATCTATATAATAGGAATACTAACTCACCATTACCTGTGTAGTATTTATGATGACAAAGTTATTCATGATTTCTTGCAAAGTTCCTAACAGACCCCTTATACATTTTCCATTAAATCATACAAAAAAATAGGGGCAAATTAGCAACTCTGAAATTCAATGATAATAGTCATCTGTCCATAAGACGTGGGAAGAAATTTTAAATAATATTATTATTAATTTTTAATAATAATATTTTAAATTTTAAATAATTTTAAATTTTACATTTAATAATAATAACAGTGAAGATAAATAAAACTCAAAAGCAATAGTGTGAGGTCATGATCAATTTAATTTAAAGTAGTAAAAAATATAGAATTTTATGTTCTCAAAACCCATCTTTTTTATAAAATATGCATAATGTGTACCAACAAAAAAAATTGGACCTATCTTAACAATATATAGGCCTTGCTGTGCTTTAATTCTTTTGTCTAATTGATGCTGTCTTCCACTGTCATCAGTTCTCAAATAGCTCAAAATGAGTTATGAGTATGTTTATGATCTCAATGATTGTCAAATTATCACAGCGATCTGCCATATCTTTGATAAGAAACTAAATTCCTTTAATGGCATATTTTATCAAATTTGCATGCATTGTTGGTTACATTTTTTTTTTTTTTTT
>CM053410.1:70931249-70993166 GCA_028644305.1 Xerus rutilus
CTGAAGGATGCCTAGTGGAGTTAGAGAATGTTCTTAGAATTACAGGAAGACAGTAAACCCAACAGATTCAAACGCAAGGCTGACTCTCACGGTTGTACTTCCTGCCCTTTGGGTGGATGAGTACTGTAAGACAGATAATAACAAGTGTAAATTTGAAACAAGCATAGAATGTTGACAGAAAATTGGCAAGTTAATGTCAATTTGCTATTTAATGGAAGTGAGGTATTATTATATATTAATGGCAATGCTATATTCAAGGGAAGGATAGTTTTGTTTCAATCCATTAACATCTTGTTTTAACAGCTGAATTATTGCATTTCACAGTGTAATACAAATTTACCCCTTTTACCTTCAGTAAATCTATAAATGTAGCATCATCATTTCACAATGGATTAAATGAATCTGGAACAGTAAGCTCTACCATTTGACTTATTCCTTCAGATGAAAAGAAAGCATCTTTTTTTTTTAATGGCCACCATATTTTATCATATGATATTTTTACTCTTAAATAAAATATTTCTATGATCTTATGAATACAGAAAGAGTCCAATTGCACATGTAGTGACTAACAAGAAAGTAAAATAAATGACTTGTCATTTTTATTATTGGAGCCAATTGAATTCTTGCTAATGTGCTTTTTTAATCACTATTTTCTTCTAGTTTGGTTAAAGCAATGCTGTAGGAAAGTAAGAGAAGAGAAAAACATCATACAAAATTATACAAAATTTACTTTTTTCAATAAGGAATTGACCTTTAAGATAATATTTACATTTAAGATTGAAAATATTCACCACTAGTCCGAAATAATGTTCAAATTAAGAAACACATTCAGTTTGTTGTATAGCTGGTTCAAACTATAGCATGTAAACAAAAAATGATTAAGATTTATTCACTGTGTAAAACAAAATTTTGTTTCAATATAAGTCAGGTAAACAACTTAAAATCCTTTGTAAAAATCTTAACATTTTTAAGACAAAGTATTCTGTTCTGTACTGACAGAGTCTGCCATAATGTCTGGCAAAAAATTTGCATTCAATTGAATGCATGTAAATGTATGTAGACAGGCCTAGATTAGACTGTTCTAACTTTATTTTCACCATTCTTACAGGGTCTTATATTTCACACTGTTGTGGGACTCTGTTTTCTTATTTCTGGATTTTTAATAATTTTAGGCAACAAATAGCTAGAGTTATTTGTAGGTATAATAGTTATGAAAGTCTTCTCTTGAGTAATGTACAAATGTTGTTCCAGTTATCTGCCTGGTTCTAATCCAAGAATTAGTTATTCCTACTTGTTAAACCCTAATGAATTTACTATCACAAATGTTTGGTCTTGGAGTCTAAAAGTAGTTTTTCAATAAATATCATCTAAGCCTCTGAATGCAATGGAAATTGATATCTTAATTGCCATCAGTTCAAAGTTATTTCATCTTGATTGTATTAAAATTATATTCATAAATTTCATTGTGATACTCTTCAATTTACTACAAAATATATACTGATTTCAGAAGTATCAAAATTTAGATGCTGCATAAACATTTTTATTTGGACTGAAATAAAAATTTTTGTTTTAGTGTTCATGAAAGTAGGTACAGAAAAATTCAGTTATATATGTTTATATATATGTGTGTATCTACATCTATATCTATATCTATCTATATATATTTATCTTCTTATTTTTGGTACTGGTGATTGAACCCAGGTATACTTTAATACAAAGCTGTATCCCCAAATCCTCATTTATTCATTCAGGGACAAGGTCTCACTAAGTTGCTGAATCTGCCTTTGAACTTACAATTCTCCTGCCTCAATCTCCTGAGTTACTATGATTACAGGTGTGTGCCACTGCGCCTGGCCCTACACTTTTATCTTTGTAACTGTGAATGGCTCTAATTTTATGCACTATACCTATGCATAAACAAAAATAAATCTTTGTATTTATAATATATTGATAGATAGGAGTAGATGCCTATACCAGTGATCCCGATCTAACACAGTAGAGCTGACACTAACTTTCCTCTTGATGCCTTTGTACCCATTATATGAAACAGTGAGAATATGCTTTATAGTATACTGTATTATAACATATAATTTCATATGTGTATTATATATTATATATACCCAAATATATTTTGCTCCATTCTAAGAACACACAAAAATAGGTTTCAAGAATACTAACCCATACTCCCTTGAAAAACATTTGATAATTGGAAGATAATATTTTGGTAATAATTGTTTTTGTGGGGGACTTTTGCTTTATGGTGCCAAAATGCTGTTTTCTAAAGTTAGTTAATCTTCTTCTTTGCTCTTGTGATGTCTTCTTACCCACTCACAATGCACTTCTTACTAATATATTCTGCTTTGACATCCACACAACATTACTGTTCATTTTAAATATTTACTGACTTTTTCAATGACTGCAATATTGTGATTATTCTCAACTCTTAAACTATCAGAAGGTATACACAGAGAACTGTCACATTAACCTTATCCCTTCTGGTCCATTCCCATCTTTTGCCTTTTGTCAACACATGCATTCTCATGCATCTGTGTAGGCTCATGGTTTCATACACATGGGCAGATATATAAATATTTCCTTCTTTCCCTTTCTTATATGAATGTTTACACACATTCATATACGAAAGAAAAAAACAGATACTTGCTGTTCTTTGATCTTTTATCTGAAAGAGATGTTCTGAAAATTGCTCAATATTGGTTTATACAGTCCTTCCTGCTTCTTTTTTCAAACAATTTAAGAGTGAAAAGAGATTAAAGAGATAAGACATCTAGATGCAATATGTGATATGGGCTCAGAAGGAAGAATTTAGACTATAATCACTATGTTGATTAATAGCATTGTATCAGTGTTAACTTCCTGGCTTTGATAATGATATGATGGATATCTGAGATGTGAACAGTTAAACAGGGAAATTGAGATTAAAAGTTTGCCTCTTATATATGACATTTTATAGTTTCAGAACTGGCTTCATCCTGCATTGTGTATCTAAATACAAAATAAGTAGCTCTACTTGTATGATAAATAGCCAAAATGAAATATTGTTTAGCTTCATATCCTAAAAATAAAAAAGAAACAATCAAACCTACTCTTTGCACTGTTATTTCTCTCTCAATAAATTACAGTGCTGCACGCTCAATAGCTCAACCTAAAGCCTAGGTTCCTGCTTACCTTTTTCCCCAATTCATCTCATGTGTGCCATTTTGAACACGTATCACAACTTTTCTCTATCTTGATTACTGTTGTCCTGCCTTTCTTCCTTATTGTTTCTTGATTTGCTGCTGAAATAGCTTCTTGTCCTTACTTCACTTATTCACCTAAAATAGTTTCTCCACAGGCTATCATAAATCATAAAGCAGATCACAGCCTTTCTCAACATGCAGGTTGAGAAAGGTCCTATTTGCATTGAACAGTGAAGTTCAACCGAGCTCAATTCCTCATTGCCATGGGCTCTGATTTAGCCTTTCCACTTTCCACATCAACAGTGCTAGCCCTCTTTCTGTTCTACCATGCCAAATTCTTGTGGAAGTTTGCTTAGTCTTCATTTTCAATAGCATTTCCCCATTAATCATTGAAGCATGATTGCATCACAATTTTTATTTCTTTTCTTTTCTTTTGGTACCAGGGATTGAACTCAGGGGTACTCAAACACTGAGCCACATCCCCAGCCCTATTTTGTGCTTTATTTAGAGACGAGGTCTCACTGAGTTGCTTAGTGCCTTGCTATTGCTGAGGCTGGCTTTGAACTCGCGATTCTCCTATCTCAGGCTCCCAAAGTGCTGGAATTACAGGCTTGTGCCACTGTGCCTGGCTAGAAGTTTTATTTCTTTGACAGACTGGGCCAATTGGAAATTTTCTGTCTTACTTTTTGATCACTTATTCATTGACAAATTGTTTGTGCTCCATCTCCAGTCACTCAAATTAAGTTTCATAAAGGCAAAAATGTTGACTGTTAGGTTTTCATCTCTTTCATAAAACTAATTAACTGAATTCTGAAATTATCTCAGGAACATACAAAGGTTGCCTGGATATATTAACCTGTGTCATCCTGACATTTGTTCCATATTTCCCTCTTACTATTTTTATAAATCTAAGTGGTGACTCATTTTAAGTAACAGACACAATATTGCACTTTTTTTTTTTGTTTTAAAGAATATGAGTGTTGTGAGTTGAAAGGAGAAAGGAAGGGGAAATTAGTTTGTTGTCTGTGCAAATGATTCCTATGTCTTGGTACACATCAGAACACAGCAAGGAAAATAGTGCCAAGAAAAAAAAAAAGAAGGAAGTTGCAAGCTTATTAATTCTGTGTAGTGATTATCATTATAGTTCAGTGCGACCCTCTTAAGCTTGCACTGTGGGCTGGTTCAGAGTGGTAGAAATTGACTCATTATAGAAATGTTCAACTTTGTTTCAGTTAAAAAGTAAATCAACATCAACTGTTTTAGGAATTCAGTTACTATTCAAGTAAATGTTATCCTTCAACCTAAAGATGAGGAAAAGCACTTATCTGTCAAAAAAAAGGAACTATTTTATCTAGGGTAATAATGATACCTAGGATATAGTAAGTAATAGTGTCTTACAGGTACTACAGATATCTACCTTACACATACCCATAAAAATGGCACTGTCCCCTTGTGAAGGGACTCTATAAAAGATCAAGGAAAGACTGGGAAACAACAAAGACTGAAGTTAATAAATCGTCACCTTCTGTCAGGGGCACTGTAGCAACACAAAACTGCTTTTGACCTACCTTTTAGTGAACAGCCATTTTATATAGCAAATGTTGTTGATTTATAACATATTTTACTATACAAATATAGCACTAAATATTTCCATAATGTTTCCTAGGCTAGTGATATTAGTTCTTTAATCTTTATGAGAAGAGCATCTATTATTGTCTTCCTAACAAGAATCATGAAGATCCCTTCTTCCTCCTTCATCTCTTAGTAGGCTCTATAGAAAGACTCAGACACAGGGACATACCATAATATGCTGTTGTCAAAAGAGATCACATTCATCTTTTGCTCGGTGGGAAAGCTCTCTTAGTACTTTATAATAAGGTAGTTTCATTCATTCAATCTATAAGTCAGTCATTGATTCATTTATTAAATATTTGCTGATATTCTTTATTGTCAGGTTCTCCAGAGGTACTGGGAATAAAATTGTGAGAGAAATTATTTTCATCCTCTGAGAACATAGAATTTAGCAGAGATAGGCACTGATTAGTCACCAAAATTAAAATGGCATAAAGTGCTTAAGAGTGTATAATTGGACATACTGAAGACGTCCTTAGAAAAAATGTGTGCAAATGATGCACCAGGAGGAATTATGGAAGAAGACTGAGCCCTATGTTTCTATCCATAATTTAAATGCACTATCCAGAATTTTTAACATTTTAGCACAATATGAGGCAGACAATTTGCAGGATAAAAAGTCACAAAAGGATGAATTCATGGTTTCTACCAGGTCAAATAATTTTTTTATAATGCAAAATCATAAGAAAATAAAAACGTATAAAGTGGTTAACCTTTTATCACCTTTGCTTCATTGTATTTATTTTATTTTATTTATTTATTTTTTTTTTTGCTTCATTGTATTTAGCATATTTTCATTCATTACTACTACTGCAAACCAGGAAATTCTTACTTTTGAAGATAACAAAAATAAGTAAAATTTTAGGGTATCTGACATCAGAGAACTTATAGTTTATATAGAGCTATCACTATATATCTTAAAGATAAAAGTTGTCTCTTTATATCAATATTTTATCCATTCTTTTATAGGATAAAAATGGCAAATATTCATGCTATAATTTAGACCCAAAATTTATCACCATAATTGATTCTCATAAGGAAAATATAAAGCAAATTTTCTCTTTGAAAATAGTTATAATACATATACATTTATATAATTTGATATGTTCTACTTTCCTGTGGAGTTACTTATAAAACATTATGATATACTATAAAAGATTACTTTTCAATTTCTCTTTTTTGATACCTGTGGTCATATTCTACTTACATCCCTGCTGCTATTCTGAAAACTCACATTTTCTGATATAGTTAGAAGATCATCCACTACATAGAAATTATTTTATTAGTACTAGCAGATAGATTGACACATACCTATTCAACTCTCAGCTACATGAAACTTCTCATTTTCTTCCATAGGCACTTTATATCAAGTCAGCCCGGGTCATCTCTTCTAGGCATTACCATTGAGTAAGCACAGTGGTAGAACTTGCTATAAGAATGACAGTAGTACCCTGACCTGTGCTCAAATTGTTTAGTCCGTGGATTCAGGCAATGAATTGGAACAGTTTGAGAGTTGGAGTCTTATTCTTGTTGACAACTCTTCAGATCAAAGTTTGAAGTCTTCTTTAAATAAATTATATCTCTAAGTGATGTAAGTTGTCCAAATTGCAACTAGAAAATATAATCAATCATGAATAGCAACCTCACTTTGTAATAGGATTTATAGTAATTCTTTGAAGTTAAAGCTAGGAGCAATAAAGACAGTGTCACAAGTAAAAATAAATAAATGAAGGCATTGTGTAAGGCCTAGGGGTACATTCATCTGGCAAGTTTCACATCTGGAGATTTACACTTACCATTTGTTTTGATTCTTGGATTATTTAAATGCATCAGCTTTCTGTGTGTATGGACATTTACAAATTGACATGAACTTTGAAGTAGTAGCTGAAAATCTTAATTGTTCTCGTTGCAGTTTCTGTCTTCCTTGCTAAACTGCACATCAGTTATTGGGCATTTAAGATATCCCACTAGATGTCCTCTGAAATATAGTTTCCTTACCACAATATCTTTACTAGACCTAAAACATCTCAGATTTTTGCTTTTTAGATAATCTGGGTCACAACATACCATAAATTTAGGTGAGAAGTTTAAGTTCTCTCATATTGATCTAAATTCCTTGCATGTTAAAGACTTCACTATTCTACCTCCTACACAAAACATTTGTCAGTATTGTCATCTGCCAGGCAGACCATCCTGTATATTCTCTTTTGATCATTTACGGTTTACTATGTGTTATGCAACTCTACTGGATTTGTTAGTTCTAAAATTTTTTTGGTGTAGTCTTTAGGGTTCTTATAAAGTCCAACAATTTCTCCCACTTAGATAATTCCAGTAGTTAGTTATCACTCTTTATTATAGTTTATTTATAAACCTTCCTTCCTGATATTTTTTCTCCCACTTGATTTCCAAGACTTTACATTTGTGCTTTATATTCTGGTGCATCTTAATCTCCACTGCTTCTCCTTCCTCCTCTCCCCGAGCTAATGATGTGAATCCTTCCCACCTCATTATCCAGTCAGATGACAATCCCAGGCCTCAATGCTTCATTCTTCTTTTTCTCTATAAATACTCTCAACTTTGGTGATCACATATAGTATCTCATACTAAACATCATCTGCATGCAAGTAAGTTACAACTTCCACACAATTCTCTAGCCCTTACTCCAGTTGCCAAGTTGACAATCTACATTATATGCTTAATACAGGTTTCAGAATCAATATTTCAATGCTAAACTTTCTATCTGACCTACCAAACATAATCTATACTTACAAAGACTCAGTCTCTCATTTGGATAGCAGCTCCACTCTTCTAACCTTTTAGGCCAACAATACTAAGTTTATAATTGACTTTCTTTATCTTACATTTTATGTCTAATCTATCGGACGTCTTGTGTCTAGCTTCCAATTGGAATTATTTTGAAAATTTTATTAATTCCTGCCACCATCTCTACTTTACAAAAAAAAACTTGCTCTTTATTTTATAGGCCTGACCTTTAAGGATTATGTTAAAGAAAGTGCTTTGTGAAATACCAGTATTTTTTGTTTGATTATTTGATTTAATGTTGTCTTAATCCAGTTATCAGGCTTTGTCTAGATACTGGGCAATTCCCCTTGAGCAGCTGATTAAGTTTTCACTCCAACTACTTTCCTACTGAGATCACTGTTTGGGCTACTGTGCACCTGCTCTAATTTCCTTGGAGCCAGGTGTCATACAACCAGGGATAGTCCCTATCTCCAGAAACTGTGGTGAAATATTCAAATTTGCCAATCTATAGGGAACCTGGATAGTAATTCTTTGAACTTCAAGAATTACTAGCTGGGAATCTGAGCTAGCCATATCCCAACAAACTTACTATACATTAGGTGTCCCTTAGAACTCTAGCTGGCTATTATTTTCTTCCCTTGTATAACCCCTCCATGGTATTGCCTGGCAGCTCTCTTTTTTTTGAGCTGTGAGGAGTTTTTCCTTTCTTGTGAGTGTTAGTGTTTCAATCTCTTGTCAAAAGAAAAACAAAAAAACAAAGGAAGGAGACATTGGTTGGATTATTCATTTCCCAGCTTCTTCCTTTGTGGAACAGGCTCAGAAATGGCTGTTTTTCAGCCAAAGGGCACAGCTCCTATAAGCAAGAGCTTTTCTAACACTAGCAATCTTGCTGAGTTCTGTTCACTTCTTGTTACCCTTGACCATTAATGCCCAGGATAGGCGTTTTCTTCCCAGTTTATCAAATTTTAATAAAAATTTAAATTAAATATTAATAAAATCAGATATATTTTAAGGTTTTTATTGGTACATTATAATTATACATAATAGTGGGATTCATTGTGACATTCATATAGCAGATAACGAAATGTGATTAGTCTCATTAGATCCTTTGGCTCTCCTTTCTCTACCCTCCTGATCTCCCCTTTATTATATTTTAATTAATGTATTATAATAACTTATAAAATGGTATTTATTATGATATATTCTTACATGGATGTAGAATGATTTGTTCAATGTTTTTCACAGTACCTCCCCCTTTCCTTGCTTACTGCCTCCCTCTCAATCCCCTTCACCTTGTCTATTGGTCTCCCTTCTCTTTTCAAGAGATTCCACCCTTTTTTTCTCTTGCTTGCATATAGGTGAGTTACCACTTGAACCTTGAGTTTTTTATGTGTTCTGGATATGGATCTCTTGTCAAAAGAGTAGTTGGCAAATATTGTATACCATTTTGTAGGTTCTCTCACCACATTTCCATTTCCTTTGTTGTGCAAAAAGATTTGTTATGCCTTTCTGCTTATAGACAGTTGGTTTTATATCTTGAACATTAGGCGTCTCATTAAGTAAGTTGTTGTCTGCATCTGTATATTGGATATGTTGGAGTACTGACCATTTCTTTTCTACTAACAGTTGCAGAATTTCTGGTCTAATTCTTAGGTCTTTGATTCACTTTGAACTTTAAATATCTTTCAAAATATACAAAATAATCCAATCCACAATAATACACAATACTGGACACGAGCATATATGCACATACATTCACCAGTATTTGAGTGATACACAAATAGAAAGGACACTTTGAAACTTGAGAAGATGCTCATAATTTCTCACATGTAAAGAGTTTTATTTCTCAAGAGAAAATATTGAAGATTAAGGGATGTACAAATAGAAGAAAATGGCTCAAACAATGTAGTCATTGTGGTCCTTGTTGTTTTTATGAAATCACTTCAAGGGCAATATTAAGAGAAACAATAAAGTGTTCTATCAATTTATTTGTCTATTAAGTATTGGAGGAGCTAAAATAATTTATTTTTATTTTGTTAGAATAAATAAAATCAGCGATTTTATTGATATACAAAGCACTAAAGAAACTAAAAAACTGTCATGATTTTTACATTAATTAGACTACTATAGCTAACCAATGTCTAACAAAATATCAAAGAATAAGAGAATAATTTATCATACATGCAGTAAAATCAATGCATATTACTTCAAACTGTTCTTACTGATCATGAATGGTGAAAAGGTAAACATGTGAGTGTGAATTTATTTTTATATATTTAATTTACTTAAAATAAAAATGGTCCTGTACCAAATATATGTGTACAGAATTATAGAACATATTGTGGAGGCAGAATAATATGACTGTAGGTTTCGTGTTTTGAATGATGTCACCTGTGCTAAGCTACCTGATCCATCACTTTATAACTGTGTGACCTAAGATTAAACCACTCTAACCTCTCCTATACTATATTCCACATCTATAAAATGTAGATAATAAAAGAGTGTATTTCATATGCTTCACTAACTCACATAATGGGCTATCTCATGTGAAGAACTTAGCACAACTCCTAATGCATAGTAAGTACTTATGTGTTGGTAATTATTATTACTTGTCTTGTGGGTATTACCTTAACAAAATGCATAAGATCATCAATTAATCAAATTTCACATAATACAATGTTTTTATTTACATTTGCTTTTTGTTTATTATTTACATTCCAATTGTTATAAATAGGCAGCAAAATAAAAAAATGCATTACTTAGAAATATACTCATGCTAAATTTGAATACTAAATGGAAACTTGTATGACTTGATTTCCTCATCTGCGGTGAACCAATTAAATTGTTTACTTTAAATCTTTGCTTTAAAAATGATGTTCAGATATTAATTTCCAGTCATTAAAACATGTACTTTGTTGTTGATCTAGCTTTTCTTGCCTTTTATGCCTAGGTTCTAGATATGGCTAACTTCTTATAATTGACTTCACTATTTTGAGAAGTCCTCTTATATAAAATGAATGAAATATTTCAAAAGTGGGATATAAGATGTTTAAGATTATTTTACTAAGACCATATGAGGTAAACAACTGAACCTCAAATCAACAAAAGCAATAACCAAAATAAAACTAACTCGAAAATTAAAGGGAAACAAAAATACATATAAGAAACCTAAACCAGATGTCTGCAAAGTGAAAAAATGTCAGAATGGTCTTATCTTAATTAGGCCACCATATTTATTACAATTTCTCAGTTAAAAACAAACCAACAAACTAAAAACAGATATTCAATTCAACAAATAAACCCAGAATTAGTTAAGTTTGTAGTGAATGACAGACTCATAGTAATCAAATTCTCAGCATAATGATACATAGTGGAAATACAATTTATTATTTTGTTATGATAAATATTCTTTGGAGGTAGCAGGTACATATTATTCAGCTTTGCATTGCTGTGACCAAAATACTTGACAAGAACAAGATTTGAGGCTGGGCATTTGACTCAGATCTCATAAATCCATCTTTATTGATTGACTCTTGCTCTTAGTGGAAAAAACAACTAACTTAGCTTATTGGAAATTTTTACTCATTCCCATTTTATTAGGAAGCAACTATCCAAAGGTAGTAGCAGTTATCTTATTATCTCTGTTTAAGTTTTTATTTTTATTTTTAATTTTAGGGAGTGCTGTTATGGTTTGGATATGTGGTGTCCCCCAAAAGCTCATGTGTGAGAAAATGCAAAGACATTCAGAAGTGATATGATTAGGTTATGAGGTGTGACTTAATCAGTGGATTAACTCACTGACATGGATTACCTTGGTGATAACTCGAGGCAGGTAGGGTGTGATTGGAGGAGATAAGTCATTGAGGGCATGCCTTTTGAGGTTAATATTTTGTCCCTAGTGATCAGAGCTCTATCTGCTTCCTGTTTGCCATGCCTCCACCTCTACTTTCCTCCACCATGCTGTTCTGCCTCACCTTGGGCCCAGACCAATGGTACTGGCCATCTATGGAGTAAGATGTCTAAAACTGTGGGCCAAATAAACTTTTCCCTCTCTAATTGTTCTTCTCAGGTCTTTTGTCACAGTGATGAAAAAGCTGATTAAACAAGTGCTGAGGATAGAACCCAGGTCCTCACACGTGTTAGGTAAATACTCCAACATTAAATTATATCACTAGCCCTACATTC
Source organism: Xerus rutilus (assembly GCA_028644305.1). Taxonomy (NCBI): domain Eukaryota; kingdom Metazoa; phylum Chordata; class Mammalia; order Rodentia; family Sciuridae; genus Xerus; species Xerus rutilus. The sequence continues at coordinate 70,943,027 of CM053410.1, forward strand.
TTAACCAAATGGCCTCAAGATATTCCTCCAAAGTATAATTTTAATGTTTTAGAATATTTCTTTAAAAGAAAATTTAAAAAATGAAAATTGTATTTATATAACTATAATAATTACAATACATATAATGCTAATTAAGCAATTCTGTAAGTACAAAGAATGTTATGTAATTTTATTTAACAAAAAAAATCTCTTAAATTTTAACTAGCAAAAATATGCTTACAATGTGATTATAACATTATATGCTAATTTTTTGTTACCAAATCTCATATAATTAATAAAGTTCTGATATATGTTAAGGAAATTTTGTAGTAGTTATAATAATTATCAATTTGAGTAATTAGAAATAATTATAGAACAAAATTATGTCAATAGAATTTTGTATTTTGCATTTAAACCTATTTTTCCTTGTGCAAATGGCCTTAATGACTAAGTTTTAGTCTAATGGAGTCAAAAACTTCCAAAAGAATCAGAAAGCAATGAGTGTTCAATTTTGCTATTAAGAAGACTCAAAATCTTATTGCCAAGATTAGAGCCAAATTACTAAATTTAATTATTTTTCATACACCAACAATATATTTCTAAAATTACAAACTCTTACTATTGAATAGATGAGTGAATAAATTAATGATTTTTAAAAGTATATTTCCTCCTACTTCTTTACTTTTTAAAACTTATCTTTTAAAACAAAAGAATGCATTTCAAGTCATAGTACACAGATGGAGCACAATTTTTCATTTCTCTGGTTGTAAAAAGAGAGAGTCACACCATTCATGTCTTCATACATGTACTTATGGTAGTGATATCCATCTCATTCCACCAGTTTTGCTATCCCCATGCCCCTTCCCTCCCCCTACTATCCCTTTGACCTATCCAAAATGGAGGAACTTTGAATAAAGTAATACTTTTTAACATACCCAAAATTACAATTTAAGCAAGTAATGAAAATTTTATTTTTTAATTTCCAAGAAGTAATATATTATTTTATGAGCTATATGAGCTAGTGAAAGCAATAATAGTAAAATTTTAAAAGAATACAGACATCTAATTTTATCAACAGAGAAGGCAGAATGTAATCTGTATTAAAATAAATAATACCAGTAGCTAATACATTTGAAGAAAGGGAGTTATCTTTAGATAGCCTCAGGGATAATTAGTTATAATATTTGATGTTGAAATTGCATTTTTTTTTTGGTACTGGCAATTGAACTCAGGGGCACTCAACCACTGAGCCACATCCCCAGCCCTATTTTGTGTTTTATGTAGAGACAGGGTCTCACTGAGTTGCTTAGCACCTCACCATTGCTGAGGCTGGCTTTGAACTCGCGATTCTCCTGTCTCAGCCTCCCTAAGTGCTGGGATTACACGCTTGAGCCATCACGCCCGGCTTGAAATTGCATTTGAGAGAAAGAAATTATTACCTCCTGATTCAAATCAAAACACATTAAAGACCTACAATTATTTGTGGATTTAATATCAATTCACTCAAAAACTAAATACTGCTATCACAATAAAAATTCAGTATTCTCAAATGTATAGTTTATTCTCAAATATTGTAGTAAGAGAAATTTATAACTCAGGTCAAAATTGTCAACAACCATAACTGACAAAATAAGTGAACACTAAAGAAATGACTGCTGTTGATTTTCCAAGATCATCACATTTATATAGTCAAATTGCATAGCAATAAGCCTGCTCTTCACTGGAATACCTGTAATGAAAAAATAATATACTATGCTGGCATGATGTATGAGAAGATCAAATGTACAACTAAGAGCCATTCTAGGAATATTTTGATTGTCCTGAATATATCTCAAGAAGACCCTAATATATAAAAGCAAGAAAAATAAGAGAACCGTAAAGAATTTTTTTTAATTGTGAAAGAGAAAAATATTACTTTAACTTATTTTGGTGATCACTAAATATTTTTAAAACATTCAAGAAAGATTAATAAAAGCTCTATTATATGGAAAATATCAAGTTAATTTAGGAACCTTACAAAAATGAGCTTTCAAGATAATAAAGATATTTGGATATCTTTAAAAGTTCACTTTTCCCTTTATACCCGATGATACTTACCTCAATTACTTTCCATGTTTGATAGCTTGTTTGGCTGCATGTTTTACCTTTTAGGAAATAGAATATAACATTTAGGATAATTAAATATAGTCCCATGATATCCTATATTATCTGGTTAAGGAATGGTTTATTTTAGGAACAATCTAAATTGTTCTTTAAAAACTTTGTGATTAAATAAAGAATAAATTTTATAGAATTCATGTGAAATCATTCTCACTTCGATAGAGCTATGGAAAAGCTTACCTCAATTACTATTTTAGTCAGGTTTCGTGTTGCTGTGACCAAAACACCTAACAAGAACAGCTTGGCGGTTTGAACCTCTTATTTGGGGTTCTTGGTTTCAGAGATCTCAGTCCATAGATCAACATTTTCATCACTCTTAGTTCAAGATAAGGCAGAATACCATGGGGGAATAACCCAGTGGAGGAGAGCTGTTCAGATCGTGAGGGGGTCAGGAAGCAGAAAGCACGATTGAAAGTAAGAGAGAGAAAAGGTTCCAAATCCCAAATGTAAGAGTCACATTTCCAGGGCACACCCCAATGCCCCACCTCCCCCAGCCATGCCCTATCTGCCTACAGTTACTATTCACACCGTCCATTCAAAATAGGATTGATTGGGTTACAGCTTTCATAATTAAATAATTTCAACTCTGAATATTCCTACATTAACACAGGAGATTTGAGGGAATACCTCACATTCAAACCATAGCACTGCAACCATGATCCCCCAAAAAGTTCATGTCCTTCTTACAATGTAAAATGTATTTTGTCCACTTCTAAGAGTCCCCTAGTTGTATCAGTTTTAGTATTATCCAAAAATTCAAGCCCAAAGTCTTATCTGAAACTCAAGACAAATTCTTGCATGACCCCTACAAAAATCCAAACAAGTTGCATATACCCAATATGCAGTGGCACAGAGTAAGCATTTCCATTTAAAAAGGGAGAAATAGGTACATAGAAAAAAGAAGTGGAGTCAAAACAAGATGAAATCCAGCCAAGCAAACAGATCACAGAACTCTGCCTATAACTCTGCAGATAGCACCTAGGACACAAAGCTGCAAGATGTTATTTCCAAAGGGCTTGATTAGCCTTATCCCTTTGAATTTGCCAATTCCTGTACACATAGACTCTCTTTTAGCCAATTCTTTCCACTGTCAGCAGCTTTTCTTTGCAGAAAGTTCACACTATCTTTCAATTCCTGGAGTCTCCATTAAAGCTTGATTTTTATTTCACAGCTTATTACATCTCCCTCTCAAGGGCAGTCTGCAAGAATTCTGATTCTGCTATACATTGCCTGGCCTCTTAGGCTTTCCTTTAAAATCTCAGTGGAAACCTCCATGACCCCTTAACTGAAGCATCCTAAATTCCTGAAGCCTGTAGTCCAATTCCCAACAGAGTCTCATGTTCATCTGAAAGCTCCTGACCATGGTCTGTGTTATTATCAGCACTCTGATCTTCTACATTCCCAACAGAATCAACCATTTTGTTCCACTTACTACATACTAAAGCTTTTCTAACTTGCCTCACTAAACTTTAAAAAATTTCTCCTACAAACCAACTCCAAAGCCTCTGAACCAGATGATCAGATGAGTCATTCCAACAACCCCACTCCTGGTACCAATTTGTGTTTTAGTCAGCTTTTTTGTTTCTGTGACCAAAATATCTGACTAGAACAACTTAGAGGAAGTAATGTTAATTTGGGGCACCTAATTTCAAAGATCTCAGTTCATTGATGGTCAAAATCATTCCTTGGGGCTGAAGGTGAGGCAGTACATTATGGGGAAAAAGTCCATCGGAGGAAAATTTCTAAGCTCATGGGTCAGGATGCAGAAGAAGAAGGAGAGACAGAGAGATAGAGATACAGATAGAGATAGAGGTAGAGATAGAGATAGACAGAGAGAGAGAATTGGCATGCATTTACTATTTTTAAGGCTCCCTTGAAAAAGAAATAAGCAACCAAAAATATTATATATCAAAAGTCTGGGAATGGTCATTGAATTTACCAAGTATTTAATAAATAGAATTGTGATGCTGTTTGTGATTTCTATAATAAAGATGCACTCTTGCATGACTATCATTGGTCACAGAAATGCCAAACAAATGATCAATGTACCAGAAATTTTGGATAACACTATATGCTCTTATTGGATAAATCCTTGTGACATAAATCCTTAAGTTATTCTTTTAGCACAAAATAAAAATTATCTTTTAACTTTTTCTGTTATCAGTGAGTCCTTGAGTTACTATAGTTTTTTATCAAAATTTATTTTTGTGTTTCAGACCTGTTGTCAAATCTAGAGTCTGCAGAAAATATAACAGCATTGTCATGTAATAGAAGTTTTAGCGAATATCATATTACTTGAAGTAAAATGTTGAACTCATATTTTACATAAATCATAAAGGTAAATATTAAACAAATTTCCATTATATGTGTTCCTTTGAATTTTTTCAACTCTGGACAGAGGAAAAAATCCCCAAGTCACTCAGCCTATGTGAAAACTAAATTTGAGAAACAAGCATCCTCGAACTCAACAGGAATGCATACTGTCTGAATTTTAGTTTTTATACAGTTGGAAGTTGTATTTACTATAGAAATTTTTGAAGTCCAGAATAAGAACCAAAATTAAGCCTATTTTGAAAATGTTATGATATTTGTGTTTGTCAGCTTCTCATTAGTGCAAAATAATCCTCAAGTAACAAACTTAAAAAGAAAAAGTTATATTTAGCTTACAGTTTTGGAGATTTCAAATGGAGTTGATTGGCCCCATTGATTTTGGCCTATACAAGGCAGAAAATCATGGAAGGAGTGTATGGTGTAGCAAAATTGCTCACATCATTGACAGGAACAAAAGGGAATAAAAAGTGAGGATCCTCTAATCTCTTTTAAGGGCATGGCCTAATAACCTGAAGATCACCAATTAAGATCCATGTCTTCGGGCACGGTGGCTCACACTTGTAATCTCAGCACTTTGGGAGATGAAGTCAGGAGAATCGCAAGTTCAAAGCCAGCCTCAGCAACGGTGAGGCACTAAGGAACTCATTGAGACCTTGTCTCTAAATAAAACACAAAATAGGGCTGGGGATGTGGCTCAGTGTTTGAGTACCCCTGAGATCAATCCTCGGTACCCAAAATAGTAAAAAAAAGACCCATCTCTTAAAAAAGTTCCACACTCTCCAATAGTCAGTCTTTGGACAAAACCTTTAGCACATGAGCCTTTGGAAGAACATTCAAGATTTAAACTATACCATTAAATAATGTATACATAGACTGCCTCAGAAGTGTTGGGCCAGTGCCCCAATTTTTATCCAAATTATTAAAAAGAATTTAAGAACATCACATACCTGAAACAAACTAATGATATCTAAAACTCTTTTACATGATTAGAGAATAACTTGTTTATATGCTGCTTGTTTCAGGAAATGATACATTTAAATATAAGGAGATTATTTTGCTGCTTACTGACAAATTAAGCACAAAAATAAATACAAAGGAATTGAAAGTTTAGTAAAATATATTTTCCTTTTATTCAAGTGGAAATCTACTTAGAGAGTTAAAAATCATAATAAATTAAGCACATATTTTGAAGTTAAACTACTTGAATTAAAGTCTTAGATCCATCGATTTTATTAGCATTAAACTGTAAGTAATTTAGTGAATTTCTATATGCACCTATTTCTTAATTATAGGTAAAGTGACAATAATTGCATTACTTAGTGGTGTGCTTGTGAGAACTAAGTACTACAGCACTGTTTCTCTTTTCCAGTTAGTGTTCATTAAAGCTTTATTTGGTAACAGTAATAGTGGTGGATTTTCTTGGGTCAAAAATCAGTATATACTTTGTACTTATTTTAGCATGCAACTCCTTCCCTGAGGGAAACAATTCTGCCTTTATGTGTTTGTGACCTATATTAAAATGACTGCCTCCTTGCAAAGCCATTATAGAGACCCTCATGATCATATTATATTTAATATATTTATACCACATTTGCATTATTTGTAATCTCTCAGCTCCTTTTCTCACTCAGAAATTATTAGCTTTTAGTGTGAGCTTACCAGAAGAGATGAAGCTCTTATTATTTTTTTATAATCAACATTATCCAACTTGCCTTTCCTCCAAAATGCACACTTCTGGATTCTTTCAGAACTTCTCTACCTGAAGTTATTTGATGGAACTTTTTTCCCCTGTAGGCAGCACTCTGAGATGTGTACTCTGATAGATTCATCTTCTGTAATCATATTACATACTTTTAACTCAGTTTGTTTTATTTGTTGTATCCAAGAAGTTAGAATAAAGACCCTGGCTCTTTCCAGGAAATAGTTTACCAAGTATCAAATCACTGAAGGGAAAAGTTATATAAATAAATGAATGATTGAGTGAAAAGGTGATACATTCGGAATTCATGACTACTATACTTTGAAAAATTGAAGTTGAGCCTACAAGAAATACCATGGAGTTTTAAGAGTTCATATTTCTCAACATTAATTCAAGGAAATTTTTGACAGAAAATGATTAAGGTCTATTGATTCTTAGACATAGCTGCAATGTCACAAATATACAACAACTAAAAAGATAGAACAGTTAACTCAAGTGCCATGGTCATCATCAACCTAATGTGTAATACTTTCAGCTTCTCTTCACCCTTTGTAACTTCTTCATATTAACTTAGTTAAATCACAGTTTTGACCAATTCCTAAATTTTCTTTAAGTTTTTCCCAATGTGCTTTATATGGCTTGAAAAAAAAGTGGTAATCACATTAATTGGTTTTATTTGATTAGTTTAAATTCCTGATTACTAATTATAAGTGAGCTAGTGAAGCTGTAAAGCAATCTTATTTTCTTAGACATTAGCTCCTACTGACCTAGATAAATATTCCATCACTTTCTCCTCAAATCTTCAGCTTTATCTTTCATTATAGAGTGAGCTCCCCATGAGAACATATGATGAAAACTCTGTGCAAATGTTATTTTCCCAGAGAAGTGCAAGATATCAAGTTGTGACATTGTTCTGAAGATAGAGCATTCAGTGTAATCTCAAACTCAACTTCAATCCTCCTAGGTTTTACAGCTACTTTGATTGCAAGGCAACCAGCATGTAATAATAACATGGAATTTGAGAAATGAGAGTAGGTAATGTTAAAATGCCATACAATCCCATTGGTCAAAATATCAGCTATTGCTTCCTTTACTTTATGACTGATTAACAAAATTATAAAAGTTGTACATATTAGTGGCAATACCATCAATGCTTGATACATGTGTAGAATTTAAATCAAGTTTAACATATTTGTATCCTCCAACATTGATCAGTTCTTTATGGTGAAAATTTTCAGGATTGTTTCTCATAGTTTTTTTCAGAAGTATAGGACATATTGTTGTCTATAGTTACTAATCTGTGCAATAGCTCCCCAGGGCTTCTTGCTTCTATCTTACTGTAGCTTAGTACCCATTGTTCAAACATTCTCTATCACCCCTTTATCACTGTGCCCAGCTGATGGTAATCACCATTCTATTTTCAAACACTCCAAGGTAACATTGTTTCAGATTCCACATGAGTAAGATTATATGGTACTGGCCTTTTGTTTCTCACTTATTTCAGTTAACATAATCTCCATTTTCACCCACACTGTCATAATGATAGGCTTTATTTCTTTCTACCATTGATTAGTATTTTATTGTGTATATGTCCCACATTTTCTTTATCCATTCATCAGTTGATGGACACTTAGGTTGTGTCCATTTCTTGGCTATTTGAATAGTGCTGTAATAAACATGGGAATGCAGATGTCTATGCAACATACACATTTCATTTCCTTTCGACATATACCCAGTAGTGGGATTTCTAAATCATAGAGTATTTCTGGTTTTTATTTTTTGAGTGAGCTTTCAGGTTCTTCAGCATAAGCGCTATGCTATTTTACATTTCCCACCAACAGTATGCAAAATCTCTACATTTTAACCAGATAACACTTGTTATTTTTCATCTTTTTTATGTTAATGGGATGGGATGATATGTCATTGCAGTATTGATTTTCATTTCCCTGATGATTAGTGATTTAAGAATTTTAATATACCTGTTGGTCATTTATTGGAAAATTTCTATTTAGATCTATTGCCTACTTTTGAATCTTTTTATTTGCTTTTTGTTATTGTTTCTACAATTCCCCATGTAATCTGGGTATCAACTCCTTGTCACCAATATGCATTGTAAACATTTTCTCCTATATGTTGCCTTTCCTTTTATTTCCTGTGCTTTTGGTGTTCTTATTTAAATAAAAAAAAAATCCTTGTCATCCCAATGTCCTGAAGAATTTTTCCATATTTTATTTAAGAAGTTTCTAAATTCACATCTTACATTTAATTCTCCATTTTATTTTAAGTTGATTTTTATAACTGATGAGAGACAGATATCTATTTTTCCTCTGCCTGTGTACATACAATTTCCTATCCTTTCTCCTGTGCATTTTCTTTGCATCTCTGTCAAATTTAGTTGGCTACAGATGCATAGGTTTAGTTATAGATTTCCAATCTGTGGCACTGGTTTAGTTATTGATGCCAATAAAATGCTGCTTTGATTACTACAGCCTTATATTATGTTTTCAAGTCAGGTAGCATAGTATCTCCTGTTTTGTTATTTTTGCTCAAAATGGATAGACTCTGTGTGTGTGTGTGTGGTTCCACATAATTTATTTTTAAATTGTTCTGGGAAGAATGACTTTGGGTTTTTAAATATATATATATATATATATATATATATATATATATATATATATATATATATATATATTATTGTCTTGTGGATATACATAATGGTGAGATACAATGTGGTATGTTCATACATGTACATAGGAAGATTAGGTCAGATATATTCCACTGTTCTTCTCTTAACCAGTCCCTTGTCTTTCTGTCCTTTTCCTCAATCCCTTTCCTCTACTCCACTGATCTTTACTCTGTTTTGAGGATATCTCCCCTTTTCTTTTATCTTTGTTAAAAATTTACTTATTCTAATTAGATATACATGACAACAGAATGCATTTTGAGTTATTGTACATAAATGCAGCACAACATTTCATTTCTCTGGTTGTATATGATGTAGTCACACTATATGTGCAGCTATACATGTGTCTTGGGCATTGATGTTCATCTCATTCCACCATCTTTCCTGCCCCCATGTCCCCTCCCATTGCGTCCTTCCCCTTTGACCAAAGTTCCTCCATTTTTTTCCATGCTACCCCCCATTGTGTATTAGCATCCACTTATCAGAGAGACCATTTGGCCTTGGTTTTTGGGGATTGGCTTTCTTTGCTTAGCATGATATTCTCCAACTCCATCCATTTACCTGCAAATGCTACAATTTTATTCTCTTTTAATGCTGAGTAATATTCCATTGTGTATATATATCACAGTTTCTTTATCCATTCATCTATTGAAGGGCATCTAGGTTGGCTCCACAGTTTAGCTATTGTGAATTGAGCTGCTATAAACATTGAAGTGGCTGTGTCACTGCAGTATGCTATTTTTAAGTCCTTTGAGTATAGACTGAGGAGTGGGATAGCTGGATCAAAAGGTGGTTCCATTCCAAGTTTTCTAAGGAATTTCCATACTGCTTTCCAGATTAGTTGCACCAATTTGCATTCACACAGCAATGTATGAGTGTGCCTTTGCCCCTACATCCTTGCCAACACTTATTGTTTGTATTCTTGATGACTGCCATTGTGACTTGTGTGAGATGAAATCTTAGGGTAATTCTGATTTGAATTTCTCTAATTACTAGAGATGTTGAACAGTTTTTCATGTTTTTCATATATATTTTTTCTTCAGTTTCTTTCTTTAGAGTCCTGTAGTTTTCACTGTAGATGCCTTTCACCTCTTTTGTTAAATTAATTTCCAAGTTTTTTATTTATTTAAGGCTGGTTTGAATGGAGTAGTTTTCCTAATTTCTCTTTCAGAAGATTCATTACTGATGTATAGAAATGCATTTGATTTATGGGTATTGATTTTATATCCTGCTACTTTGCTGGATTTATTTATTAATTCTAGAAGTTTTCTGGTAGAATTTTTTGGATCCTCTAAGTATAGAATCATGTCATTGGCAAATAATGATAGTTTGAGTTCTTCTTTTCCTATTCATTTCCTTTTCATTTCTTTTATCTAATTGCTCTGGCTAAAGTTTCAAGGACTATGTTAAGTAGAAATTGTGAAAGTGGGCATCCCTATCTTGTTCTTGTTTTTAGAGGGAATGTTTCCAATTTTTCTCCATTTAGGATAATGTAAGCCTTGGGTTTAGCATAGATAGCTTTTACAATGTTGAGATATGTTCCTACTATCTCTAGTTTTTCTAATTTTTTGAACATGAAGAGGTGCTGCATTTTGTCAAATACTTTCTCAGCATCTATTGATATAATTACATGATTCTTGTCTATTGATGTGATGAATTACATTTATTGATTTCCATATGTTGAACAAAACTTGCATACCTGGGATGAAACCCAATTGATTACAGTGCACTATCTTTTTAATATGTTTTTGTATGTGATTTCCCAGAATTTAATTGATAATTTTTGCATCTATGTTCATCAGGGATATTGGTTTGAAGTTTTCTTTCTTTGATGTGTCTTCTTCTGGTTTTGAAATCAGGGTGATACTAGTCTCATAGAATGAGTTTGGTAGGGTTCTCTCCTTTTCTATTTCATGGAATAATTTAAGGAATATTTATATAAATTCTTCTTTGAAGGTCTTGTAGAACTCGGCTGAGAGTCCCTCTGCTCCCGGGCTTTTCTTAGTTGGTAAGCTTTTGATGTTGTCTTTTATTTCCTTGCTTGAAGTTGATCTGTTTAAGTTGTGTATGTCCTCCTGATTCAGTTTGAGCAGATCATATCCATCTAGAAATTTGTCAGTGTCTTTGAGATTTTCTATTTTACTGGAGTATAAATTTTCCATTTCCTCCTCCTCCTCCTCCTCCTCCTCCTTTCTTCTTCTTCTCCTCCTCCTCCTCCCCCTCCCCCTCCTCCTCCTCCTCCTCCTCCTTCTTCTTCCTCTTCTTCTTCTTCCTTTTTGGTACGAGGATTAAACTCAGAGCGTACTTGACTACTTAGTCACATTCCTAGTCCCATTTTGTATTTTATTTACAGACATGGTCTCACTGAATTGCTTAGTGCCTTGCCGCTGCTGAGGCTGGCTTTGAGCTCTTGATTCTCCTGTCTCAGGTTCCCAAAGTGCTGGAATTGCCAACATGCCTGGCTGGAGTATATATTTTCCAAAATACTTTCTAATTATCTTCTGTATTTCAATAGTCTGTGTTATTATATTTCCTTTTTCATTACAAATTTTAGTAATTTGAGGGTTTTTTCCTCTTCTTTTCATTAGGGTGGTTAATTTATCAATTTTCTTTATTCTTTCAGAGAACCAGCTTTTTGTTTTGTCAATATTTTGAATTGTTTCTTTTGTTTCAGTTTCATTGATTTCAGCCCAGTTTTAATTATTTCCTGTCTTCTACTTCTTTTGGTGTTGATTTGTTTTTTTTCTAGGGCTTTGAAATATGATGTTGGGTCATTTATTTGTTGACTTTTTCTTCTTTAAAGAAATGAGCTCAATGCATAAACTTTCCTCTTAGTACTGCCTTCATAATGTCCCAGAGATTTTGATATGTTGTATTGGAGTTTTCATTTACCTCTAAGAATTTTTTCATCTCCTCCCTGATGTCTTTTGTTATCTATGAGTCATTCAATAGCACATTATTTAGTCTCCAGGTGATTGAGTAGCTTCTATTCTTTATTTTATCATTGATTTCTCATTTCATTCCATTATGGTCTGATAGAATGCAGGGTAGAATCTCAATTTTTTGTATTTGCTAAGACTCACTTTGTGGCATAACATATGGTCTATTTTAGAGATGGATCCATGCGCTGCTGAGAAAAAAAGTGTATTCACTTGTTGATGGATGTAATATTCTGTATATGTCTGTTAATTCTAAATTATTGATTTTATTATTGCATCCTATGACTTTTTTGTCTAGTTTTTGTTTGTAAAATCTGTCTGGTGGTGAGACAGGTGTGTTAAAATCACCCAGTATTATTGTGTTGTGTTCTATTTGATTCTTGAAGTTGAGAAGAATTTGTTTGTTATACATGGATGCTCCATTGTTCAGGGCATAGATACTTATGATTGTTATGTACTGTTGATGAAATGACCTTCTTTATCCTTTTTGACTATCTTTGGTTTGAAGTCCACTTTATCTGGCATGAGGATGGAAACCTGCTTTTTACATGGCCCATGTGAGTTGTATGTTTTTTCCCATCCTTTCATATTCAGTCTGTGGATTTTTTTTTTCTTCTATGAGATGAGTCTCTTGAAGGCAGCATATTGTTGGATCTTTTTTAATTCCAATCTACCAGACTTTATCTTTTAATTAATGAGTTTAGGCCATTAAAGTTTAGGGTTATTATTGAAATATGGTTTATATTCCAAGTCATTTTTATTTATTTTTGGTTTTTAACTTGTCTTGGTTTCTCCTTTGATTGGCCTTTCCTTTAGTGTAGTTTTTTCCTTTGCCAATTTTCATTGTTGTTTTTCAATTCCTCCTGATGTACTACTTTGCTGAGAATGTTCTGTGGTGCAGGCTTTCTTGTCATAAATTCTTTTAACTTTTGTTTATCATGAAAAGTTTTTATTTCATCCTCAAATATAAAGCTTAATTTTGCCGTATATAAGATCCTTGGTTGGCATCCATTTTCTTCCAGATCTTGGTGTATGTTATTTCAGGTTCTCCTGGCTTCAAAGGTCTGGGTTGAGAAATATGCTGAAATCCAAATTTGTTTTCCCCTGTATGTAATCTGTAACTTTTCTCTTGTGGATTTTAAAATTCTATCCTTATTATGTATGCTAGACATTTTTTACTACAATGTGCTTTGAGGTGGATCTGTTGTAGTTTTGCACATTTGGTGTCTTGTAAGTCTCTTGTATTTGATTTTCCAATTCATCCTTCAAGTTTGGGAAATTTTCTGATATTATTTCATTGATGAGATTGTGTATTCCTTTGGTTTGTATCTCCATGCCTTCCTCTGTCCTGATAATTCTTAGATTTGGTCTTTTCATGTTATCTCATAATTCTTGGACTTTCTGTTCATGGTTTCTTACCATCTTCATTGTGTAGTCAACTTTATTTTCAAGATTATATATTTTGTTTTCATTGCCTGAGGTTCTGTCTTCCAAGTAATGTAGTCTGTTTGTGATGCTTTCTATTTAATTTTTTATTGGGTTTATTGTTTCCTTTATTTCAAGGATTTCTGTTTTTGTTTTTTTTGTTTTTTTTTTTAAGAATCTCTATCTCATTCTTGAAGTAGTCTTTTGCTACCTGTATTTTCTCTTTTATATCTTTGTTTGAGTGATCAATTTTTGCCTGTATTTGTTCTCTTATCGCTTTGTTGGATTGGCCGATTATTGCCTATAATTGCTCTCTTATATTATTCTGTGCTTTGCAGATCATTTTAATTATGTATGTTCTGAACTCCTTCTTTGACATTTCATCTACTCTGCTGTCAATGGATTCTATTATTGTAGCTTCTTGGGTTGTTGGGGTATATTCTTCCCTTGATTTATCATGTTGTTCATCCCTCTTCCTCTCTAGCAGTGCTGATCTGAGGTATTATAGTTTCTACCCTATAATCTTGTAGTGTCCCTGAAGGTTACCAATACCTCACCCCTGGTGTAACCAGGCCCACAGGGACTTTGGTGATGGTCTTCTTGGTCCTGGTTATTGTCTCTAGACAGAAGCCTTCTGTTCTCTTTTTTGGTTAGCTTCTGCATATCACAGAAAAAACTTGACCTTTGACCTTTTTGGTCTGGCTTATTTGATTTAGTATGATAATCTCTAGGTCCATTCATTTATCAACAAATGCCATAGTTTTATTCTTTATTTATGGCTGATTAAATCTTCATTGTGTATGTATATCACATTTTCTTTATCCATTCATCTGTTGATGGGTGCTGGGGTTGGGGGTAAGATTTTCTTCTCCCTCTTTCTGAAGAAAAGGTGTTGGCATATATTGCTCTAAACTTTCCTCTTACTACTGTATTTGTTGCACTTCATAAACTTCAGTATGTTGTATTCTCATTTTTGTTTGTTTCAAAAAATATAATTTTCTCCCAGCACTTAGGGAGGCTGAGACAGGAGAATCGCGAGTTCAAAGCCAGCCTCAGCAATGGCGAGGTGCTAAGCAACTCAGTGAGACCCTGTCTCTACATAAAACACAAAAATAGGGCTGGGGATGTGGCTCAGGGGTCGAGTGCCCCTGAGTTCAATCCCTGGTACCAAAATATATATATATATATATAATTTTCTTCTTGATTTTTTCAATCTATTGTTTGAAAATATGTTGTTTAATTTCCATCCATTTGTACAGTATCCAAAGTTTTCCTTTTTGTTGATTTCTAGTTTTATTGTATTGTGATTAGAAAATAATATTCAATAATATTTCAATTTTTAAATTTTTAATGAGAATTATTTTGTGACCTATCTTATAATCTATCTTGGAGGATGTTGTTTGTTGAGTCTAGATTGTTTAGGATATAAATGAACTTTGCTCTTTCTAGGTTGATTTGTTTTCTGAATGATTTTTCATTGTTGAAAGTGGGATGATAAAAACCCCATATCTCATTGAATTGGAGATAATCTCTCTATATATCTAAAAATACTTGATTTATATATTTTATTTCTCTGACATTGGGTGCATTTCTGTTTTGACTTCTTATTTGTCCTAGCTGCAATTTATCTCTTTATCATTACATAATGATCTTCTTTGTCTCTTGTAATGCCTAAGGTCTAAATTCTATTTTATCTGATATTAATTTGAATATTTTGGCTTCTTTCTTTTGGTTTCAGTTTGTATAGTATTTCTTATTTAATATCTTCATTTTCAATCTTTGTGTGTTGTTAGAGTTGAATTTAATTTCTTGTAAGCAACATATAGTTGTCTTTTATCCTTCATCCATACAGTCATTCTACATTTATTTGGAGAATTTAATCTACTTAAATTTAATATAATTATTGCTAGGCAAGTACTTCTTCAGGACATTATGTAATTTGATTTCTAGCTTTGTTATAATTTATCTTCTTTTTTTTTTTTTCTCTCGCTCTTCTCCTGTAGTCTTTTTTGGTGGCTACATGAATTACAATAGTAGTATATTGTGATTTATGCTTTATTGTTTTGGGGTTTTCTGTAACATATATGTGCTTTGTGGCTACTATGAGGCTTAGAAAAACATCATTTGATTATAAAAAGATATTTTAAAGTGATATCAAATTAACTTTATCACTAAGATTAAAGTAAAACAAAACAAGGGAGAATATATATATAAGAAAATACCAGTTGCATTCCATTCTGGATTACATTTTGCATTTTTATATCCCATTTCATATTTTTTCTATATTGTCTATTCTTTTTTTTTAACTTACCAATGTAGTTATCATTTATGATTTTCTTCTTCATATTAAAAGTATGAATAGTTTTTGTACAACACTTATAACATTAGAAAAAGCTAAATGTTTGTGTAATTACTATTGTCAGTGGGTCTTATACTTCCAATGTTTTATTCTTACTCAAAATTCTCCTTCTTTTATTTTGAAGAACTTCATTTATCTTTTATTTTTAAAGAGGTCATTGGAAATACATTATCTCAGCTTTTGTTTGCATAGGAAATCTGTATTCCTTCTTTGTTTCTAAAGGATAGTTTTGTTGGATATTCTCGTTGTCAGGGTTTGTTTTTGTTGTTGCTGCTGTTTTTCTTTTTTCTTGTCTTCCTTCAATACTGTGGAAGTCTCATGTAATTCTTGCTCTTTAAGGTTTACACTGAGAAGTTGACATTCAGGTGAATTGGGGCACACCTGACATGTTATACTTTTTCTTTTATCTTGCAGTATGGAGATTATTCATACTTCAGGTATTTTATCTGCTAAACATGTTTACAGGATGTTTTGGGATAGACCCAAATGAATTAAATTTTACTGATGACTTTTGAGCTTTCTGTACCTCAATATTTGTAATTTTCTCTAAATTTCAGAATTTTTTGTTACTATTTCTTTAACTAAATTTTCTAATACTTTGGCATTCTCAAATCTGTCAGGATCCTCCAACTATACAAATATTTTCTTTTTTGATACTGTACCCAAATTTCCATAAGCTTCCTTTATTCCTTTTTATTTATTTTTTCTGTCATGCAACTTTGTGGTTTCTATGACTTGTTTTCAAACTTACTAATTCTTTCTTCTGCATAATCTATTCTATTGATGCCCTCTATCACATTTTTTATTCCACTGAGTGTATTTTTCAGTTCAAGAATTTCTATTTCATTTTTTTAAAAAATTGCTTCCATCTCTTTGTTGAGTTTCTCTGTTAGAGTGCTGAAATGTTTGTGTTTTATTGAAGAAAATTGAGTTTTCTTAGAATAGCACTTTTAAATTCTATGTGAGTTGTTTTTTTTTTTTTTACTGATTACTAACTGTTCAGTTCCTGGCACATTATTTTGAGTACTAGGTGAGGTCATGGTTTCCTGAAAGCCTGTGATGCTTGTTGGCATGCAACATCATCTGGCCATTGCAAAATCAAGTATATATTCCAGTATTTCTAGCCCGACCTTGAGTATACCTGTCTTTTCAAAATTCCGAGCAGCCTTCTTATTTTTCCTGAACATGTAGTCACTTCCACCATTTTAGCACTAAATGATGTCCACGTCCATATTTGTTTGCAGTCTTCTCAGTATGTTGTCACTAATGGAGAACTAAAGGGCAATACTAACACTGGTTTGTCCCAAAGACTTTGGATTTTTCACAAAATGAATAGGAGAATGCATAGAGTAGTCTGTCCCCACAAACCTCTCCTTGGGATTAGGTTAGGCCTGGATACATCATCCAAATTTACTGGCTTGTGGTCACAGACACTGCAGGATTCTGCCCAGTTCTGGACAGAGTTCACATGAGTGAACTGGCCCTAGTCTTCTATGTCACATCTATGACCATCAAAATGCCCAAGCTGTGTCCCACCCTGAAACCATAGCCCACAAAAATCACTGAAATTGAACAAAGGCACACACTTCTATGGGTTTGATGAGGTGGACTTATGGTCCTAGACTTGCTATTAGCCTCAGGTGATGCTGGGTGGAATAGTCTAATAATCTGGGTCCATGCATCTTCCTCTAGCATTGGAGCTGATCCAGAGTCTCTATACACAAGCAGGTTTGGGAATGTGTTCCATTAGATTTTTTCTAATGTTAGGTCTATCAACACTTCACTAACTTCCAAGGGCAAAGTCTTATGCTTAGAATCCTCTCCTAACCTCAGGGAGTAGTGTCTTACAACATGATATGCTATCAAAATTTGAAATAGAGTTGATGAAGGCCAACCTGTGGATACCTTGGTTTATTCTAAGCTGTGTTGTGCCTGAATCTGTAGATACCTGTGGATACCTGGTTTATTCTAAGCTGTGTTGAACCATAAGGACCTTCACACTCAGGAGTACACTGAAATCCATACCACAGGTGGCACTAAAACACATTTCTGTCCCACTGGAGCACAGGCCTCCCCCTAGTGTCAAACTTCATGTGAGTATTGACCTGTGATGCCTAAGATTTGGAGATGGGTGGTGGGACAGTCCCTTGGCTACCAGTGCTGGTGCTAAGTTGGGCTACACTGGACTTACAACTGCAGGGACCTACACAGTCTTGGGAGGTGGACAGATGTTCTCTGAGACTATTCCAAGAATGAAACTAATAGGCCAAAACTAGAGTCTATCCTGAAGGTACACAAAACTCTGACTGATGGTAGAGCTAGTCTAAAGGGTCTGTGAGCCATGGCTTGCATAATGGGCCCTATCTTTCTCCTTCATCATAATTTAACTGTGGCAAATCTCATACTGGACTCTGAGACAATATCCTGGGTTAGTTTTTGTTCCCTGTTCTCCAGGGAATGGAGTCCGGGTCTCCACTGTGCCAAGAGGAGTGGTAGTGTCAGTCTTTTCTCCAGCTTGACTAATTAGTTGCATAAAATCAGTCCATAGGTATTGGCTTGGTGATAAGAGTCACAAGACTTTGCCCAACACTAGTTTTCACCAATACATCTATGATACTTGGTTTCTAGTATAAGGGTTAGACTTAATTTGCCCCTCTTCCATAAGTGTGAGGAATTTCTGTCCTTAATGGGCTGCTTGAAGTTGTGGGATGGGCATATCATGATAGATTCCTTCCTTCCTGCTTTCTTTAATGTTTCTTTGATTTTGCTATTCTAAAAGCAGGCATTTTGCTCTCTCATCTGATTGCTTTAGCTCTTGTGCTGGTAGTATGGCACATGTACAGCTATTCAATTGGTTCTATTTAAGGAGAGAGATCACCAGAGTATTGCACTTACCCACCATCTTTTCCACTCACATGAGTAGTTGTTTTTAAAATGAGCACCCCTCAAATGACAAGACTGCTTAATTTTCATAGTTCTGAATAAGTAGATAAAGACAATTTGATTAGCCTTTTTGCTTTTATGGGGGAAACAGAAGTTCTTACCTTCATGATATAGTCCTTAAACAATAAACTAAAACATTCTATATAGTTTATTCCCTTGCCATCAAACTTGGATGTGAATATGATTTGTTGTTTATCATGTTTCCAGGGTTAAACAAAGTAGTAAAAATAAGAATGGCAATATTGGTAATACTTGATAGCAGTAAATTTAAAAACTTTTTCCACTACAGTAACTATTTCACTAAATATATGTTTATACATATATATATGCATCATGTTGAATATCTTAAATATATATAGTAAAGCTTATTTAAAAAAATAAATAATAACATGCCTTTTTGTGAGAAAAATATATAAATAATGCCATATGTTTTGAAAAAATGAATTGCAACACAAAAATATTTCAGGCTTACAAATGAATTCTTCCAGGATCAAGATACTACAGCAAAAGTGAATACATCATTGTTGGGTGGAGATAGGACAGTGGTATTTAATCTCTTCTGATTTAAGATTACTATATATATATATGTATATATATATATATATATACATATATATATAATAGATACACTATGCTTGTTCTTATTCAATTGTTTGGATATATAAAACTCCTACACCATTGAGTCTTTTCATTCCCCTTATAGTCTTTCAACTACACATTTGTTAGTTTTGAAATAGCTCTCATACACAACATGTATCTCAACCTTGTTTTATTCATAGCATTTCACAAGCTTGATTCATAAAAAATGCTTCCTTACTTGATAAAGGGAGAACTAGGTTTCATAGTTCTTAAGGGAAATTAGTTCAGCTTTTTACCCACTGCTGCTGTATAATCACTGCTGGAAAATATCTGTCTGATAATTATGGTTCATAAAATTTTGTGAATAAATTAATGAGTTAATACAAGCTTAAGTAAATCTTGCTTAATATTTAATATTTGGAAACAATGAACATTTTTCATAGTGTCTTGAATTTACAGGTACAATTTAACAAGAATTCTGTACTAATGGAAATTGAATGCAACATGTTTTAACATAGCTTTTAATAGAAAATTATCTAATAAAGCATGAAATAATATTTTATGATATTATTAAAGAAATATAGTGACACAAAAACAGAATATAATTTTATGTAAAAAAATACCCAATACAGAGTAATAATAGAACAAAATGTATTTGAATTTCGGTTCTTTCCCCCCATGTGTTTCTGACATGAGTTGAAACTAAAGAATTTAAATGTGATTTATACTCATTTGAAAATATAGTAGCCATTAATAAATTTTATGTTATTGAATACTTTGATAATATAAAACCAACTGGACATCATTTTTCTTTTCTTATGAGCAATATATTAATCATCACTATTAATGACATGTCAAGATGCAAGGTAAGCTGTAATGATGATTCCATTAGTAGTCCTACTGTGTTCTGTTTCAGAGAAGTGATTCTTCAGAAAGTTCTCCACAAGATTACACAACAAGTTTCTCTCCTCACAATTCTCACCAACATACATGTATGTCCTTTCAATAATTATTGAAATCTTGGGCCTTTTGCCTAAAGTACAATGTTTATGCTTCTTACTAAGATAAACTATGTGGTTGTTTAGCTTTACTGTATATGATTTAACTGACAACAATTGCCTTTGCTCATGCAGTTTAGCTTGCAAAGTGAATGTATATAAAATTGTATTTCCTGCAGCCAGTACTATAGTATGCAAAAATTAGTAAATAACACTAAGCAGTGAAATAAAATGCAACAAGTGTATCAATTCTTGCAGACAGCTTTATAACTTCCTATGTTAAAAACCTAAAGTATTCAAGAAGAGACCATCTCTGCTTTTAGTTTATGTGTATGACTTTTAATATGACACATCATTTTAACATTTTTAATTATCTTTTCTCATATACTATAATAGCCACCTTATCTTGTTCTGTCTCTTCTCTGTAATTATTTTAAAAAATATATTTAAACCCACTGGAGTACTAGCAGTTTCAGTTATTTTTGATCAATAAAGTTTATTATTATATATGAAATGATGAGAGGAAGATATTCTAGCCCATTCTTTTCAAAGATACATTTTCAAAGTAAAAAATTTAGGAATTTCAAAGCTCATAGTGTGTTTTTTCTACTTGAGTGTTACAATTGAGCATCTCCTTGGAAATACTATTTATAATCCTCATTATGTATACAAATGTAAAGAAGGTAAAATTTTTAGTGCAACTTTTGGTTAAAGCTCTTTGACTATTATTTGTCTAAAATATAATTTACATTTTTTATATATACCTATAGAATCTAGCACTGAAACTGTCATATAGGTGTTAATAGTATTTCTTTACATTACCTAATGATTTTATTGTCAATATTAGGCAATGCACATTTTAAAACTAAAATTTGAATTTTGAAAATGACATTAACATAAATATATCTATAAAATACAGTAAAATGTCTTCCTAATTCTACTTAAATGATATCTAAAATCTGTTAACTTCTTTCAAATTCCACCGTCAGTACTTTAGCTACTCTCTATTATCAATTCTTTCCAGATGACAGAATATCCCCTTGTCTCTTTCTAATGCTTCCTGAACCCAGAAGTCTGAATCATTCTTTAAAATTATAAATTGATTATCTTATTTTAGTGGCATAATGCTTTCCGATTACACTTAAAAATTACATTTATTATCCTGGAAGTCATGAATCATTTTTGTGCCTTCCTCCCTGACCTCATCCTGTGCCATGATTCCCCTGAATTATTATGCTCTTAGTAGAATTGGCTTACATACAATTCCTAAGATACTGAAGTTCTGCTCAAATCTGAGGTCCTCTGGCAGAATTCACTTAGAACTTCCTTTATCATCTTGACTCCTGTTCTCTTTTAAGGAGAAATGCCCTCCAATTTTGCTTGCCCTATTATTCATTCATAGTACTGTTTACTTTTATAGCATTTTCACAAGTACTTTGTCATACATCAACCTATCATTTTTATGGTTTTATACTTTTTACTCTTAAAATGTCATCAATGTAACTCATGCCTATTGTGCTCCCAATTGTGTTCCTGTCCCTAATGTACTCTACCAGAATTCATTATTGAATGATAAAAGGGATAAATAAATATATTAATGATAACTCACATGAACAATTTCTCTATTGTCTCTTGTAGACCTTTCCACTAAGAATTACTTCTTAGCAATTCTTTACTAAGCAATTACTTCTCTTCAGCGAATCTATTATATTCTCTCTCTCTCTCTCTTTCTCTCTCTCTCTCTTCTTACAGGTTCCATATCTCTCTGATGAGATTTTCATTCAAGATTTTCCTAGTTAAAAAAAAATAAACAGTACTTTAAAAACTCACCTTACACTAATCAAATATCCTATCTCTTATGACATCCAATCTATACAAAAACCTTAAGCTTGAGAAAAATTCTGAGTAACAATCTCTAAATTAAGCTTACAGGTTTTTATACATTTCCTTTAAGTATTTTCTGGGCTGAAGACAGTGTTCTACTTCTGCTCGCACAAATATAACTTATCATCTCTCATTAGCCTCAAATATAGCCTCCATTACCAATTTTTTGTCTTATACTCATAAATAAAAATTACTTCTCAATAATTTATTCTTAAATAACATTATATCTACATAAATCAATTTTATATCTTCTAATATCCAATAAAATCTGTGCTCTCCTTCTTATAACATAAGAAAAAGAACCTGAATTCAAAAACCAAAACATCTTAGAGTAAGTGAGAATATTGACACATTAGAGTCATCCCTAAGTATCCCCCCTTTAAACATGTTTTGAATTGAAGAACAGTACCTCTGGTGGGTTTTCTTGTTAATTCTCTTTTCTTATTTTGGGGCTTTATTCAAAATTCTACTATCTAGGCATGAATTGTCTATCACCTTTTGAAGAGCCTGAGAAAGATAAACAATCTCTCGCTCTCTATTCACTGCTATGATAACTATATGTGTAATTGCCAATAAAGTCCTAGTATTATGAATGTGCTGTTCACTTTGAACACAATCTGATTTCATCATTTTCCTCAAGCCCTCTGCCCAATATGAGTAATTATTGCTCAACAGTATTTTAATGAATGGCTAAATTTTAGTTAACCTAAAGTTTCTATATTTATAAACTTGAATTCTGAAAACCTTACAAATTTTTCTATAAAATTAATTTTTTAAGAAAAAAAATCTAAGTCTGATATCATAAAATGTTGAGACTATATCAGAATATTTACTTCAAGAATATATGCATTAGGAAGATTAAATTTCCCCGATGGAATACTTAATTCAAAAACCTTATTAAATAACTTTCACTTAATAGTCTATGTTTATATAAGGATAGATATACTCAAACATCTATAAAATGATGACAATTTTAGAAAGTATTCTGGGTAGTGTTCTTGCTTGAGCTGTATTGCAAATTAATGTTCTCATTTTTATTTATCTGGTACTTGGTGAAATTTGGTAAACTGAGCTTAAAAATGAAATCTGTAAATTCAATAATAAGGTTTTGTTTATTTAGGTTAAATACTAGAAATATTGTCTACCTCTAAATTTTAAATATTTTACAAGAATTGATGATATTAATACATTAGAACATAGATACTACTGTATTTTAGCATTCATAGTATTTATTCCAAATGTTACCTAGTATTAATTCTTTAGGACCCCAATTTTTCTCATTCCTCATCAATCATACCAATGAGGACTAAAGTTGCCTACACAGAGTCAGGCTTTCGTCATAGTTATATCATGACATCAAAGAAAATACTTCTCTGAATTTCAAATCCCTACAGAGAAAGGTAGCATAGGATATAAGCTTTCCAGATTCTGCCACCCCTCTAAAATAATATAATATACCATTGATAACTTCTTTACTCTATGTTACATCTCCTTATATCTTAAGTAGTTTTATTAAAATATACTTTATATACAAAGATATGTGTATACTCAATGTGTACAATCTGGGGAGTTTGGGCATCTACAAACATGTATAATTATATTGTCACCATAAAGGTAATAGACTAACCTAACATCTCCCTAAATTTCCTCATGTCCCTTTGCTGTTCATTTTGCTTTCTTTTTTTATTTGTATTTCTTGTGGTAAGAATGCTTGACACACTATGAATTGCCACAATACTATATTGTTAGTGTCATTACTATATAGTATAGCACATCTGCAGAACATAATCCACTGGTATAACTGATCCTTTATCACCAACCAGGTCTTTAAATACAATCTTCTAAGAAATGGATCATTAAGAAATCTGTCAATGTGAGCACATCATAGAATATACTTTTTAAGCCTAGATATTAATGGTCAATCACTAGATAAAATGTCTTGGTACAAGAAACATGGTAAACAGAAGATGCATGAGGCTGCTGCCAGCATATCACAACATATTATCTTTTAGTAAACTTTTTTTATTAATAGAAGGAGCAAAATATAAAACAATGATAAAGAGTATAAAATAGTAAATACATAAACAGTAGCATTTATTATCACCAAATATTATGCACCATATATAATTGTATTATACATTTATATACTGGCAACACAATAAATTGGTTTACAGTAATGTCATCATGAACATATAAGTAAGTCACTGCATTATGATATTACGACAGCTACAATGTCCCTAGACAACAAGCACTTTTCAGCTACATTATTATTTTATGAGACCTCTTTTGAAGCAGTCAGTCCATTATTGACTGAAATATTGTGGGCACATAACTGTGTATTTTGTTGACTCAATAATTTTGTTAATTATTCCTCTTACTAATAAATATATTCCTATATCATGTTTTATTATACAATTTTCACCCAACTTTCAGAGGAGAAAAAAAAAACATATAAGCAAACCTCTCCTTTATATTCTCATTGGTGCTGAAAGGAAACAAGTCTTGTTCTTGTGAACTCTGGAGCAATTTATGCAGCATCTCTGTTCTGATACTTGTCACGTTCTACCTGGTATCTCAGCATTTTTCCCCAAATATTCTTTCCCTTGGACAAATACCATGTATACCATGCATGCAGTTCATTTTATTTTTATGTATCTTCTAGGTCCCACTTCACTGTACAAATTATTATTTATAAGTGTTTCTTAAACGAAAAGATAGAGATGTAAATACTTTCATATAGTTAGGCTTATAATATATAACTCTAAATTTTTCCTCAAATTTTTAATTATAGTAGTTTGTCCTATTAAATGAAATAAACCAAATATGTCTTAGCTTATATAAGACTTAAGGAGATTTCATTTTGAAATAACATAGTCTGGGTTAAACTGCTTTAAAAATTTATATGGGGATTCACAGAAAGAAACCCAGGTTTCTTTTTAAGGTTGATGAAGCCATTTAATGACATCATGGCCCAAATTCTTTAGCATTCTCATTCTTTTCATGAATATAGGACAATTTAAGGAGCAACATACTCCACACTATCAAAGTGGAATGCTCATACCAAATGCATCAGGGAATGGAAAGAAAGTAAAGTAATCTCTATCTCTTCCCAAAAGAGGTAAAAGTCTTTCTTCAAAAGATTTTTTTGTGAGGTCTCTCAAAATGTTATTAGTCAAAGCTGGTTCATGTGTTCAACTCTAGTACATCTACTGGCAAAGGAAAACAGAATCTTTTAAAATGTAATTGTAATGATCATTACTCATGTCCTAGGGCATATTGCTGCCAATTGAAAGTTTTGATTTTCTAAAGTAAAGAATGAAGAATATCTGGTAAATTCAAACCAACTATACTGCCATAAGGATGAAACTCCTATCTTCACTTCATCTGCAAGTTTCCCTTTGATAGCATGTACTAGCTAGCAATAGTAAATAGCATATTCCAAGAGTTCCTTTCCAGTGCTTCCTTCTTCTTTTTTCTCATTTCAGTTACACACACACACACAAACACACACACAAACACACAATGCTGCATGGTACTTGTTTATCTGTATTGGATGCATTATATTCATTCTTTTTCACATCATCATGCCATACTTGGTATATGCTTTTATTATAATCCTCTTTAGTGATATGTCCAAACTGCTTTGAGCTATAGTACTTTGGGATATGTTCCAATGACTTGCTTTTTCACTAAAATAGTTTAAAAGTTGAAAGACATATCTTGGTTTGCAGTATTTTTGAACATTGGTATGTTTCTTTGAATTTTTGGAAAATGCCTAATTTCTAGTAAGTAATATTCACCAGTGGAATTGAGTAGAAGAATAAATAAATGATCATGTCCCATTTTTAAGCCCATTCATTGTTTCTTATTGGCAAATTCTTTCAATATCACTCTTTTTATTTAATTTTTAATTGTTAGCTAGCTACTGTTCAATAAAATTCCTATTATTCTCAAGTTATTGTTCTACAAATTCTCAACGATCATTTAAATTGGGTCACTATATAGAGACAACTGGGTTTTGAATTGTAGAATGAGATAAAATAGTTTATCTACCCTATTCGAAGTGAGCCTTACATTGTAATATATAAATCCTTGGGCTACTATGGCTTTGTAATCTTTAAAAATTATTGCTGTGGTGATTTTGTATTATATCACCAAATTATGAAAGAGTGAAACTGGAACTATTCTTTTCTGTCTATGGTTCCAAGTAAATTAGAGACAGTTGCATATGGTTTGCTAAATAAATACAAGTTAGCACTCACCCTTAGAAGTGAAGGTCTGGCAGATGTTTCATTTGATGTGTGCCGTCACTGGTTCACCTATGTGGTTAAGTATAGCATCCTATGTCCTCATTCTTTAAAGTTCTACATGATATCATTTTTAAACTTTTTAAATGTTTGATCAGATACAAGAACAGTTCACTGTACTAAGAGATTCTCTTTTGCTATGTAGGTTACCTGTATTACCAAAATCATCATTCATAAGACAAAAATATGGTATTATGTTTTTATTTATTGTTCTCACCTAATTCTTGTGGTTTCTAATTTGTTCTTGTTCTAACTTTTTGCTATCTTCTGTTTTCAAGTTCACTCTTAATGACTTTACCACTAAGCCATATCACATAATTGTGTGAGATTTAATTCCTTCAATGAATTCCCTAGTGCTTACTACATATAGAAATTTTGATTCTTGGATAAAGCCCTAATTGATGCAATTAAATAAGAAATACTCTAGATTCATGAGACTGAGTGATTAAATTGGTTCTGGTTGTATTAATTTTGTTACAAGTCACTTGTATTCCTTTAAAATAAACAAAAATTGGAAATAAAATTTCTAGAAAATTCAGCAGAATTTCTTTTTTTTTTTTTCACTGAAAACATTTGTTGAGGCAAATAGAAAAAAATTGTTACAATCATAATTTTTCTAACTTTGCACAAAATTATAAGCAGATTACATTCTTCATATTAAACATCTTTATATGCACTTTCAATGAACAGTATATATATATATATATATTTTTTATATATATATTTTTCTTTGAGAGACTCAGAGCTGTCATGTCAAGATCCAATGCTGAACAGAGTGACAGGCAGCTTTCCAAGCAAAATGCTCCAGCACAGAAGCAGAGCAACTTTTCTTGGATAATAAGCAAATACAACTTTCATTTTCTCCCTTACTTCATATGTATCATATTTCAAATAATAATTGACAGCATCACTTTTCTGTCTTTGCTACTCTATTGTAAGGTTCTTGAAATCAGCCTGTGTATTTGTGTCTGTGTCATCAATCCTGAGTATATGATTGGTTCTCAAAAATATTAGTTGAATAAATGAATACTCTAGCAGAGTACACTGAAGGAAAAGATGCAACTTCACAAATGTCACCACTACATGAATCTGACAAATAGTGGGAGTTTAGAAGCAGAGTGATTGAAGGAATCAAATTGTTCAAGGAAACACCAAACCTAGTATAAAAATTAAAAAAAAAAAAATTCAAAACACACAAGAGAGTCTCCACATGAGGATAAGATCAAAGAAAGAAAGAGGGAGTAAAGAAAGGGAGAGGGAGGGAGGACAAAAGGAGGGAGAAAGGAAAGCCAGAAAAAAACCAAGTAAATTAAAAAAAAAAATCTATATATATATATATATATATATATATATAAATTTAGTATGGGCAAAGGCCTTACTAGTTCTTGATGAAGAAGGATTTAGTTATTATCCAAGAAAATTGTATATTTCATTCAGTTTGCTAGAAAAATAAATTGATTGATAGAGTAGAATTGAAATTGTACAACTAAATGGAAAGGAATTTGGCACTAACAAAACGATGCATGCATTTACCCTTTGAATCAGCAGTCCCACTCCCTTAAAGTAACATGCATCCAAAATATCACCTATGTATAAATATACATAAAGTCATTCATTTTGGCATTATTTGTAAAAGTGATATGTAAAACACAGCTAAATGGGCATATAAGACTATTGCCTGAATAAATAACATTTTATATGTACATTGAAATACAGTGTACTATAAAAGAGAATGAGAATACTTTATAAATACATACAAACATTATGTGTCAAAGAAAAAAATTAATAAAGAAAGAATGAAGAGATTGAATTTTGGGATGACTGGGGAGTCTCTTAGACCTGTTCTCCAGTAAAACTAGAGGAAAACTATTAAATAAATAACCAATCACTTAAAGTCTCTGGGAATAGTCCTGAAGACATGCATCAATTTAAAGAACATTTCATGAGAAAGTCTCCAGAAAAACAGTGTCTGTGGTGTTTGTATCTTGACCTGCCCCTACCTTCTTCAACTTTCTTGTGATGGAAACTCTCATTTATACAGGTACAGCCTAAAGCATGGAGCTCTTTTACTCCTCTACTTCCCTTTGTTTGGTGGGGTAAGTGGGGTACCAGCAATTGAACTCAAGGTACTTGCCCACTGAGCCACATTCACAGCCCTATTTTGTATATTATTTAGAGATAGGATTTCATTGAGTTGCTTAGCACCTTGCTTTTGCTGAAGCTAGTTTTGAACTTTCAATACTCTTGCCTCAGCCTTCCCAGCTGCTGGGATTACAGGCGCTAGCCACTGTGCTCAGCTCCACTTCCCATTTTAGGACCATAGCACTTGATCCAGAAAAGCAGGACAGATATATTTCTCACCCTGCCCTCCAGCTGTCTTTAGAAAAAACTAAATTGCATGCAATTGGGAATGAAAATTCCTTCTTCCTTCAGCTACCGCTGTGTGATGGAAGCTCTATGATAGGTCACAGAGGTATACTTATAATTGTAAATGCCTACGTTAAGAATAGCTCAAATCAATTACCTGACATTCCACCTTAGCAAATTCAAGAAAGAAGATCAATTAAACAAGTAGAGAGAAATAATAAGAAGTATAGGGAATAAAAATGGCACAAAGAATCAAAAATCTAAACCACAATACCACTTTAGATCTATTAGGATGGTAATAATAATAAATAAAAAGTTATATAGTAATAATACTTTTTAGGGAAGGCTTTCTAGTTATGAATTCTTTTATCTTTTATTTATCAAAAAAGGTTTGTATTTATCTTCAATTTTGAAGCCTAATTTTGCTGGGTATAGTATTCTTGGTTGACATCCATCATCTTTCAGAGCTTGGTATATATATAGTATTCCAAGCCTTCCTTGCTTTAAGGGACTCGGTTTAGAAGTCACTTGATATTTAGATTGGTTTACATCTAAATGTGACCAGTTGTTTTTCTCTTATAGCATTTAAAATTATATCCATATTCTTTCTATGTTAGGCATTTTCATAATGTTTTGAAGTGCATATATTGTGACTTTGTGTATTTGGAGCCCTATATGGCTCCTGTATTTTAGTTTCTATTTTATTCTTTTTTTTAGTTGTAGACTGATGCAATACCTTTTTTAAATTCATTTTTATGTAGTGTTGAGAATCAAACCCAGTGCCTCACACATGCTAGGCAAGAACTCTACCACTGAGCTACAACACCAGGCCTCCATTTTATTCTTAAAGATTGAAGATTCTTCTGATATTATTAACAAATTGTGCATTTCTTTAGTTTGTGTTCCAGAGCCTTCATCAATCCCAATGAATCTTGAATTTAGCCTTTTAATACTATCCCAGGTTTCTTAAATATTTCATTCTAGGTCACCTAACATCTTTTCTCTATGGTTGACTTTATTTTAAAGATTATATACTTTGTCTTTGAGGTCAGAAAAATTTGTCCTCAAAGTGATTTACTCAATTGGTGATGCTTTTCACTGAATTTTTAATTTGATTTATTGATTCTTACATTTCAAGAATTTGATTCTTTTTTTAGAATCTCTCTTTATTGAAGAGTATTCTTTCACTTCCTATATTTTTATCTTATTTCACTCCTTTCATCATCTTTTAGCTCATAACATTTTAACCATGAGCTTTCTAAATTAATTCTCTGACATTCCCTCTACTTCAGTGTTAATAAAGTCTGTTGTTGAAGCATTATGGGCTGTTTGAGATGGTTAATTCTTTACTTTTTCATATTGTTGTAGGTCTACCATCTATTAGTATAGTTGCTTCTTCTTTAAGTGAAAGGCTACTGCGTGAACTTCTTTTTTCTTAAGAGTCATGGGTTGGGTGGATATCTAGATAATGATATTTTAATTCAATGTGAACCCTCTGCTAATCCCAGAACTAGCTCCACTTTAAGAGATGCCACTGATCCTATTTATGGTACTTACTTCTGAGCCGAGCCTCATACTATTCAATCTTGTAAGAACAAAAACTTATTTCAGTTGTTCTTTTAGGTTCCTCAAATTCTGGATTAAACCTATAATAAAGTTCTGAAATGGATGAAAAATTAGTAGTTAAATTTAGCAAACTTACTATAACCTTATGAGTGCTAAAAGTGGATGAAGAAAGTTTGTGCAAATGAGGGAGGGGGAGAGGGAAGGAGTGAGGAAGGAAGAAAGGAAGGAAGAAGGAGGGAGGGAAAGAGAGAAAGGAAGGAAGGAAAGAGGAAGGAAGGAAGAGAGAGGGAGGGAGGAAGAGAGAGTGAAAGAGAAAAAGGAAGGAAGGAAGGAAGGAAGGAAGGAAGGAAGGAAGGAGGGAGGGAGGGAGGAAGGGAATAAGAGAAAGAAAAGTAGAGGGGAGAGAAGCTAGAAAATGGTAATTTCCACCAAGGTAGAAAGGTGAATGGGTATTATTTGAGATAGTAGTGAATAGTGGAAGAGGATGAGCAGGAGATAATATAAACAGGTATAAACTAGAACTAGGACAACAAAGATAGGAAGATTGATTCAAATTAATGCTTTAAATCATTAGATAAAATACATTCAAATGGGTTGGAGGTACAATGTTGGCTACTGAGTTAACAAATATTCAAGTTAAGGAGTTATTTATATAATCAAACCTGACATTAGAGTTGTTTATAGTCTTGGAGGTAGTTTTCTGTGTTGGCTAACTCTAATGTTGCAGAAGTTTAGGATGCAGGCTCTGAAGTGCCCCCTTGTTTGCTGTGGGTCACCAGTGTACCTATTCCCCTCAGTCAGATTCTCTTCACAACAGTGAGGATTCTGGTAAGTGTGTGCAGGAGCACTGGTTGTGGGTTTTCCACAGGTGTTCTATGATACAGTAGTATTACTTTTGCTGCCTCTGCTCTCTGGGGAGCTGTGGTGAAGGGTCTCTATTGGTTCATGGGACTAGTTTCTGCTACCCCAGGTCTAAATGATGGGCATTGATATCCTCTGTTTAATGGTGCAAGGTCTCACAAGTATCCCAACAATGCCCTGCCACTTGCCAGTTGCTATCATGGTTTAGGCTATGCACCTAACAATGGCTGGTATCAGGGCTCTTTCTGCCTCATAGCCTCTAGCAATTTCCTGCTGAGTCTGTGTGTCACCAGATATTCAAGCAGCTTCCCTCTGGTATGGTGGGGGGATCCTAGGGGCTGTCCTTAGGCTTCCC
Source organism: Xerus rutilus (assembly GCA_028644305.1). Taxonomy (NCBI): domain Eukaryota; kingdom Metazoa; phylum Chordata; class Mammalia; order Rodentia; family Sciuridae; genus Xerus; species Xerus rutilus. The sequence goes on from CM053410.1 coordinate 70,974,462, forward strand.
ACAGTGCCTCCCTCCAGTGCCAGTGTTTCGGGCCTGGTCAATCAACTCTCCTTTGTTCATGACCAAAGCTGCTTTTTTGTAGCCTCTGTCTGAGTCAAGGGAGTCTGAGCTGAGCTTTCTGCCCTTGGCTGGCTCACAGAGGCTGAATGGGGCTAAGTTCAGTTACCAGGCCAGTTCAGATCTCCACCAGCTGGCTGTTTTCCTTGTTTAGGGACACAGGGTGGGAGTATCTAAGGTTTACAGCTAGTAGTAGTCCTTCTAAAAATTCTTTCTAGATGAATTCTTAACAGAGTTTACTGCACAGGGCTTCTCTCTGTTTTAATTTATAGCTATCTGGGCATGGAGAAATACTTTGGTAATGCCACTGACCCTATTTATGGTATTTTGTGACCCTATTTATGAGTAACTGGTCAGCTGTGGGCTCTACTAGATGGCTGCTGAGGCTCTGCTCAGCTTTCTTTCAACAATTTGGTTTTAAGCCGTTTGCGCTATTTCAAGGAGCCTCTGCATTTTGAATTTTGTCTGTCTTGTCAACAGTTTTCCCAAAAATTTTAAGTGGGAGAGCTTGAGGAAATGTCCACCCCACCCTTCTCTCTCTAATGCCCGCCCCACCACACGTCCACATTAGGGCACTTTGAGTTTTGTTTTTTCCTCTATTAACCTATCTTCAAGTCTCTCCAGGTCTCAGACCATGTACTATTGATTCCTAAAAAAAAATAGTGAAGAAGAACTCTTTGAATTGATATTTTGACCTTCTTATGCTATCTCATTAGAACAAAAAGAAGTGTATATTTTTACCTCATATGTTTTACAATACTATATATTTAAGAAAAGGAAATATGAATACATATGTTTATAAAACACAAAAATATAAAACAGAAAGAAAGCAAAGTATCAGTAGAGTTGAGTGACAATTTAGTAAAAATGGGGAAAACAGAAACTGAGTACAATATTTCATAGATTTTAAACAATTTATGCAATGTAGATAAAATGTATAAAATACATATATAACAAAATGAATCTAAATAACTATTTTGTAGATATAATTACCTCATGTAAAGAAAACCAAAGGAATTATTCCAAATAACTTTGAACACAGAACTCTTCTATAAAAACTTCAGTTGAACTTATGCTAAATTAAAAAATAAATGGAAAAATAAACCTATACTTATTATTCTATTTATCAGAATAGTGTTTTATTAAAAGTTTTAAAACCATTTGTTTTCAATGTTAGATTTACCATATGAGCACAATCTGTTAACAGAGTAGTAATAGAAATGACAATGTAGATTAGAATGATAGCTGGTGATAGAAAATAAATTCATTGGATCTAGAAGCTCATACTAGAAACATTTTCTGAGATCCATCCCTGGATAAATTCTAGTATCAATTGTACACCAAACTCTTCAATAGAAATATGGACACTTGGTGTTTTAGCATTGGTTTTATATACCCTTTATGACAAAAGAGAATTAGATCTTTTTGGAAAATGAATTGTTTCTGGACTGAGACAAAAAATGTCATAATCATTCCTGGAGTCTCAAAGTAATAAATTGTTAAAAATATACAGGAACAAAGGGGATAAATAGAAGTAATTCTTATTAGCCAAACCTTCCATATGAAGTGACCCCCCAAATTTGTCATTGTTTAATAATCAAAACATGGATGATATATGATTAAAGAACTTTTAAAAGGACAAATATAAAGGGGAATTTAAAAATGTGAACAAAACAATGAACCATTTTTATTATTTACCTGTCCTACATTTGTAGATAGAATGAGAAAAATAACTAAGTACATCAGCTACTAAGTTTGCAGTGCTTTTTTATTTCCAGAAATAGAAAGCAAATAAACAATGCAAAGGAAAATAGATGTAGATGAAAATGGAATTGATGGCAAAAAATAAAGTAAAATCTTACCAAGTAATATATCAGGAAAAGGATAATATCATAACAAAAAAGTATCTTGCAAATTAAAAAAAATTATGTTTTCAAGAGATCATATCAATGAGAAGAAAAATAATTTAAAATGGTATTATTTTAAAAGGAACTTCACAAAGGAAGAAAACTAAATTTGAAACTTTTAAGAATGCACAGCAAACAATACAGATAATTCACCCAGAGTCATATCTATTTTAAGTTGCAGACCTTCAAGAACAAAAATATAATTTAGGCAACCAGGCAAAAAAAAAAAAAAAAAAGAGCAATTTGATTGATTTCATGGGAGGAAATTGAAACTAGGCACAGATCTTTTGTGAATGCTGGTCAGTGCCAGAAGATGAAAGACTATGAACCAATTTCTCAGATAAATAAAATATGATCCTATAGTGCCCTAAAGCAAGGTGTTGCTCAAATATAAAATTGAACATATACATTTACAAACCAGAAAACTTAAGAAAACCATTGGTTTTTCTTGAAGACTAAAGCTGATGTAATAAAATACAGAGAAACAATCAAAGGAGGAATTTGTGATATTTCTGCACCAGAGAAAATGAGGTCATTTTAGAAAAGTTCATACAGAAAGTTTAAAACAAAAATTTTGTAACCAGCTTTTTTTTTTTTAACCAAATAAGGAGAACACTCAAGCATTCACAAACACATAGCAACTCAAACACCAGAAAATGGCTTTGCAAATACTAAAATCAAAACAAAACAAACAACCCACAAAACAAATGAGACAGTAAATCTAATGAAGGTGACAAAATAAGTCATCTCATGATTGGAGAAACTAGGGGCAGTGCAGAATTACTAAAGATTATGCACTACCAAGGAAGACTAACTAGGGACTTTGCTATTTTTGAATTGGTATTCATGTAGTAATGGAAACTATCAAAAACATCCTGCTACTTTTTTACTGTTATCAGCAATGCTGGAATATTTATTAAGTAAGGGTGAGGTAATATAGATCCTCAAATAATCTCAACTGGCCTTATATGGGGAGAGGTTTAATCTATTTTACATTGTAATTTATTTCAAACAACTGTGAAATTTAAAGTTGCAGCAGCAAAATTTGAGTAACAAATGATCAAAATGGGAGTATATGGGTGGAGATGTGGGAAGAAATTTAAGTGAACCAATTCTGTGATCTTTCAAAGAATGGTATAAATTTAATCCCAATTCAAATGATACAGCTTTGTATAATAAAAGATAATGCACCAAATTCTTAAAAGTTATTTTCATAACCTATTATAAATTTAAGAAGAAACTCATGTGAAAAATAATTTTATATCTGAAATTTAAAAACCAAGAAAAGTAATACAATTATTTCACTGTGTTTAAGACAGAAAAAAGATAAAATAAAGCTATATTCATATTACAATATTACATACTCTTACTTCCCATTAATTTGACAAAAAAAATTCTTATACTATTTGTTAAATTTGAGGGACCTGGGATTTTTAGATACTTTTCAAATCTAGGGACTTACCTGCTCTTTGAGATGGCCTTTTTATTTTTTTATTTAAATTTAATTCAATTTATTTATTTATTTATTTATTTATTTATTTATTTTTGATGCTGGGGATTCAACTCGGTAACTCTCGACCACTGAGCCACACATCCCCAGTCCTATTTTTTGCATTTTATTTATAGACAGGGTCTTACTGAGTTGCTTAGCACCTCACTTTTGCTGAGGCTGGCTTTGAACCTATGATCCTCCTGCCTCAGCCTCCCAGACCACTGGGATTACAGGCATGCGCCACTCTGCCAATGAGATGGCCATTTTAATAATGTCACATTATTAAATGTAATTGCCTTGGGGCTGAGGCTGTGGCTCAGTGGTAGAGCACTTGCCTCCCACATGTGAGTTACTGGGTTTGATCATCAGCACTGCGTAATAAGTAAACAAAATAAAGACCTGTGTCCATGTATAACTAAAAAACATTTTTTAAAAAATAATACAAAATAATTGTATTAATTCCAATCATATAATCTATATTGAAACATTTAAAACATTGAGAATATAATAGATTCATTAAACTCAAGGTGTTATGTACACAATTAAAAATTTATAACAATAAAATCTGTAATATTCAATAGATTGCTTATAATCAACTAGAAAACCACATGAAAAAAGTAAGCTAACCATAATGCAATTTCTGGTTTGATAAGGGACCAAATTTCAACTTCTGTGCTCTGATGAGCAGAAAGCAAAGGTTATGAGTGAGCATATGGCCAGATAGTGTAAGAAAAAGAAAAAACAAATAATTAGTTACCCAATAAAATTGCACACTATGTAAAATATCTTTCATTGTATTTAGCACATTGTAAATAATGATTATATATGAGTCATTTTTCTCACCATCAATGTCAGTTTCAAAATAGCTACTTATTGAAATGTTTTTACTCAGTATTATTTGTTTTCCTTAGATTTCTAAGGATCAAACATTTTATTTGTTTAACATAAATTTAATATAGAGTAAATAAATTATTTATTTAACTACAGAGAACTTACAATACAATGAGGAATTATAGATACAGTATGAGGAATAGGCAGAAAGCACAGATATATACCCCACTTTGATGTTTTCTCCACTATGACTTCTCTGAATTTTTTAGAGGCTGTTGAGAGGTTGACAAATGAGCAATCTATTTCAATAGATTCAGGAGGTGGGGGGGGAGAAGAGGAGAAGTTAAGGAATTTCAAAAGAGGAAAAAAAAGTCAATTTTTAAGTGGGACACCAAAGAGACACATCTTAAAATCATCTCAAACATTCACTACATGTTTCATGTCTTTTCCATGGCTATTTAAAATTGTGTTGTCAATATTGTACCAAATGGTTGCATGTGACTAAATTAAACTGGAATGTGTATTCACTTATGAAACTTAGAAAGTTTAAAAAATAGAATCTAAATTTACTGGTCAAATTAAATATATATATATACATATATATATGATCTATATATATTAGATTATATATATAATCTATTTTATTTATACATATATTATCTATATGTAATACACATATATATATGTATTATATTATGGTATATATGTATATATTATGGTACTTAGCAAAAAGACTCAGGGCCATTTTACCCATTAGCTATATCTTCAGCCCTTTTAATTTATTTTGAGACAGGGTAGTTGACCAGTTGGCCTTGAACTTGTGATCCTCCTGCCTCAACTTCCCAAATCTCTGAGATTATAGTCATATATCACCATGTCTGGGTGATCATATGTTTCTCTGATCAACAGCCAGAAATATCTATTTATGCAAAATAGAGTTCAGTGGCTGTTTTTATATCTTGGACTTACTTTTCTAAAATCATATTATGTCCTAAAAAATCCTAATTATTTTTCACTGAATGAGGCTAATGTCTTTTCTGCAGTATGTTAATCCCAAATACTACAATGAATGGATTGCTTCACAAAATATTATTGCAACATATTTTACCTGATTTATTTTTCTGTTCCAAGATGCCACACATGACATAATATTACATTTAGATGTCATGTATCTTATTTTCCTCTTTGCTGTGATGGTTCCATTTGATTATTATAGGAACCACAGAGGTGAACAGAAAAGGGATTGGATAGAATGTAGCTTTGCATCATTTAATTTTTCGATAGAGACACTAAACTCTACAAGTCAACCCAGAATGTGGTATTGCATTTGATTTACTCTCTTGACAAAGGATTTCTATTTTGGTCTTACTGTCATATTGTACATGCATATTTTAAGACAAATTCTTAGAGGATTTTTTCCTGCCCTTAATTTATTTGTTTATGTCTAAAAAATTTTGACTATTTGGAAAGTAGGAAAAATAAAACATTTTTCCATAATTTTTTCCATATTAAAAATGCTTATCATGGCAAAATTAAAATAGCCAAGTTATAGAAACATCCTCAGTACTTGATAATGAATAGAGAAAATCTATCACATAAATATAATGATGTATTATCAACCACCAAGAACAAAACCATGCAATTGGTATGAAAATGGATGGGACCGAAGATTATATGTTAAGACAAGTAAGTCAGATATAGACAAATATCACGTTTTCCCTTATATGTGGTATCTAGGAGTTCAGAAAGACATGAAAGTAACAGGGAGACTATTAGAGAAGAAGAAGGTTATGGGAGAAGGGAGGTGAGGTAAGGGAAGGTAAGGGAGAAGGATATGATCAAATTATGTTATTTACATGTATAAATATGTCACAATGAAGCCCACTATTCTGTTTATTAAAATGTACTAATGAAAAAAATGAATTAGAGAGTGTTGGTGCTATAATATTACTTGAAACATAACAATTGTATTGATATCTATTAATTAAAACTAGTTTAAAATGTAAGTACATTAAATCTTTTCAAAATGTGCTGCCTACATTTTTTCCAATCCCTTAAGAAATGACTTTGGGGCATATCTTTCCTAGAAAGCAAGCTAGTAATGCACACAAAACAATACAATTACATCAGCAATTAGCAAACTATGAATGCACATAATAATATTAAATTATCCATGAGAAATCATATTCAGTGTTCTACTAAGTTTAGGAAAAACAAGTTAAACATACTTAGATTCACTTCTTTACCACAGAGAATTTCATAATCTTTAATATGATAATAAACATATGGATGTTACTGGGATGTAAATTAGGCAGAAGATGTAAAAATTGCTTTGTGACAGTGCTTTCTGTTGTCTGAATTTCTAAATCCTCTTAAGGAAAAAATCATATAGTGGCCATTTTTAGGTATACTCATTTAATTAGGTCTACTCATTTCATTAGGTCTCAAAATGAATATTAGTACTTTTGAATAATACTGAGAATTACTTTAAATTTTTTCCACTCTATTTCTACACATGACAAAATCTAATTCCATTCTGTTATGCATAATTTAGCCTACAAATAGTCCTCTATTTGATAATTTAGTCAGTTTTAATTCGTTAAATTTTAACAATTTAATTTTTTATTGCTTTCCTGCTAAAGTTATTAATTAGATGTCCTTAAAGTCAGAAATCATCATAGACTTTATAAGATTAAGAATGATTCCAAATTATTGATCCTAAAAATTTTAGCTTAATGTATGAATAAGTACTTTTATTACATTTGATTGTAGATGTTGTATATGTTTACTAAAGACCAAGTCTTCTTGAAAAGTCCAAGGAATACAAAACATATAGATTAAAATCTAATAAGACTTGTTTGTTGGATAATTATTAATGTTAGTAATACTGGACCACTTCTTTGGCAATCTAAAATATAGTTATATTAGTTAGTTAAGAAAGTGAATTCTATTGTACACCTCTTCAATAAATGAATGAAGAAATAAAATCATACTTGATCACAAACATAGAATTTACCATTTTCAACCTAAGTGAATATTTCTCTGAAGATGAAGAATGAATCTCAGTTCCATTTTAAAGATGTATTATAAGGATGAAGTTCTTTGAACAAAGTATAGTACACATTATAATATACATAGGTATTTTTTCTTTTACTGTAAATTTAGATTGTTAGAAATTTTGTCATTTTTAATAATTCTCCTCCCTGAGTCTCTTCAAAATAATTTATTGTTTAAATGTTTCAGATTACGTGTTGGGTGAACTCAGTAGCAAAGTAGGAAGGTGTATTATGTTTGGATTAATAAATTTTACATTCTAATGACTTAGACAATCAACTGAATATATACTTACCAACAATGATTTTAATAAATATTATGCACTTCTAATATAATCTTATAAACACTAACATAAAATAATATCCACATTTTCTCTGTGAACTATTTAACTTACTAATACTTTCAAAGAGGATTGTCAATTCCTATCAACACAAACATACCTTTAATTAGATCTCTACATTTTCTTCTGTTTTGTATTCCTGGGTTGCAAGAACAGAGGCCTCACAATAAAAAATGTAGCATAATTTAAAATACTTGCAAAATTTTGTGTCACCATTTGGTCACATATCAGACCTGGATTCATGGAAAACAGTAGCCATATTCTTCACACTGAAATTTGGAAAAATTCACCATACAATATATTTCTATAAAGCTATGTAGTCAGGAGAGTTTTAAAATATACATCTGAAATTTATCAAATAAACTGGAACAAAATGAAAAATATTTATAAGTATATATTAATCAAAATCTTAAAATGCATATTAGGGAATATTAATACATAAAACATTGCAAGTGAGTTTTTATTGACATATGAACAATATAAAATATTAAAATTATGAAGAAAATTAAATACCACTCAAAATAAAAATAAAAGTATATTTATCAATTATTCACAAAAGAAAGAAATACGTAGAAAGACCAATTAACAACACTGCTCTAGTGTGAATCTTAAAAGTCCCTCAAGGCCCTAATATGTTAAAGGCTTGCTCCTTAGAGTAGCATTATTGAGAGGTGATGCAGCCTTTAGAAGGTGAGATTATGTGGGGGATCCTAAATCATTGGGTCATGCTTTCAAAGGGGATTATGTAATCCTGGTATATTCCTTTTATATTTTGCATCCTGACTTGTAAGGTGAGTGGTTTTATTCTTCCATGTGCTTTTACCATGAAGTTTCTCCCTCACTATTGCTTGTGGATGGGAGCCTCCAAAGCAACAGGTCCAATAGTCTATGGATGGGAGCCTTGAAAGTTGGAAGCCAAAGTAAACCGTAACTCTTTATAAATTATCTCAGGTATTTTGTTATAGTAATGGAAAGTTGACAAATACAACCATCAACAACAAGAATATACAAATTAATTTTTGCACAATAGGTAGAAATTTTAAAAAATAAAGGCTATTGCAATTTTAAGAAAAGATGCATCCCATTTAAAGTTAGGGATATAAGTTAATACATCAGAGTTTTCAATATCTATAAAGTCCAGAAATTATTTTATTTCCATTATATGTTTCATCGTTTCCAGAATATTTGGAAAGTTTGAGAACAATTTCCTGAGCTTCAACCTCCAAAGAACTATGCACTCATTTCCTCTAATGTATTACTTCTCTCCGAAGTGCTGTCACAAATGGAGCTGTGAAGGAAAGCCTTTCTGTAGACTAATTAACATTAACACAGTTTAAAATTTCATGTTATCACTTCCTTTTCTCTGAAAGGCCTTAAATACCTTTTAATCCTATCTTCATTATTATTAGTTTTTTTTTTACATATTTTTAACTGAAGAACTGGCCACTTGTGTTATCACTTTGCAGAATCTGGATATTAAAGATTATATCCCCATAGTTTCTTTTCAGATATAATATGATACTTGTATTTTCTGTAAATTAACCTTTGATCTAGAGCTCTCATACCAATGTGCTTACCAACAGCTATATATGTCCTTTTAAATCTAAATTTAGATCATGTAGCATTAAATAATATTAAACATCCACTTATACTAGCTAGAGTCAAGCACAGAGTACCATATATGGTTAGTGGATTTCTTGGCAGACTGTGCAGACATGGAATATTTTCATCATCACAGATATTGACACTGGACAGTTTTACTCTAGAGGATTGATTTGCCTCACATTGATTTTCTTTATTTAGCAGATTTCTTCCTAAATGGTATTGCAAACTTCTACTGGGGCAAGTGGTTCACAATAGTTGCGTGTTCATGTTGGTGATATTATTAGTCATTATCTCTGATTGTTTAGGGCAAATATGTCATAAAGTACTAAAAATGTAGATAAGATAATATTCTCTCTTCAATTATTTCATGGAATTATTATACAGTGATAAACTTCTCAGTCTCTCTGTGGTATGGATATTTGGTAAAGTTTGTCTAAAGGTTTTACTATTTTTTTTTTCAGTTAGAATTTTACTGGCCTGCAAGGCTGAGGCAGGAGGATTGCAAGTTTAAACCCAGTCTCAACAACTTAGGGAGGCACTAAGCAACTTATCAAAACCCTGTCTCAAAGTTAAAAATAAGCCGGGCGCGGTGGCACATGCCTGTAATCCCAGCACTTAGGAAGGCTGAGACAGGAGAATCATGAGTTCAAAGCCAGCCTCAGCAACAGTGAGGCTCTAAGCAACTCAGTGAGACCTTGTCTCTACATAAAACACAAAATAGGGCTGGGGATGTGGCTTAGTGGTTGAGTGCCCCTGAGTTCAATCCCCAGTACCAAAAAAAAAAATTAAAAATAATAAAAAATGAACAGGTATATGGTTCACTGGTTAAACACCTTGGGAGTCAATCACTTGTACCAAAAAAAAGAATTTTACAAGTAATGGTTTATTTTCTTAAAATTTCCTAATATGAAAAATAAGATTCCTTTTGTATTATTGTAAAAATAAGAATTTAAACATATGTATTTGAATAAAATGTTCTTATTATCTTTATTGGATCTTTTTTAATCTTTTGCTGCTAAGAAGTTCTTCAAGTTGGCTCCTGAATCTTTTCACAGGATGCTAGACTTCCTGATATTTTCCTGATATGTATTATAAAATATTCTAGGAGTATATTATCATGTCTATTTCTTGTCCCAGACCTGAACTCTGGGACAAGTCTCTTTTTCATGAAAATGTTATTTTGTTTTGTTTTGTTTTGTTTACGATCATAGTAACTTTTGCTACTGGACTTGTAAAAAAAATAAATCCCTGGAGCAATAAAAATAAACACAAATCCACCCATTTGATTTCAGTATAAGAGGCTTAGGAATATAGAAAGAACAAAACATACTCAGCTATACTGATGTCATAACAATAGCTACATCTGAGAAAGCTGGAATTACAAAGATCAAGGAGGATTGTAACTGTATATACTGTTTGAAATTTTTATGAGAAATAAATATTAACAATTGAATTATGTAAATAAACACCTCTTGCTAAAGACCTGGATAAATCTTATATTTCATACAATCATAATAAATACATCTGTTTAATTTGGGGGTTATAGGTATTCAAATTATATCTCCACAAATAATTGTTTAAGAAAACAATGCAGGGCTGGGGCTATAGCTCAGTGGCAGAGCGCTTGCCTTGCCTATGTGAGGCACTGTGTTCGATCCTTAGCACCACATAAAAATAGACAAATAAAATAAAGGCATGATGTCCATCTACAACTACAAAAAAATTTAAAAAGAAAACAATGCATTCTTATTCAACTAAAATAGCATATGCCAGATTACAAATTTAAGAAAAATATTTAGAAATAAATGACAAATGATTAGAAAAGTATTTAGAAAGAAACAGCATAAACTTGCTATAGAGAGACAGGTTTAAGTTAAAGATCTCTTAGTCTGACAAAATTTGTAATGAGTGTCAAATTCATCATATTCTTGCTGTATGGGGCAGAATTAGTCTTCCTATCATTCAAGCAATATTGATCATTAGAGCCATTAATAGTGCTGAGAATACCTGACATAATTAATCTAAAACACAGCACAAGATCTTTGCCAAATCAATGCAAAATAAATTGTATTGATATTGACACCAACAAATATTAAAGGTTCATTAATATTTTGCTACATCACTATGAAAAGTTACCTGCAATTTAAAATAAAATTAATAAATGAAAAATAATATGTATATAACAAAATATGCTTTTAATTAAATGGTGAGATTTTTATAACTTTTAAAAATGTACTTGGATTTTTATGTTAGTTTTAATTAGAAAATTTATCGTTGGGGAAAGGGCACATGAATAGTAGGAATAAGAGGTGTAACAGCTTTCAATGACCCCTCTTGATACACTTCACAATCTGGCATGTCAAACAGGTTTTGCCTCCTGCAGTATTCTATTACAAAAAAAAAAAGAGAAAGAAATTCTATGAAGCTAATGGGTTCTACCTCTGTGTCAGATGAAATCAATGTCAGCATTATCTCTAGGACAGGGATCATTGATACCTTGTTGTAATTCTGTATTGCTAAAATGAAGCTGATTCCTCTTTGTATTTATTTGCACTTGAAGAATTGACACAACTTTAATATAGAATAAATACAATGAATAAGAATAGTTTTACAAGCTCAAAATATGTGATTAGTATTAAAGTAACACATTTTCATACAAATAGTTTTTGGTGACTGGTAAATTAAAGAAATGGAAACTTGAAAGGGATTTTGATATTCAGCAGTCCTTTAAGTGACTAAAGGAAAGTCATAAAGAATAATTTATTAAAAATTGACCATATCTCAAACACTATTTTCATGGTAGGCAATCACAAATGTGATTAGTGTTAAGGTATGTGGGTGAGAGGAAAGGAGTGGGGTTTAGTAATTGGTTAATGGCCACAGTCCTGTTATGAGGCCTGATTCATTATGTCTTATGGAAAGGGAAAATGTTTTGATGGACACTATAGCAGTCATCCAATCTCAAGACATTTGAGACAAATGAGTCATTTAATCTGTTCTATCATCAGTTTTAGATCCTAAAAGAATGCATTAAATGGTGCTCAAAGCTCTTCAATAAAGTGATGTAATATGTAATTTAAAATCAGAAGCATATGTCCATTATCACCAAATAGTATTATTCTGTTTAAATTCTAACACACTGTTTTGAAGTAGTACTTCCTGCCCCTTTAAGGCTCAGAAATATGAAGTTTAAGTAAGTCTTATTTCTTCAATTGGCCTATTGGGGAAATTAATTACAATTTAATAAGGAGCATTTTCTACACCATTCTCTCATGCTTAGCACTGGAAATGAAGCCTGTGTTGCTGCTCATCTTGCGAAAACAGACCCCAAAACAGGAAAGCATTTTCTGACTATAGCACTGTACCATTATCAACGGTGAGGACAGGTTGGATCTACAACAGATTTGGGGACATGAAGAGACATGGTGGGTCATTCACTTGAGGCTGCTTCCTTTTGGTTTCTTGGCTCAATTACTAGAAAATCTATTATATGCTTTCAACTCTGTTATGGACTATATTGTGTCTCCCCAAAATTCAAATGATAAAGTTCTAATTGTCAGTAACCTATTTAAAGGTGTAGTCTTTAAAGAGATTATTAAAGTTAAATGAGATCAAATGCATGTGTTCTAATCCAGTTGTTGGTATTCTTATAAGAAAAGTAGATGTGGGCACAGAACAGACACAGAGAGAGACTCTTTGAAGGCATGGGGGAGATGACCATATATAAATACCAAGGAGAGAGAAACTCCAAGAAACCAACCCCTCTGACACACTGATATGATCACAATAGTGGAAAAACAAATTTCTGTTGCTTATATCATCCAGGCTATGCTACTTTGTCATGCAATCCGAGCAAACTAATACAAATCCTGATTTCTTTCTTTATGATCACCTCATAGCAGGAAACATTTTAGCTTTAGAGTTAGTTTAAAATCAAAGTCTCTAACTCTTATTTTTTCTTCTTACTGTCTGTTCAGTAAGTCCTACTTGCTCTTTTCAGGACAAGGTCTTCTTTTCATTCAATTTTGCTCCTGATCTTCTTTTTTCCTTCTCTTAGTCATACATTCATATTCTGCTTTTTGAACCCTTTCAATTCCCAGCATAATGTGGAAATAAATAAAAAGCTGAATTTTGGCAAATAAAATTTTCATTTAGACTTTGTGGATGCTTCAATCAGCCTACAGAAAGAATAAAAAAATATACAAGAGGAGGAAAAATAAACAGCAACATTTCAAGATGTAAAACTCATTAAAAATAGTTCTTTAACATTATTTCTATAACTAATTCTTTCCAAAACTATTTACATTGGGCTTTTATATGCCTCAATGGTTTTCATATAGAAATCATACAAACTGTGATGATTGTATTAGATATTATATGATACTACATTTATGACATGACTGAAAGATGTTTATGATAAGTGGAATCTCATGAAGAGAAGGAGAATTCCTTCTTCTGGCTGCTGTTAAAAATGACACTTCTCCGAATTCACTCTGTAAAAAACACAGAGGTGATTGACAGTCAGCCTTATTCCATGAACAAGATCCATTGCATCTCACTGTAGCACATTTCTAATAGCAATTATTTTCTCTGCGCTGTGGACACTGTGAATGATAGTGCTTCCCATATATTTCACATTGTAGCTCTTTAGGCCATTATATCTGGCATTTCTTTTTCCCAAGAAACATATATTGGCAGCATTGCAGTTTTTCTATAATAAAAATCATATGACTCCAAAGTTTCATCAAGGTAAATGTTATTTTCACTTCATTAGACAACATCTTTAATTTAAAAATGAGCAAGCACTAAGGTTATATGTGGAATTGCAGTCATGAAAATGGACATTTAAAACACCAGAGTAAGCAGGAATTGAATGTTTGCTCTCAACATAGATTTCCACCATATGCAAGACACTCGGTTACCTCTCAGGCATGCAGTAATTCCCCTGGCTCAATCTCAAACATAAAAGCCAGAGGAAAATGCATAATTGTTCCCATTTATAAACACTTTACTCACCATAGGAGAAGATAAATTCTCTTAAGATAAAGGAAAAGCAGAAACAATAATAAAGCAAATAGTTAACTGAACGTTTGCTAATGTTTAAAATGTTAAATCCTTAGGATTATGCAACTCATTTATGGCCAATGGGGAAGATAATTTTTTCCTGAATATCTAATATATACTGTTGCACTACACCTCGGGACCTTTGTTTTATTTAACCCTGTCTGAAATAGTTAATTTTACCTTCCTTTGTAATCATTTTCCTTTTATAAATTTCTCTCCATTATTTGTTAGCTTAGTTTTATATTTTAAGTTTACATAGCACTAATGACGTACCAAAAATAAGAATTATGTCAAAAAGTTAATAAACAGATCAACACAAAATAAATTAGGTGGTCCAGTAACAGAACAACAGAGATATTTTCGATATAAGCTTGGCAAAGATGCCAAGGTATTTTAAGAGAAAATGGGGAACACCCCAATGAATAATATTGAACAGACTGCATAAATGTATGATAAAACACTAATGTAATTTCTGACACATTAAATAGGAAAAGGCATATGCAATAGAATATATATAGAGAGATGTGTAAGGTAAACAACAAAGCTACTAGAAAACAACATAGGGCATATCTTTGTAAATTTGAGGCTGATAAGATTTTCTAGGACACAAAAACATTACTCACAAAAATTTAAAAATAGTTTAATAGATTTTTTAAAATTATATGCATATAATTCTTATATACATATGGTATCTGTGGGCTTTTATTTCACACTGGATGAGTATAGTTAACAATAAGCACTGCATATCTCAAAATGGCTAGCAAATAAGAATTTGAATGTAGTTATCTTAAACAAATGATTAGTTAATTATGTGTGTGTGATATTTATATTTCCATATACATGAAAACACAATTTTAAAATGTAGAAATAAAAGCTTGCAAGTGACTCAAATAGATATTTCTCAATAAAAGATTTCAGAAAAGCCAAGAGTCATGCAGAAATATGTTCTACATCACTAGTCAGCAGAAAAATGCAAATTAAAATCAAAGTGAAGTTCACCTCACAGCCACTGGAATGGCAAAAATGACTGAAAATGTTGTGCTTATGAGGATGAGGAACAGTTAGGACCATCACATTGCACTTGGGGAAGGAAAATTGTTCAATTGCTTTGGTAAACCTTCTGACAGTTTCTCATATATTTAAACACATACCCACCTAAGGAAGTATTGAGAGAGACTGAGTCTAGGACTCCAGGGAAAGCACAAAAGGAAAATGTCTGGTCTAAATTCCTTTCAAACTGTTAACTGGACCACAAAGCTCTACATCAAGTTTTACTAGCAAGATCAGTCTTATCCATGGATTGTTCTTAGGATATTCTTGTTTAAAGTGATTTATGTAAACACAGCTAGAACCCACTTACGTAAATACATCTGGAATCTGTCAGTTTTTGGAACATGGCTCTCAGAAAATGTCTTGTAAGCTGAAGTATAAATTGGAAATGTTCCAAAGAGTAACATGAACTTACATAACGTCACTTGCAGTCTTCATTTGCTTTTTTGTTTGCACTGTTCAAGACACTTTACTTTTTATCCACTTTATTAATGTGTAATAGACAAAATTGCATATATTTTTCATATATAACATGATATATGCCACATTGTAAAATAATTTAATAAAGCTAATTAATGTATTCATCCCACATTTCTTTGTTCATGGTGAGATATTTAAGATCTACTAATAATTTTTAAGTATACAATGCATTATTATTAACTATAACCAGTGTTCCTCATCTATTTTAGGGGGCCGAGAATAGATGTTCAATGTAGGAAAGAAGGACTTCAGAAAGCCCAACCCAGATGACTAACATTAGGTCCCATGTATATAGTCCTTTCTGAAAGATGTGCACATCAAGACTTTTAATATTTCATGAGATATTCAACTCTAATTTCTTTATTAATTTTAAATGATTTTTGCAATTTGAAGGTGAAAGAGTTCTATTTTATGCAGATGTACACAATAACATCTCCTTCACTTTCTACTGTAATGCTTTAATATAAAATAAATTTCATGGTGCTGTAACTCAAGCTTCTCTCTTGCCATTCATAATTACTTTGGAAAGTTTTTACTCACAGCACAGCATTTAACATGTATAACTAAAAAGAACCAATAAAAAAATTGGTTCTTTTTAGTTATACATGACAGTATAATCTGTTTTGAGGAAATTATACAAGCATGGAATATATCTTATTCTAATTAGGATCCCATTCTTGTGGGTAGTCACGATGGTGGGATTCACTTACATATTTTCATATCTGCACATAGGAATATTATGTTAAATTTATTCTACTGTCTTTCCTATTCCTATCTCCCCTTCCTTGCATTCCCCTTTGTCTAATCCACTGAACTCCCCCACCTCATTGTTGTGGTTTAGCTTCCACGTATCAGTGACCTTTGGGTTTTTGGTATTGACTTATTTCACATAGCATGATAGTCTCTAGGTCATTTACTGGCAAATGTCATAAAGTCAATTTTCTTTATGAATAATACTCCATTGTGTATATATACCACAATTTCTTTATTCATTCATCTTGTTGATGGGCTTCTAGATTGATTCCACAGGTGATCTATTGTGAAATATGCTGCTATAAACATTGATGTGGCTGAATCACTATAGTATGGTGATTTTAAATCCTTTGGCTACGTGCAGAGGAGTAGGTCAAATGGTGGTTCTATTTCTAATTTTTTTGAGGAATCTCTATACTGCTTTCCAGAGGGGTTGCACCAATTTGCAGTCCTGACAACAATGTATGAGCATTCCTTTCCCCACATCCTCACCAATGTTTATTGTTACTTGAATTCTTGATAATTGCCATTCTGACTAGAGATGAAATCTCAGTGTAGTTTTAATTTGCATTTCTCTCATTGCTAAAGATGTTAACATTTTTCATATATTTGTTCATAATTCATATTTCTTCTTTTGAGAAGGGTCTGTTTAGTTCCTTTGCTCATTTATTGATTGGATTATTCGCATTTTTTTTCCTTTTGGTTTTATTTTGTTTTGTTTTTGGTGTTAAGCTTTTTGATTTTTTTGCATATCCTGGAAAGTTGGTTCAACATACGAAAATCAATAAAAGTAATACATTACATAAATAGACTTAAAGACAAGAACCACATAATTATTTCAATAGATGCAGAAAAAGCATTTGAAAAAATACAGGTTCCATTCATCTTTAGAATACTGGAAAAACTAGGGATAGAAGGAATACAACTTAATATTGTAAAAACTATAAATGACAAACCCAATTCCAACATCATTCTAAATGAACAAAAACTGAAGGCATTCTCTCTAAAAACAGTAACCATATAAGGATGCCCATTTTCACCACTTCTCTATTCAACATAGTCCTTGAAACTCTATCCAGAGCAATTAGCCAGGAGAAAGGAATTAAAGGGATATAAATAAGAAAAGAATACCTTAAAGTATCTCTGCTGATGACATTATTCTATATTTAGAAGATCCAAAAAACTCTACCAGTAAACTTCTAGAACTCATAAATTAATTCAGCAAAGTAGCAGCATATAACATTAACATCAATAAATCAATTGCACTGCTATTTTCCAATGATAAATCAACTGAAAAAGAAATTAGGAAAACCATCCCATTCACAATAACGTCAAAAAATAAAATATATAAGAATCAATCTAACAACAATCTAACAAAAGAGGTGAAGGATCTCTATAATGAAAACCATAGAACACTAAAGAAAGAAATTGAAGAAGACCTTAGAAGATGGAAAGAACTCCCATGTTCTTGGATAGGCAGAATCAATATTGTCAAAATGACCATACTAACAAAAGCACTGTACAGTTTCAATGTAATTATCATCAAAATTCTGATTACATTATTCATAGAAATAACAAAAGCAGTTGTGAAATTCATTTGGAAAAATAAGAGGCCCAGAATAGTTAAAGCAATCCCCAGCAAGAAATACAAAGCAGGGGCTGGGTTTGTGGCTGAGTGGTAGAACACTTGCCTTGCACACGTGAGGCACTGGGTTTGATCCTCAGCAACACATTAAAAAAAAAAAAAACTAAACTAAAAACTAAAAACTACATAAACAAAATAAATGTACATTAAAAAAAAGAAATACAAAGCAAGCAGCATAACAATACCAACATTTAATTTATACTACAGAGCTATAGTAACAAAACCTGCATGTTATTAGCACCAAAATAGGCAAGATCAATGGAACAGAAGACACAGAGACAAACTCACATAAATGCAGTTACCTCTTAGTAGACAAAGGCATTAAAAACACACACTAAGCCGGGCGCGGTGGCTCACGCTTGTAATCCCAGCACTTAGGGAGGCTGAGACAGGAGAATCGCGAGTTCAAAGCCAGCCTCAGCAATGG
>CM053410.1:70993666-71016341 GCA_028644305.1 Xerus rutilus
ATGTACAGTTAATAGTCATGAAAAATTGGGTTCCAAGTTCTATTTGTTGAAAATAGTAACTACTTCATAAGATCTGTACTAACTCTCCAGCTTGATTATTACAAATGTACTTTCAAATCAGATCATATTTTACATATCTATTGTTTTTCTACAACTGTGGAGTTTTAAGTGATAAATCATTTAATTTTCATAATATTTTGTTTATTCAAAGTCTTCAGCTATAAATTACAAGTCAACCTATTTCAAAGGGCATTTGATTTTTAGACTTGTGACTTGATATTCTAATTGTAGAAGAAGTATCAGAACTGATTTTAAATGATCAAGTTGATAAAATATGAAATAATATTTTCTCAGGAAAACTCTGTCACTACCCTGGGTTATTCTAGCAATTACAACTTTAATCCTGGTCTAGGAACTATTGGTACTGGAATTCTGAAAGAAGGAATGAGCAAGAATTGAGTCATTCTTATTTTTTTAAGATTCCAAGGCAACTTGTGAGCATGATTGGTGATTGTTTATATGGATGTAGAAATACTTGACTGGTAGGAAGTAACATGTAACAGGACTTTTATGTAAAAACACAGATCTTGCAATTTCCATCCACTGTTTCTTTTCCTTTTTTTTTCCACTTTACTTCAGAATTGTCCCCAACTAGGTTTTCTGAACAACCATAACTGATTAAGGGTTGTCCATTGCAAATGACTTTCCATTTGATTCTAGATTGATATTTTTAATATATAGCTGGATTCATTCAAAGAGGGAAATGTGGAGCCAAGAGAAAACAGATTTCAAGCACAGGCCAAGCTTTAAAAATAGTGAGCATGGGGATGGAATGGGGGTAATAACTGCACAGAAATTAGGCAAATTCATTTGGTCAGATCAACCTCTCTGAAAAGAGTATTTTCCTGTGATTAGCATTTTAATTTTTTCTTGGATTCTTATTTCCTTTCATTAAAAGAAGAAGAAATGACAACCAAATTCTTATAGTATATAAGATATATCAAATTATCATTTTACCACTATTAATAGGTACTTAAATTTTTGAAACTCTTACTCATGTTCATATAATCATTTAAAGATCAGCATCTATGTTCCATGCCTCAACATCAGTCTATTCTCAATTTGTGTAATTCTGTGGGATTTTTGGCTAATTTCTTCTGGCTATGGATATGATTTTTTAGCTTTGGTTAACTCTTCACTGAAACTTATACTCAATTAAAAAGCCAATTTATTTTCAAATTATTTGGTCCCAATTTTTCCCCTTATAATCTGAACATTGTTCTGCCCTAGAATATGAATTGGTGGTAATCTTCTGCCCCTTTTTTAAACATGAAATTATCTATCTTAAAAGAAGGGAAGCCTTCCATTTCTGACTACTTGATCCAGGAATCAAGGTAAATATCCCTGACTCATCACTGCACTCTCCATCTGTTGTGATACCTAGCACATTTTCTTCAACTTTTCCTGTAGTTGGTATTTCCAAGTTCCCTGAACCTTGAATACGTAAGATACATTCAGGTAGGAAACTCACCAGGAAACCCTTTGTTACAATATGTCAAAACTAGAAAAATAAAATAAAAAAAACAGTACAGAATAATAACACAAGGAAATGTGTTGCTTTGTTTTAAGAATATAAGCATAATGGCCTTTTTCCTACAGAGCATTATTATTAAAAATATATAATTCTCAAAAGTTGAAGCCTTTAGAAGAGCTATACATGGAATTATACACTCAACTTTCAGAATTCTAAGGGAATACCTTTGTCATAGAGATGACTGCAGAAAGAATGCTTAGTATCTATAGTGTGATTATTTATTTTTAAGCATGAAGGAAAAATCAAGTTATACATGTACATATTCTTTATCACCATGTGTGTATCTTTGTGTGCATTTGATTTTTCATAATATAAATTAAGTACCTTCAGAATCACGTTAATGTGTGTTGTCCATTAAAATTATTTTAATCAAATTTAAATTCAACTTTATATAAATGCAACTTTCAAAGAACATATAGTGAGTGAACTGATGTAAGTATCCTTAAACCAAGTAGTTAAATGTTGTCATTGATGTCTTTTGTACATTTCTGTCTCAGAATTGGAACTTTTCTTCAGTTTCCCTTGATATTTTAATTCATCTATTATTTTTAAAAAATTGAGAAACAGCAGGGTCTTCTCTGCCTCACACTTCGTTCATTGACTCACATGGCCAAAATGTACACGTTTTGCAGCACTTTCGTCATCTGGTTTATCCATCCCTTATCTATGCAATTTATATTCCATTTAACTTTTTTTTTTCACAACAGTTTCTGTCTGTCAAAACCCATTTCCTTTATACTTCTTTTGTTCTGAGGACATCATTTTCCTGAAACCCTGGATTTTAAGTTTGTTCCTGCTACATCAGCTGCCTGTCTTCTGTATAGGATCATTCTTTTTTCAGGATTCACCACTCTATAGATTACTCATAAAGCCCTAACAGTGCTTTTTTGGTTTCAGTAACTCCTCAAACTATTTCTCATTAACAACTTATTCTCAAGGTCATCATTCCTTTACTGATATATAAACCAGTTTTAGCATCTGAATTTTACGTATCTGGAATGCTGGTAACCACCTTCCAACTTCTCAGTTCAGTATTTTTTTAAATTAATTTATTCTAAGTAGGTATATATGACAGCAGAATTCATTTTGGTTCATTGTATAGAAATGCAGCACACCTTTTCATTTATCTGGTTGTACACAATTTAGAGTTGCATTGTATGTGCAGTCATGCATGTACCTATGGCAATGATGTTCATCTTATTCCACCATCTTTACTGTCCCCATATTCCCTCCTATTACCTCCCTCCCCTTTGATCAAAGTTCCTCCATTCCTCCCAGGCACCCTCCCCCATTATGGATCAGCATCCACTCATAAGAGAGACCATTCAGCCTTTGGGTTTTGTGATTGGCTTACTTCACTTAGCATGATATTCTACAACTCCATCCATTTACCTGCAAATGCCATAATTCTATTCTCTTTTAATGCTGAGTAATATTCCATTGTGTATATATACCAAAGTTTCTTTATCCATTCATCTATTGAAGGACATCTAGGTTGGTTCCACAGTTTAGCTATTGTGAATTGAACTGCTATAAACATTGAAGTGGCTGCGTCATTGTAGTATGCTGTTTTTGTCTCCTGGGTATAGACCAAGGAGTGGGATAGCTGGGTAAATGGTGATTCCATTCCAAGTTTTCTAAGGAATCTCCATACTGCTTTCCAGATTAATTGCACCAATTTGCAGTCCCACCAGCAATGTATGAGTGTGCCTTTTCCTCCACATCCTCATCAACAGTTATTTTTTGTATTCTTGGTAATTGCCATTGTGACTAGCATGAGATGAAATCTTATCGTAGTTTTGATTTGCATTTCTCTAATTGCTAGAGATGTTGAATGATTTTTTCACATATTTGTTGATTGTATTTCTTCTTCTAAGAAGTGTTTGTTCAGCTCCTTAGCCCATTTATTGATTGTGTTGTTTGTTTTTTTGGTGTTAAGTTTTTTGAGTTCTTTATATATCCTGGAGATCAGTGCTCCATCTGACGTGTGTGGCAAAAATTTGCTCCCAAAAATGTAGGCTCTCTCTTTACCTCATTGATTGTTTCTTTTGCTGAGAATATTTTTAGTTTGAATCCATTCCATTTATTGATTCTTGATTTTGTTTCTTGTGCTTTAGGAGTCTTGTTAAGAGAGTTGAGGCATAATCTAACAGGAAGATTTGGGCCTACTTTTTCTTCTATTAGGTGTAGGGTCTCTGGTCTAATTCTAAGTCCTTAATTCACTTTGATTTGAGTTTTGTGATTGGTGAGACATAGGGGTTTAGTTTCATTTTGCTGCACATGGACTTCCACTTTTCCCAGTATCAATTTAGTTGAAGAAGCTATCTTTTATACAATATATGTTTTTGGCACCTTTGTCTGAGATAATTGTATTTATGTGGGTTTGCCTCTGTGTCTTCTATTGTGTACCATTGGTCTACATTTTTATTTTGGTGCCAATACCATGTTTTATTTGTCATTGTAGCTTCATAGCATAATTTAAAGTCTGACATTGTGATGCCTCCTGCTTCATTCTTCTTGCTAAGGATTGGTTTGGCTATTCTGGGTCTCTTATTTTTCCAAATGAATTTCATGATTGCTTTTTCTATTTTCATAAGGAATGATGTTGAGATTTTACTTGGAATTGCATTGAATCTGTGTAGCACTTCATGTATTATGGCCATTTCACAATATTGAATCTGCCTATCCAAGAGCATGAGAGATTTTTCCGTCTTCTAAGGTCTCCTTCAGCAGAGGTCTTTCACTTCTCTTTTTAGATTTATTCCCAAGTATTTAATTTTTGGGTGGAGGCTATTGTGAATGGAGTAGTTTTCCTAATTTCTCATTCAGAGGATATTAATCAGGGATATTGATCTGAAATTTTCTTTCCTTGATGTGTCTCTTTCTGGTTTTGCTATCAGGGTGATACTTCCATCATGGAATGAGTTTGGCAGGGTTCTCTCCTTTTCTACTTCATGGAATATTTTGAGGAGTATTGGTATTAATTCTTCTTTGTAGATCTTGTAGAACTCTGCTCAGAATACTTCTGGTCCTGAGCTTTTCTTGGTTGGTAGGCTTTTAATGGCATATTCTATTTTCTTGCTTTAAATTGATCTGTTTAAGTTTTGTATGTGTCCTCCTGGTTCAGTTTGGGTAGGTCATATCTCTCTAGAAATTTGTTGGTGTCTTTGAGGTTTTCTATTTTACTGGAGTATAAAGTTTCAAAATTGTTTCTAATTATCCTCTGTATTTTAGTAGTGTCTGTCATGATATTTTAGTAGTGTCTGTCAGTTCCTTTTTCATCCTGAATTTTAGTAATTTGAGTTTTCTCTGTCCTTTTCATTAGGGTGGTTATGGGTTTGTCAATTTTATTTATTTTTTCAAAGAACCAGCTTTGTGTTTTGTCAATTTTTTGAATTGTTGCTTTTGTTTCAATTTCATTGATTTCAGCCCTCATTTTAATTATTTCCTGTCTTCTACTTCTTTTGGTGTTGGTTTGTTCCTCACTATCTAGGGTTTTGAGTTGTAATGGTAGGTCATTTGTTGACATTTTATTCTTTCAATGAGCTTAATACAATAAAATTTCCTCTTAGCACTGCCTTCATAGTGTCCCAGAGATTTTGATATGTTGCACTGGAGTTCTCATTTAACCTCTAAGAATTTTTTTTATCTATTCCTTGATGTCTTCTGTTATCCATGCATCATTCAATAGCTTATTATTTAGTCTCTAGGTGTTGGTGTAACTTCTATTTTTGAATTTGTCATTGATTTCTAATTTTCCATTATGTTCAGACAGAATGCAGGGTAGTATCTCTATTTTTTTCTAAGACTGGCTTTGTAGCATAACATATGATCTATTTTGGAAAAGGATCCATGTGCTGCTGAGAAAAAATTATATTAGCTTATTGGTGGATGGAACATTCTATGTATGTCTGTTAAGTCTAAATTATTGATTGTTTTATTGAGTTCTATAGTTTTTAGTTTAGTTTTTGTTTGGAAAATCTATCCAATAGTGAGAGAGGCTTGTTAAAGTCATCGAGTATTATTGTGTTGTGGTCTATTTGATTCTTGAAGTTGAGAAGGGTTTGTTTGATATACATAGATGCTCCATTGTTTAGGGCAAAGATATTTAAAATTATTATATCTTGTTGATGTATGATTTCCTTAAGCAGAATGAAGTTACCTTTTTTATTCCTTTTCACTAACTTTTGTTTGAGGTCCCCTTTATCTGATATGAGGATGTAAACCCCTGCTTGTTTACACGGTCCATGTGAGTGATAGTTTTTCCCATTCTTTTACCTTCAGTCTGTGGATGCCTTTTCCTGTGAGATGAGTTTCTTTAAGGCAAAATATTGTTGAGTCTTTTTTTAAAAAATCCAATCTGTCAATCTATGTCTTTTAATTGATGATTTTAGGCCATTGACATTCAGGTTTATTATTGAGACATGGTTTGTATTCTTGGTCACATGGTTTATTTTTTATTTTTAGCTTGACTTGGTTTCTCCTTTGACTGGCCTTTACTTCAGTGTAGTTCCTCCCTTTTCAAATTTTCACTATTGTTTTTCATTTCCTTCTCATGGAATATTTTGCCAAGAATGTTCTGTAGTGCAGACTTTCTTAGCATAAATTTTTTTAACTTTTGTTTATCATAGAAGGTTTTTTTTTATCATCAAATTTGAAGTTTAATTTTGCTGAATATAAGATTCTTGGTTGGCATCCATTTTCTTTCAGAGCTTGATATTTGTTGTTCTAGGATCCTGGCTTTGAGGGTCGGGGTTGAAAAATCTATCCAAACTGGTCTTCCCCTATATGTAATCTGATTCCTCTCATGTGGCCTTTAAAATTCTATCATTATTCTGTATGCTAGATATTTTTGTTATAATGTGCCTTGGTGAGGATCTGTTGTTGTTTTGTACATTTGCTGTCCTGTAAGCCTCATGTATTTGATTTTCCAATTCATTCTTCATATTTTGGAAATTTTCTGATATTGTGTCATTGAAGAAATTGTGTATTCCTTTGGTTTGAATCTATGTGCCTTCCTCTATCCTGATAAATTTTAGGTTTGGTCTTTTGGTGTTATCCAATAATGCTTGGATGTTCTGTTCATGATTTATTACCATCTTCACTATGTGATCAACTTTATTTTCAAGACTGTATATTTTGTCTTCATTGTCTAAGTTTCTGTCTTCCAAGTGACCTAGTCTGTTGCTGATGATTTCAATTGTTTTTTTTTCTTTTTGGTTTGTTGTTTCTTTCATTTTAAGGATTTCTGTATTTTTGTTTTCAGAATCTCTCTTTCTTGAAATAGTCTTTTTCCACCTGTATTTGCTCTCTTATCTCCTTGTTGGAGTGATCAATTTTTGCCTGTGCTTGCTCACTTATGTCATCCTTTATTTCACAGATTATTTTAATTATGTACATTCTGAATTTTTTCTCTGACATTTCATGAACTGTGCTGTCAATGCATCCCATTGCTGTAGTATCTTGGTTTGTTTGGGGCACTATCCTCCCTTATTTTTTCATGTTGTCTATGTGTCTTCCTATCTTGCAATGCAGATCTGAGGTACTGAAGCTTCTACCTTATAATCTTGTAGTATCCCTGCAGGTTACCATTATCTCAACTTGAAAGGGATATCAATATTTACAGCACCCAATGTAACCAATATTTGGCCATAAATCAAGTTAGCTTCTATTTTGACATTTACAGTTTTGTTGCTATAAACAGAAATGATGAGTTTGGTTATCTTCTAACATATAGTCAATAGGTTTGCATAAGGGTTCACCATTTCTATTGTTGGATGGGGGCATAAAGTAGACTGTGATGTTTATGAGATAGGATGTGGAAATATAGAGGTATTAGATTATAGGCCTAGTGAAAGGGTAATCAAAAGAAGTTGGCTGTTAGCAGGAGAAAAATGAGAGAGAGATTACCTCACACAAGGCTCCCTGTTGCCTCTGAAACAGAATGGTGTCTATTAGTACATTGAGTAGAGATACTTCTGATGCAACCAGGCCCACAGGGAATTTGGTGATGATTTTCCAAATTGTTGTCCCTAGATGGAAGTGGTCATGCCCCAAGTTGCTTTCAGCAGTAGCATCAAGTTTGTAGACACCTTGATGTTGGGCTTCCAGGCCCCAGTGTCCCAAGGTGGAAGCTGTCCTCTCTAAAGATAGCAGAAGCATCAATGGAGGTAACCCAAGATGGTGGTGGAGGTGTCCCAAGATGAGGCAACCACTTTCAGAGATAGAGCTGTAAGGATGGGCTGTATGATGGTATTGGGTGGCCCATTTGTTGATGCTGCAATGTGGCATGCAGTGTTTCCACAAGGAGACAAGCTGCCTCCTTGCCCTGTCTGATGTCCCATGGTGGAGATTACCACATGGGGATGGCTATGGCAGTGGCTGCAATGTCAAAATGGAGGCAGTTTGGGAGGACTCACATGTTGGTAAATAGGGAACCACAGTGCGGGGCTCCTCTCCACTGGTGAGCCACACAGTGTGTGTCAGGACTCTCCAGGGCAGCCTTGGTAATGGTCTTCTGAGTTCTGGTTATTGTCCCTAGATGGAAGTGGCCCTGTCCGTGGTTGGTGGCTGGGTAGCGTTAAACCCGTAAGTACCTTGGTGTTGGGCTTCCAGCCCCCAGATGGTGTTCCAAGATAGAAGCTGCCACAACCAAAGATGGTGGTGGCAGCAGTGGGGGTAACCTGAGATGTTATTAGAGGTGTCCCAAGATGGTGGTGCTCACTTTTAGAAATGGGCTGATAGGGCAAGCCCAATGATGGTTTTGAGTGGCCTATTTGGAGATGTAATACTGTTGTGTGTAGGTGTGGTCTTCAGCATGTTGGGCAGTCCTGTATCTGGGCCTGGGCCTGGTCTCCTCATGGGTTGGTGGGGTGGTCCTGGGCCTCCAAGGGGATTGGCAGGGCGGCCCTGGGCCTTCCTACCCTCTGCAGGGGTCAGCAATACTGTCCTGGGACTGCCTGGGCTCAGCACAGATCCTCAGTTCAGTCTTTTAAATTCTACCCTAGACCTTCTATAACAAAACATAGTCCGTGTAGAAACTTAGCTGTATTTTTGATGTTCTCTGATGCCATTCATATTCTTTCTTTACTTTCACATATATAACAGAACTCATGCCTGTATTTTTTCCTTGCAGAATAACTGGTCATCTTTTCATGAAAGCCTTTCTCTGAATAGCTCTGCTTCTTCTGCAGCTATACACACACATTGACCTTGACACATCGACCTTCAGAAAAATAACAGTGTTGTAAGTTCCACTTGAAACTTACCTCCATGAAATTCAAGAGGCTGTTCAGCACTACCTGGCAACTCTACAACATACCTTAGTAAGTAACCTCTCCAAGATGCCCTTCTATTCTCAAACTTCAAGTAATTTTTTTCTCTCAGTACAGCTAGCTATTATTTCCTATCTCACTTAAAACATAAAATAAATATATAAATAAATATAATAATTCAACAGAATCATAGAGCCTAAGATCAATATACAAATGTCAATTGTATTCCTATAAACTAGGAATAGTCAATATGTAGTAAAATTAAAACAATTTCATTTATAACATCAAGAAGGATAAAATTGTTAAGATATATTTAACAGTGAGATATATAAAATATTATTGAAAGAAATTGAAATGTTTTAAAACTGACTATGAAGTTGTTTAGACAATTGTATGAACAAATTAAAATCCATTATATTGAATAATTTAAAAGAATGAATTATATGATATGTAAATTACATCTCAATAAACTGTCAAAAATGAAAAATATTAAAGAAGACCAAGAATGTAAAAATATGTACAAATGGAAATATTCCCCCAAATTATTGAGCAAATACAATGCAATCCCTCCAAAAAATTCATATGCCTCTTCTACAGAAATTAACAATTTTATCTTAAAATTAAAATGGAAGTGGAAGGAATTCCAAGTAGTAAAACAATCTTGAAAAAGAAAAGGGAAATTGGAGGGCTTGCATGTGCTACTTTATAGACTTCCACTAAGCTGCAGTAAACAAAACAGTGGGTGCCAAGCTAAAGAGAGAGTTGTAGGAGAAATATTTGCACTATTCTGTTAGATTAATAGATCAAAATTGAGAGTCTAGAAATAAATTCTTGTATTTACAGCTAATTGATTTTTGGCAAGGATGCCAAGACTATTCAAAGGAAAAAAGAAAAAAAATAATAGTTTTTTCCACAAATGGTGATAGAATAACTGGTCACATGAAAAAGGATAATGTTAGATCCCTAACTCGCAGCATACACAAAACAAACTCAGAATGAATCATTGACCTCAATGTAAGAGATAAATCTATTAAATTATCAGAAGAAAACAGGAGTAGGTCTTTGTGACCTTTGGTTAAGCAATGGTTTCTAGGTATGACATCAAAAACTAAACCAATTATGTAAAAGACATTAGACTTCATAAAACTGAAAAATTTTATGCTTCATAAGACACATTTAATACAGCAAAAACACAGTCATAGATTAAAATTGCAATATGAATATCTAGTAAGACATTCAAGCCAGAAGAGATAAAAAATGCTCAATGATTTCAGAAAAATGAAAGTAATTTAAAAATATGCTGAAAATTCTTAGTCATTAGGAAAATAGAAATCAAAACTACAATAAGATTCAACTTCATGCCACAAACATAGATAAAACTACAAAAAGGAAAAAAAGAAAGAAAGAAAAGAAAATTTGGCTAAGATATAGGAAAATCAGAACCCATATATTGTTGATGTGACTGTAAAATGAATGAATCACTTTGGAAAACAGTTTAGCATTTCTACAAATATTAAACATGGTATTCTACATGACCCATCAATTTCATTTCTAAATATATAACCAAAGATAATGAGAGATTTTTTCGAAAGTTTTAGCAGGGGAGCACAGCTCCTCATATACCCTTGATGGTTGAACTGTCCTCCACTGTGGGGAAGGTCACCTTTGATTGAGTAACTTCAGGAGAGACACACATTAGATGGTGAGGGAGAAAGTGGACACCTATCCAGTCAGCCAGATCATCTTCATCAAACTTGGTGATTGATGGAGTGACAGATGTTGCAGGTAGTTCACCCTCACATCCAAGAAAATAAAACATGTCTACACAAAAAACTTGAATATAAACATACATTTTAGAATAATTTATAATAGCCAAAAATCTGAAACCAGCAATTTATCAACAAATTAATGTATAAACAAAGTACACTATATCCTTACAATATACATGGGGTATATTTAACAAAAAGAAGTAATAAAGTGTTGTTCACTCTGCAACATGGATAAACCTTGAAAATATTTCACTAAATGAAATTTGTCAATTGTAAAATGCCAGACATTGTATGATTTCATTTACATGAAATGAAATAGGAACCCATAGAAACAGAAATTTATTAGTGGTTGCCAGGACCTGAGGGAATGGGAAAAACAGGAGTTACTGCTAGTGGATATGGTGTTTCTCTAGTGAGTGGTGAAAATACTCTAAAGATAGACAATGAGATATTTGCACAGTTCCATGTGTGTACTAAAACCACTGAATTAAAACCTATTAAACAGTATATTTTATGGAATATGAAATATTGTGTTATTCGGCTTTGTATTGCTGTGGCCAAAATATCCAACAAGAATAACTTGGAAAAGGAAAAGTTTATTTTGGATCCCAGTTTCAGAGGTTCGGTCCATGGTAGACCAACTCCGTTGCTCTGGGCCTAAGGTGAAGCAGAACATCATGGTACAAGGACATGGTGGAGGAGAACA
Source organism: Xerus rutilus (assembly GCA_028644305.1). NCBI lineage: Eukaryota > Metazoa > Chordata > Mammalia > Rodentia > Sciuridae > Xerus > Xerus rutilus. The sequence goes on from CM053410.1 coordinate 71,005,010, forward strand.
GCTCAACACATGGTGGCTTGGAAGAAGCAAGAGAAAGGAGAAGGGGCCACAGAAGATGAATTTGTTCAGGACACACCCCAGTGACCTGCATTTTCCATTCACAACCCATATGCCTACAATCACCATCCACTCAGTCCACTCAAACTAAGATAGATTGACTTGGTTACAGCTCTTATAATCCAATCATTTACCTTTGAATGTTCCTGCATTAAGAGGAGAATTGGGAGCACTTCTTACCCAAATCACAACATATTTTTATATTTCTGTTATTAAATATAAAGTGAAATAATCACACTATTATCTACCAAATCTGTTTGCACAACCTTTTACATTTTGCCTATCAACCTATCAATAAGAATAAAATCTCTTGGCTCCTTTCTTAAGCAAATACATCTACATATATACTGAATTCCAGATATATGGATCAAATTGACCAAAGAAATTCAGTTCTATAATTATACTTTTTATCTTCTGTAGTACAATATTCTCCCACTTTAAAATATTATTGTAATTGGTTAAATATTACTATCAAATTATCATAAACAACCATCCAATAAACCTAACAATCAACTAAAACAATTAAACTATATCACTTTCTCCAAACAACCTCAATTATTTAAGTTCATAATAAAATCCCTCAAAAAAGTACTTTTCACTGTAATCTTCATTTTCTTAACTTTCTTCTATTAAGCAAACTCAATTTAGACTGACTTGCTCTCAATTCCAGTAAAATGGATCATGTTAGTACTTGGGATACCCTCCTTCCCAAAGGTTGCTCTCTGTTCTTTATCTTCCTTTGAACTGAAGTCTCAGTATCATTTGAAACAATGTTTCATTTCTTTTTAAGAAGAGCACATAGTACCAAAATACCCTGTATTCTCTTACTTCATTGGCTTTGTCTCTACTGCCTTCTTGTATTCCTCTTTCTACCCCATGTTTAAACTTTGGCTTGCCCAAAGATTCTGCCATATACAGAACACACTGAATGCCTTTTTTGACCAGTTTCCCTTCTCCAGACCACTCGATTTACTAGTTATATTTATATTTTCTTTTATATATTTGAGCTAACAGAAGTCAGTATTTTGAAATGTACTTGCATATGAACACTAAGCAGTGGATTTTGGCAAAATAATTTCCTGCTATTATTGCTTTATAGGTAGACTTAGTAACATATGTAGAAATAAACTTGACACATAGGAGATTATTATGGATTAGGAATCTAGATAAACCTTAAATTTGTATAGATTATACAGTAATCTATATATTACAGTTCAAATTTGATGTTCTATTTACATCAGACCTAATCAAATTATAAAACTATATTTATAGCAAATGAAAGAAATAGGATTAATTTAGGAATTTTACACTGTGGTTGATTATAACATGTTTTTTACTTTTATTTTTAGCTCGTACATAAAAACATAAAATTTAAACACAACGGGGGGGGGGCAGAGAGAGAGAATGGAAGAGAATGAGGAGAAATGAGAATAATAAGGAAAAACAGGGGCACAGTGCCTTAGTGAAGGCAAAAGCTAAGGAATGACTGGAAAAAGCAGCACTGGGAAATTCAAAAACAATAATAAATTAAAATGAAAGGTAAGGCCAGAAATCCTGAAAGCAAAGATTTCAAGGAAAAAAAAATATGCAAAGATCAAGAAACAAAAATGAAGGAAAAACAACAGCAATAAAATAACAAAGTGGCAATTAGTTTGTTCACTCAGTATGCATCTGTTGAGTGCTCTATGTACAACCATTGTGCTAGATGTTGGAAGTAAGAAGTTTCTGTGAAAATGTCTTGATTTCAAAGAGTTTGGGAAATCATTAAAAAACAATCTCAAAACCTGTGTGAACTGAGTAACAAGAAAGTGACTAATCAATAGGTGAAAAATGAAATAACATAGTGAAGAGAGTAAATGTAAATTTCTCACTTGTGATAATAGATTGTTGTCTCTCAAGAAGAAACTGAAAAAGATACAAGAAGAAATAAAAGGTGATTATAATTTTAATTAAATCAATTTACTATTATTTTAAAATTGAATAAATTTGAACATGGCTATAGAATGAAAGAAGGTAAAACTTAAGATGTAAGGTGGCAAATTGATAGAATAAAGTCCTAAGATATAATATGAAATAGTATGTGGAGCATGAAGGCAGAATTAGCCTTCAGGAGAAAAGAAACTCTCCTCTGAGACGCAGTCCAAAGTACTATCAATCACAATCTAAAGAGGCACAGAAAAAAATATGTATTCAGAGAGTCAAGATATTTTCCAAAAAAAGAAGTGATGTTCTTAACATTTTGTGGGGAGCACCAGTGACTAGGATAGAGGAGAATTTATATATGGTAAAGGTTTGGAATAAATTGTTCTGAAAATAAGACAAAGGGGAACTAGAAGAAATAGGGACCAGGAAATAAGGCATCATTTGCAAGATTATTTTAAGAAACACAGGCAGTCCAGATCAAGAAATGAAGGCAAATAATCAGATTGACTCACAATAGCACCTTATTACACACATTACGTTTCACTCTATGTAGGAAAATTATAAAATAAAACTTGTATGTACTTAATTGAGAGATAAAGCATCACTGCTTAAATAACTAAATAATATAAAATTTAACTAAAAGGAATTTTATTAGTTGAGTCATTTCTGGCTAGAATAAAAAGAATATTTAAAGGGTAAATAAAATATGCTGCTTTAAAGGATTAAGATTTGAGTAAATAATTAAAGAAAATTAACAAAGTGACAAAAATATTAATTTAATAAATGAAGTCTCCTCAGTTTGGGAAGCATCCCAAGGAAAACAAAGTTAGGCTCTTATATTACATAAAGCATACGCAAATGCATGCACTCACATATACACAACAGATTAACTAGAGTATGTTTCCATATGTGTGTGTCTGTTTGTGCTTGTGGGTATATACTACCACAAACAACTATAACATATTTAACAAGAGAGACTGGGGAAACATTTGCAGATATATCTCAGAAAATTTGGTAATAACAAGTAACATTTATTTAGTGCATATTGTGTCTTTGGAATAATAAAGAGTAATGTAAAGAATTTGGACCAGACTCTTAACTTGATTATAATATAATTATATTATATAATTATAATTATATATAATATAATTATAATAGTTTTCCTAATATGAATGAATAAATCAGTTTAAGTATTACTATAATTTTAGAATAAAAACAAAAGAGATGACATCTCTAGTAAATGGAACTATCTGAGGAAATATGTGATATGAGTCAAATGGAAATGAAAATTTAGGGAAGAGTGAAAGGTCAGCCAATGTAGACACAAAATGAGTGATATGGCTTAAAGTTGTTCCATTTAGGAGGTAGCATTTAATGCTATGCATATTCGTTTGTTCTTGTTTGTTTTGTTTGTTCACTCTTGGGAAGTTGCTAAAGTATTTGAGTAGAGATGTGAAATAATCATGCAATTGTATGAGAGCATCACTCTGACAGTAATGTCCAGATATACTGGACTAAGAAAATGCACACTAGTGAGACCAGGTGGGAAGCAAGAAGAGGTGATATTTTGTTTAGGGTAGTGTTTTAGTGTCTTGTAGCAACTGAAGTGATTTATCTTGTCAAATCGTGAGTAGATTTAAAATTTCTTCAAAATTCACTTTTAATAAGAGAACAAAGTTGATCTGTATTTTAATAAAGTCTTCTAAGTCAACGAGTGCCTGTATTTTCATACTATATCTGACAGGACAACCATCTTCATAATGCTATAAAATAATATTCAAAAGCAAAAACCTAAAACCCAGTTACATTTGTCTTTGAAGTTCATCAGTACTCTTCTGTGGTAATTCTGTGAAGGAAAATAAACTCAGCTTTGAAAAAGAAAGGAACTGAGCCATTTAATCTTCTTACATTGATAATTGCAAGCTACAATAATTCTTTACACTCTGTGCACTTAGTACTTAACCCTGACTAGGCTTAGACATCCTTGAACATTTCTGTGAAAATGAAGTTCATATTGTAATGTGTTGTCTTGCCATCAAGATTGTACTTTTATTTTACCTTTCAATCAATATGTATCTTCCATATTGATATTATCAGATGGCTATTTTAGCAAAATGCACACAATATTCACATATCCATTTTAAATACCTTATGTCTAAACTATACTCAGAGTAAAATGCTTTTTAACAGTGGAACACATTGAAGAGATTTTCTATTTGTGGATTTTAATAAGTAATGATAAAAAAATCAAAGTTTTTTAAGGATTAGGCAAAGGATTTGGTAGGTATTGTATTAGAAATCTTATTTGCATATAAAATATAGGCAGTAACTGGGTATGAAAAATATAATTTTACAAAGAATAAAATATTTCTATGCTTATAAATACAAAAATGAAGAGAGACCATCTGGCAGTGAAATTCTATCTATATTCATTTACATTTTAATATCTACATTAAAGGAAACTATATATTTTTAAAAATATAGTCTCAAAACAACTATTGTTCAATATCTCAAAACAATTATTCTCAAAAACAACTATTGCTATCGGCAGGAATAATACAGCAAGCAAATTAGTCTGTTTTAAAAAATGGTTTTTATTTCCATAGTTCAACGATTTGAAGGAAGATTTTTGCAAATTACAATGGAATTTGTAGGAAAAAGAAGCTCAGGTTGGAACTTCTCTGTGTCTCCTTTCAGGTAGGACAGGACCACTATCTATCTACTCATCAAACATCAAATTCAAGACCTCTTACAATGAGAGCTTGCATAGTTCTTTCCTTATTTCTCTTTCATATAAATAGAAACCATGAAGAGTCAACATCCTTACCCTTTGTGACAGGATTATGTGGTTTTAAAATATGTTGCTGGTGTTCTTTCTTTAAAGAGATATCAACATACAAAATAAAGCTGGCATTCAATGCCCTGTATCAACACTTCCAATGACTTAGTAGTGAGGAGACCAGAACACATTTCCACCATCTGCCAAGGTCAGGCTGGCCTTATTTTTGGAGCTTTTCCTGGATATTTTTTATCATTTACAGATAAACTACCACATCACCCAGGATGGCTACACCCATGAGATTTATTTTATCATAACTTGGATTGCTTCCACTTCTTTACATATTCTGAGTGTTCTCCATATTTATGCATAAACTATTTTCAGAAACTTTCTATACTAAAGAAAAATTAATTGCCAATAAAGAGCAAATCAAATTCAGATTTAACTTGAAAATGAATGAAAATTTACTTATTTAAATAATATACTGAGAAATATCTATAGATCTATTTGAATTTTCATGTATTCTTATACAAATTCTTATACTGTGCATTCACATTAAATGAACACTACACTACTTTGTGTACAGGAAATCATTGTAAGTCATACAAATAGAATACTTGAAAATTGTGTTTCTTTTTCTTTATCATTGTATGAATTACTTGGAGAAAGTAATATTTCTCTTATTAGAAGACATTTAGATAGCATATTTAGTAGCATATAAGATAAATGGAAATATTTTGCTGGGTTTTTTTCTATTTCATTTTATATAGAATCCAACACTGATTGACAAGGTCATTTTCACTATCTTAATTGAATAGTAACAAATTCAAGCTTAACTGAATTGCAATAAATATCCATACTGAAAATGTTAAGCTAAATATTAAAATTAAATGGATTTGAGTAGGAATTGATGGAAGAGTGAATTGATATGAATCATGTCTATGCAGTGAAACATACAGGTACACTCTATTCAGTTATTTTCACTTATACTTATAGGAGCTCTTTCCATACCTTCAACCCCTCCCTTCCATCTTTTCCCATTTTATGCTAATGGACTGTGCGCGTGACAGAGAGCACCTCATTGTTTGTAACTTTGAGCCATGATTGGTCCAGGACTGTATATAAGCTTCTGTACTTTCTGGAATAAACAGTATTTCTGTGTCTCGATCTGGCAGAACAGTTTACCTACCCCAGAGTCTGGGTGGAGTGACTCCGCAGACCGCCATTCCAAAACCTCATCCTATGAGACCCCACTTCATCTTCCCCAAATACCCCTTTTCGTCTCTCAGGACCCCAACACCTCAAGCAGACCCATGAGGCATGACTTCAAACAATAATACTTTCATAACTGAAATTATAGACTCCATTTTTCAAGTGCAAGGGGTTAGCTTCAAAGTATTTGCCACTGTCTACCCTGGAAAGGGGTGGTATGTGTATTTATAACCATACATTATTTAGATATTCTGATAGTGACTTTACATGCATGAGAACATGAGAAACTTACATGCAAACTTACAACTAAAACTTACAAAAATACAAGGAGAAAACATTTTTCAGTAAAAGTCATCTGGGAATTATAAATACATAAGTTTAAAGTTATTAGGAACATAAAATAATGGATCACAAATTAAACAAAATATCAGAAAATTACGAAAAACTAAGACATAAAAAACTTTTCCAATACAATCATAAATTTTGAAATTAAAATATGAATGAATAATAAAGGATCATTCTACATAAAGAATATTTAATAATGAAAAAAGTTCCAACTAACTAGCAAGAAATAACAATTGTAATTATAACTGGATTCAAATGCATAAACAAAATTGAAAAATATAAATCTGAAACACAAAAATCCACGATCTTACTGGGACATTTTTAACTCCACTATGAGTAATTAAATTGAAAATTCAGGACTGTTAAGGAGTTATAATTTGGAACAATATATAAACACTTTAGTCCTCAACTTAAAAAATTGCTCTGATATATTAAAAAAGAAAAAGACCTGAACAATAATGCAATTCTTTCCTAAACTTCCAAAATGTTTAATATTGACAATATGTGACCCATAAAGTAAATCTAAGTAATTTTTTTATGTTTATTTTTTAGTTGTGGGTGACAGAATATCTTTATTTTATTTTTATGTGGTGCTGAGGATCGAACCCAGTGCCTTATGCGTGCTAGGCGAGCACGCTACCACTGCGCCATAATCCTAGCCCCTAAGTAATTTTCAATGAGTAAAATAATTCAAATAGAATGGCTTCCAGCCATGATAGAGACCAAAATTTCTCTCTGCTAAAAACGAAAAAGAAAAAGAAGTGAAAAGAAGGAAGGAAGGGTAAGAAAGAGAAGTGGAAGAAAAATAAGGAGAAGGCAAAGCAAAAGGGAAAGGGAAGAATAAGGAGGAGAAAGAGAAAAAGAAGACAGGGAATGAAAACGCAGTCATAGATTTTGGTACAGTGAATAATAACCCTGTACTGTGATTATCTTTTAGAAAGGGGTGAAGGTAAATATCTGATCAGAAAGCACCTGGCTTGAACCTGAAGGAAATGATTGTATCACTGAGCAGAGACAGGAGTCCCAGGCAAAGTACAACATTCTTGTATGGATGAGGTGATGAATAGCACAGTTCAGGAGGTGCAGTATGGATGGAAGTCAAGGGGCAGAGCTCTGCATGGGAGGGGATGCTCTGCAGAAACAGCCTTCACACAGTTTCAGGGAGTCTCGTGTGTTGCTGACTACTGAATTTGCAAGTACACCCTAAAACTTCATGTGATTAAACTAAGGTCAGTGATCTGAGGATTGAGCACTTTCCAGTGTTTCCAGAGAACTGGAAGATGTTTGAGTTCTGGCCAGTAACAGAGTCATCAGGACCACACCATCATCTTGAGGCTAACTAGCACTAGTAGGAAAGCTCATCTATGCTGTTGTGCTAAAGCCCACAAAGAGTGTAAATGATGAAGTTGATTTTGGCTAATTGCCTTCTAAACAGAGCACAACCCTCTTCAAAGGAAGGAAACAAAACTAGATAAAATTTATTTAATCACTTATCTATGGGTGGGCTTTCATTTTGTATTCAACTCTTCTAGGCCATATATATTATTTCTATAATTATGCAAATGTATTCAAGGACTTGCTTTCATCTTGTGACTGTGATTTTTTAATTATTTAGTTGAAAAATGTGAGCTATGGCCAAACTCAAACAAACAACAAAATATACATAATAGAATTAGCATGAAAATACATTAAAGTGGCTATTATGATTATATTAAAAAATTAACCCCAAAAAGAGTTTAATAAGATTGCATGGTACAAAAAATAAGTTACTCGAAAGTCTAAAGATGAAAACTATAATATCACAAATATAAAAATTTCCTGTTTTTGATTAACAACATTATGTTAAACACAATATTTTTAAAAATAAAGTGCAATTTGAAATAATGACATCGGTATGGTGGCGCATGCCTGTAATCCCAGTCGGCTCTAGAGGCTGAGTAAGGAGGATCACAAGTTCAAGCCAGCCTCAGCAAAAGTGAGTCACTATGCAACTCAGTGAGACCCTGTCTCCAAATAAGATACAAAATAGGGATGGGATGAGACGAAATCTTAAAGTACTTTTCATTTGCATTTCTCTACTAAAGATTTTGAACATTTTTTCATATATTTGTTGTTCAATTGTATTTCATCTTCTGAGAAGTATCTGTCCAGGTTCTTAGCCTGCTTATTGATTAGGTTGTTTGTTTGTTTTTGGTATAAAGTTTTTGAGTTCTTTATATATCCTGGAGATCAGTGCTCTATCTGAGGTGCAAGAGGCAAAAATCTGCTCCCAAAATGTAGGCTCTCTTTTCACATCATTGTTTGTTTCTTTTGCTGAGAAGAAGGTTTTTAGTTTGATTCTATCCCATTTATTGATTCTTGATTTTATTTCTTGTGCTCCAGGAGTCTTGTTAAGGGAGTTGGGGTCTAATCTGACAAGATTTGGGTCTACTTTTTCTTCTATTAGGCTTAGGGTCTCTGGTCTAATTCCTAGGTCTTTGATCCACTTTGAGTTGAATTTTGTGCATGGTGAGAGATAGGGTTTTAGTTTCATCTGGATGCATATGGATTTCCAGTTTTCCCAGTATCATTTGTTGAAGAAGCTATCTTTGATGTGGCTCAGTGGCCAAGTGTCCCTGAGTTCAATCCCCAGTACTACTACTACTACTACTACTACTAATAATAATAATAATAATAATGACAACAAAAATTACCCCAAATAAAAATGCAGTAAACAAACAAACAAGCATGAAAAAGTTTTTAATAAGTATGTCAAACACACATGTAAGAGAAATCTTAGGACCAGGGGCAGAAAAATAAGACAACATAGTGTAAAATTTTTTTCACATTAATGGAAACTATAGATAGAAATACTAGATGATTGATGCACCACAAGCAGAATGAACAAATAAGGCACACTGGAACATATTTTATTAAGTTCCCCAAATCTATTGTTAATTTGGCTCTTCAGAAAAAAATCTTAAAATCAGACCCCCAAAAGTCATTTATATAAGAAAACTAAAAGGTAAATGTGGCACTGGATTTTTTTTTCATAAGAATTTGTGCAAGCCACATTGAAATCAAGCAACATATGTAATACATTTCATAGAAGTAAACAATCTACACAAAGTGAAATAGACATTTTCAGAAAAACAAAAGTTAAGAGGATTTATCACCAAATACGTGGGTTATAAGACATGATAATGGGATTTTTTTTAAACAGGGAAAAATAATATCAGATGAGATCTATGTGAACAGAAGGGAAGAAATATATTCAAAAATGGTAATGGGCATATAACTCAAAATGGTTTTTCTCTGATTTTTCACTTAAAATAACTGATTCTTAAAAATGTTAACACTTCTTGTGTTTTACCAAAGACTTGCAAGTAAACTATTTGAGAGCAATAGACAATAGGTGAAGTAGACATGTGCATTTTTAAAAACCTTTGTTTTATGCGAAGTAGTACAATAGTATTTTAAAAAAGATCACAATAAATTAAAGGTCTATGTTGTAAGTCTAAGAACAAACATTAAAGTGATCTCATTTAAAAAGGAAAACAAAATGGCAATAACAAAAATTCCTTTAAAAAATAATCAAAACAAAGGTAAAAAGTAGTAACTTAGTAGAGGTAAAGACAATCATACAAAGAAACTCAAAAGGACATCAGAAAAAAAAAAGGATAAAAACACATATATAGCATATACAGAAAACAAATAGCAAATTGGAGGATTTAAACTCAATCGTATCAGTAATTACATTGCATATAAAGTGAACACTCCAATTACAAAGTCAATTTTCATGACTTAGGAAAGACAGAAGTCATGGTTCCAATCTATGTTATTTGCAAGAAAATGACTAATCATAAAGACACATTGTTGCCAGGCCAGGCTGTGCACCCCTGTAATCCCAGGCTCTGGAGCCTGAAACAGTAGGAGTGCAAGCTCAAACCAAGAAATTTAGTGAGGCTCTAAGCAACCTAGCAAGAACTCATGCCAAAATAAAAAATAAAAAGAGCTGGGGATGTGGCTAAAGACCTCTAGGTTTAATCCCAGGTATCAAATAAATAAATAAATAAATAAATAAATAAATAAATAAAGGCACATTGTTTATAAATCAATAAGTGAAAGAAAATACACCATGTAGATACTAATCCAAAAATAATACTAGGGTAGCTATATTAATAAACAGAAACATTCAGAGCAGAAAACATTACTCTGGGCAAAGAGAGATTTAATGATAGAACAATGGATTGATTGAGATAAATAAACATATTCTATCAAGCTAGTTAAAAATTTAATAATATCTAAATGGTCATAGATGAAGTACAAAATTTAATTTGTAATAAAACAAAAACATTCCCATAAAAAATCCTTTAAAGTACATGTAAGTTCAAAAACTCTGTTGGAAATATTTTGTACTTCTATACCAAATTTCAGAAAAAAAGAAGAGAGAGGATACTTTTCAACTTGTTGTAGAGCCAGTAGAATATCAATGCCAAACCCTGACAAAGACATTACAAAAAAAGTAATCAGTATTCTGACATCATGGACATGTATCCTAGTGGGTTGAAAAATAGACACAAGTTTTAAACTATTTCACCCAGTTCTCTCTCAATGATCTTTACCAAAGTAGTCTATGCCTCAATTAAATAAAATGAATTTTTTTGAGAATCTTTTTATTAAGTCTTTGTGATAGGCACAATGAATAATGGCCGTCCAAAATGTTCATGTTTTAATTCCTGAAAAAATAGCTGCATATATATGTATTTCGTATATATTACACATATTACATATACATACTTATACAGAAGCACACATATACACATATGTATGCATGTATACTTATTACCTTATATGACAAAATGTGATTAAATTAAGGATCTTGGGTTGAGGAGTGTGTGCTAGATTTTTCAGTGGGCCAGTGTAAACACAATGGTATTTATAAGTGAAAGAGAAAAGAAAACTTTCAGGAAAGGAGATATGATAATAGAAACAGGTTGAATTGAGTAAACAAAATGCATAAACCTTTGGAAGCTG
>CM053410.1:71026045-71040613 GCA_028644305.1 Xerus rutilus
AGATTTTTTTTTTTTTTGAGTATCAAATGCTGTAAACAATTTATATTCTACTGGTTATATTCACCATATATTATGCATATTCATTGAAATTTAGATTAGTAGGTTTCTAAACGTATTTTTTAGAACCTTGAAGTCTGCATTAAATTGCATGAGAAAATTCTAGTGGATCAGAGGAAGAATTCTCTGCCCATCCAATACAATCCTCTTCTATCATCTAAAACATCTGGTTGATCTGCATTGATATGATTCACTTACACTATTTTCCCATAAAAATGTGATGTACAGTAATAAATGTATTCATATATACTACACACATAAACACACACACAGCACCAATTATATATCAGTTTGCCATTGATATCCTAACTAAAATATGTGTAAAGTAGCTAATTGTTTTAGTCAGCTTTTTTTCCACTGTGACCCAAAGAAACAGTAAGAACAATAATGGAGGAAAAGTTTATTTGGCTCAAGATTTCAGACGTCTCAGTTCATAGATGACCTGCCTCCATAACTCTGGGCCCGAGAACATCAGGAAGTAAGAGTATGATGAAGGAAAGCAGCTCAGGACAGGGCAATCAGGAAGCAGTGTTCACTAGTGGCAACAGGACACCCAAAGGCACAACCCCAGTGACCCACCTCCTCCAGCCAGTGCTATCTGCCTACAGTTACCAATAGCTAATCCCTATCATTGGAATAATGTGCTGATAGGGTTACTACTTGCATCATCTAATCATTTCACCTCTGAACCTTCTTGTATTGTCTCACACACGAGCATCTGGAGGATGCCTCATGTCTAAACCAGAACACTAACCACTCTCATAAAACTATGAAGGTCTCCAGTTATAAGGAAAAATATCTATATCTATACTGGTGTCTCTGTGTATTTGGCTATAATCTAATATATAATCTAAATGTAGTTTAGATTTAGTTTAAATGTAGTTTAGATTTAACTTATTAATTACAGTGCAATCACTCTTTGTGCATGTATATGTGTGTGTTGTACTGAGGATTAAACTCAGGGCTCCTGGACGACTGAGCCACATCCCTAGCTCTATTTTGTATTTTATTTGGAGAGAGGGTCTCACTGAGTTGCTTGGCACCTCGCTTTTGCGGAGGCTGGCTTTGAACTCATGATCCTCCTGCCTCAGCCTCCTGAGCCACTAGTATAACAGGCATGCACCACCATGCCTGACTCATTCATTGTTTTATTGCAATGCATAGGTTTCTATAGATATCTATAATTGGTATCTGCTGTGCAGGGTAAAAGAAATCATAAAGTGTTTTAAGAAGCCAAAGCAATCTGATTCATGAGCTAAAGATATCATTTTGGCCTCTGTGCTATAAATAGGATGTAGAATGTCAGTTGGAAAAACTATCTCACTAGGATAGGTAGGAATGACAAAAGTTTGAAAGTGCAGTAGTATTGGAAATGGTGAACAGTAGTAAGGTGATTCATATATTTTGAAGAAAAAATTGACTAGATTTCCAAAAGACTTAATATAGCATGTGGCAGCATTGAGGATACTGATAGGTAAAATTGCATGGCAGATATATTGGACACAGAACAAACAAGACATGAAGGTACAATATTTATGAGATGAGAGGGTTTGTAACAGAACGGAGATGTCTCAGTGGATAATGGTTGGTGATATTACCAAGATTGTAGAAACATGGAAAATGGAGGGCTTTTGTTGTTTGCTTGTTTGTTTTGTGGTGTTGGGATCTAACCCAGGGCCACTGCATGGAAGGCAAATATTCTACCATGGGGTTAAATCTCTAGCCTAGGAAAACAGTTTTAAATTGGGAAGTTTGTTTATAATGAAATCTTTTTATAGCTTAATTGTTAGGCCTAGCAAGTTAGTATTAGACTAGCTAGTCTACATTTTAAAAAAATCTCAAACAATGGCTTTAAAATGCCATGCTAAAAAATTACTATGCCTAGGTGGAAGTCAGGTCATGCTAGCGAGACTTAGGGTAGCTGGATTCAATATGCACTTGTGGGTTGTTTGGTAGTACATGTTGAAACCAACATCTTGCCTTGAGTAGTGGAGAAGCCCAAAGTAGCAAGGAAACAAATAATAAAAGCTAAAGGCAGAATACAAGGCAATATACATTTTTTAGCATAACTGCATAAATTCTGGGCCTAGGTAATTAAAACATATGAGACTCTATTTTTAATAAAAATAGCATTACTTAAAGTTTATATGTTTAATATGCAAGAGTAACATCCTTGTTTAAAATACAGCTTGTGGGAAATAAATTAAATAAAAACTACATTATATGAAATCCCCAGAAGACCAAAAAGATTTTGTTATATTCTTATCTCTATCTCCTGGTCATATTTAATTAAGAAATATCTTGTATCTGTCTTAAGTAAGTTGCACATTTTCAGCACACATATACACACACATACACACACACAGACAACTGCAAAATTTTCATATCCCCTGAAATACAAAAAATGGAGTATATTATCAGACTTGCTAAAATAGAGAAATTACAAAGATGAAAGCTCTGAAATTATGATCATTTCTTCAAAGGTAGAGAAAAATTTATATTGTTTGTTAGAAGAACAATTAACTTCCAATGTTTATCTCTTCAAAACCTCCTCCCTATTGACTCCTCTTTAAAAGCTACTGAATTAAATAACTTTTTGTTCAGTTTATAATTCTTAGGGCGGTAGTACAGGCTGAAGTCAGCTGGACTATTCAGCTGCTTTTGACACAGGGCTTCCCCATGTGTGTGATCAGCTTTTGGAGATGGGCTAGGCATCTCTGAGACTCCAAGTAGCCTGCCTATTTGCTGAGAGCCATGGCTTTCTCCACGTACTATTTCATACTCCAGTGGGTTAGCCTGGGCTTGTTCTCATGGTAAAAGTAGGACTAGCAGGACTATTGTGAAAGAAAAGTAGGAGCATAAGCAGAACTCAAAGCCTGTGGAGTTCTCAGCTAAAGGCTTAAAATGAACACATCGTTACTTCTTTAGCAAACTAGTAGCCAGAATTATTAGACTTTGAGTGGGCAAGGAGCACTCAATTCTGGCAAGTGCTATGGATAGATTGGCTATTAATTGAAACCATTAATGCAAACAATCTAACAGACTTCTGATATTGCAAGTCAGATTCTCCTAAGAGATTGGGTTTTGTTTGTTACCTTAGAGAAAGTAAAATGAATATTAACTGTTTTAGTTAGAGTTTCCCAGAGGAACTGAACCAATAGAATGCATATATAATTAAAAGAGAATTTATTAAACTGGCATACACAATCAGTTGCTGAATAATCCCACAATGGTTGTATATAAGCTGGAGAGTGGGGAAAACCAGTGCTATTTGGTCAAAGAAGCTAGAATGAGAGGGACCAATGATCCAGTCTGTATAGTTAATTTGAGTTGTTAACTTGATCGGATTAAGAGAAGGCCCTGATTAAGCAGCTTATGGATGTGTCAATGAGGGTGTGTGTAGGAATGATTGGCATGTGGAATAGCCAACTAAAATGGAGACTCTCCCTAAGCGTGGGCTGCACAGACCAATAAGATAATGGTTAGATGAAATAAAAGTTGGAATAACAAGGAAGCAGTAGCAGATACAAGTTCCATTCTTCTTGAATAGGTTCTTTCGGTTTTTTTAACTTTTTAAAATTCATTTACTCTACATGACAGCAGAATGCAATTTGATTCATTGTACACTTGATCTACAATTTGATTGAAGTAGAGCACAATTTTTCACTTCTCTGGTTGTACACAATAGTTACACCATATGTGCAGTGATACACGTACCTAGGGCATTGTTGTCCATCACAATTCACCACCTTTCCTGCCCCATGTCCCATCTTCTCCTTTCTCTCCCCTTTGACCAAAGTTCTCCATTCTTCCCAAGCCCCACCCCACATTATAGATCAGCATCCACTTATCATAGAGAACATTTGGCCTTTGTTTTTTTTGGAATTGGCTTACTTTGCTTGGAATAGAGTTCTCCAACTCCATCCACTTACCTGTAAATGCCATAATTTTATTCTCTTTTAATACTGAGTAATATTCCATTGTGAATATATAGCACAGTTTCTTTATTTATCTATTGAAGGGCATCTAGGTTGGTTTCACAGTTTAGTTATTGTGAATTGTGCTGCTATAAACATTGAAGTGGCTGTATCACTGTAGTATGCTGCTTTTAAGTCCTTTGGGTATAGACTGAGGAGTGGGATAGCTGGGTCAAATGGTGTTTCCATTTCAAGTTTTTTAAGGAATCTTCATACTGCTTTCCAGATTGGTTGCACCAATTTGCAGTACCACCAGCAATGTATGAGTGTGCCTTTTCTTCCACATCTTCACCAACACTTGTTGTTTGTATTCTTTGATAATTGCCATTCTGACTGGCATGAAAGGAAATCTTAGAGTAGTTTTGATTTGCATTTCTCTAATTGCTAGAGGTGTTGTACATTTTTTCATATATTTGTTTATTGATTGTATATCTTCTTCTGAGAAGTGTCTGTTCAGCTCCTTAGCCCATTTATTGATTGAGTTGTCAGATTTTTTGGTGTTAAGTTTTATGAGTTCTTTATATATCCTGGAGATTAGTGTTCTATCTGATATGTGTGTGGAAAAACTTTGTTCCTAGAATGTAGGCTCTCTGTTGACTTCATTGATTGTTTTTTGTTTTTGTTTTTGTTTTGTTTTTTTAGTTTGAATTCGTCCCTTTCATTGATTCTTGCTTTTACTTTTTGTGCTTTAGGAGTCTTGTTAAGGAAGTCAGGGCCTAATCTGAAATGATGAAGGTTTGGGCCTACTTTCTCCTCTATTAGGTGCAGGGTTTCTGATCTATCTACTTCCTAGGTCCTTGATCCCATTTGAGTTGAATTTTGTGCATGGTGAGAGATAGGAATTTAGTTTCATTCTGCTACATATGGATTTTCAGTTTTCCCAGCATCGTTTATTGAAGAGGCTATCTTTTCTCCAGTGTATGTTTTTGGCACCTTTGTCTAGTATGAGATAACTGTATTTATGTGGGTTTGTCTCTGTATCTTGTATTCTATAACATGGAGCTACATGTCTATTTTGGTGCCAGTATGATGCTGTTTTTATTATTATAGGTTTGTAATATAGTTTAAAGTCTAGCCACCTGCTTTGCTCTTCTTGTTAGCATTTGACAAAATACAGCACCTTTTCATGTCCCAAAATTTAGAAAACCTAGGGATCATAGCAACATACTTCAACATCATAAAATTTATCAATGCAAATCCAAAAGCCAATATCATCCTCAATGGGCAAAAATTGAAAGAATTCCCTCTAAAAACAGGAACAAGACAAAGATGTCCTCTTTCACCACTTCTATTTAACATAGTCCTTGAAAATGTAGCCAGAGCAGTTAGAGAGAAGAAATTAAAGGGATATGAATAGGAAAAGAAATAGTTGAACTATCATCATTTGCTGACAACATGATTCTTTACCTAGAGGATCCAAAATATTCCACCATAAAACTTCTAGAATTAATAAGTGAATTCAGCAAAGTAGCAGGATATAAAACTAATACCCAGAAATCAAACACATTTCTATACATCAGTGATGAATCCTATGAAAGAGAAATTAGGAAAACTACCTCGTTCACAGTAACCTCAAAAAAAAAAACAAATACTTTGGAAACAATTTAACCAAGAGGTAAAAGACCTTTACAATGAAAACTACAGAATACTAAAGAAAGAAGTTGAAGAAGACCTTAGAAGTTGGAAAGATCTCCCATGCTCTTGGATAGGCAGAATCAATATCGTCAAAATGGCCACACTACCCAAAGTGCAATACAGATTCAATGCGATTCCAATTAAAATCCCAATGCTATTCTTTATAGAAATAGAAAAGGCAATCATGAAATTCATTTGGAAAAATAAGAGACCCAGAATAACCAAAACAATCCATGAATAGGTTCTTAATTGCTGTTGCAATCCTTTGAGGCTATCTTACTCTTTCTTCCTCACTCTTTCACAGCAGACTCTGCCAGTGATTCTCCAAGAGCCTTTGGTCTCAAACTAGGGTAGCATCTACCAATTGCACTCTCTTTTTATGTGCATTCTGCCACTCTTTCAAGAAGGAAGTCAGAGGCTGGAAGACAATGAGAAGACTAGTAGTGAACACTGGAAATTGTGATGAGATGATTGTTTTTGAGCATTTAGAAAAAAGTGACTGCTTTTAAATAATACCTCTATAGGTTTGTACATACCAAAACTCTTCTAAATATCCCTCGAGAAACCTTAGATATAAATTAAATTCATTTTTGCATTTCTTTAAAATATATTTTTAGTTGTTGATGGACCCTTATTTTATTCTTTTTTTTTTTTTTTTTTAGTGTGGTACTGAGAATCAATCACATGTGAGGCAAGCATTTTACCACTGAGTCACAACTCCAGCCCTAAATTAAGTTAGTTTTATAAATATTTTTCTATCCTTGATTCTCTTGTGTTTCTTGAATGTTTCATTTTAAAATTAGTCAAAGTAGAAAGATGTTAGTTTGTAGGGATGAGGTTCAGAACTGATGGTGATTTTTCTTTATTTTCTTAGCTGTTCTGTTTAATTATCCTAGAATAGTCTTTTCATATTTGAAATAAAAGTCTGGCCAATCAGCTTTTAAACTCTCAGATCTGTGATCTTACATCCAAGTACTATGGGACTTTTTCTTTATATCATCTTCTGTTCAGTGAAGCTGCTGAATGTAAAGACACTTCTTTTAAAATATTTTTTTTAACCTAACTTGAAAATTCAGATATAATCATATGACTGTTGTTGAGCATATTAAGGGACCCTGGAAAAATTATAAAGGAACACTACTTGAAGGGAGTAGGAAGTTTGGGTGAGACTCACTTTGTCAACTCTTTCTTATTTTCTTCCTAAGGGTGCTGATTTTTCTTGCTAGAAGCATCCCAGGGGAGTGACTCTCAAATGCTACTGCTCTGCTCTCAATTATTGATTCCAACAAAAACACTCCCAAATATCACTATGGTTTATACTTATCTTTTACTTGTTCAGAATAAGGGTTATCTTTGTGTTTACTTCAGGATCTGTCATATTTATAGATAGTATGATGGAATGTGACATATTTTTTAGCTGTTTTGTTTCTGTATTACCAATTTGTATATAGTTTCTTCTAAGGTGCTATGGTAGGCAGAAGAACAATTCTTCAAAGCTATCATGTCCTAATTATTGGAATTTGTTAATATTACCTAATAAGAAAAGAAGATCTTTTCAGATATGATTGAGATAAGACTCTGGAGATCAAGAGATTTATCCAGGTGGGACCTAAACACAGTCTTGGGGCAGAGGGGAACTAAACAGATGAGGAAAGGGTCATTTGAAAACAAAAAAGAACTGATATAGCCTAAAGCCAAGGACTGCTAGAAGCCAACAGAAGCTGGAGGAGGCAAGGAATGTGTTCTAACAGAGACCTCAGAAGGAGCATGGGCATGCAGAAACTTGATGTGGCCCAGTGATGATTTCAGACATCAGGCCTCCAAAACCTTCAGGGAATACAATTCTATTTACAATGATTTGTTAAAAATTTCTGGTAATGTTTCATGGCATCCACAGGAATACAATGCTTTGCAATTAAAATGCTTCTAATTAAAAACTATTCAAGAATCAAATACAAGTTTAATGCCAAGATTCCTGTTCCACAGTTAATCAGTCAAATGAAATAGGTTACAGAAAATAGGGACAAAGTTTGAAAATATTTATATATTTTCAAAATATGTTTGAAAATATTTATATATTGTATGTATATTAATATGTTTGTATATATTAATATTTATAAAGAGAGAGAATGGTATATTTGCTTCTTTCTTGCTCTTTTCTCTTTGAATAGATGAAACATTTCATGCATTTTAAGAAACTTTTTCTAGAGAAAAAATATTGTGGTTAAAATGTCTCTATTAGCTTCATTCTAATTTGGCTTTATCAGTCACATAATTTGATTTTAAGTTGTTATCATTGTTTTCCTTTAGAATTTCAACCTTCTATTTTATTCTGTTCCAACTTTGCTTCTTAATACTTATAGTTCTTACTTGCTTCAGGATTTGCAGCTCTCCAGATCCCTAAGAGATCAAAAGAGTACAGTGTTTGTTTACATCTCAATATCAATCTTCTCCTGTACACCATTCCTGATGTTCCTTCATGTGCTTGAAGCACACTTCATATTCTGCAGCACAAGCATGCATTAGAATACATTTACATGGAAAATAGAATCGAAATTCAACAGCAATTCATTTCATTAAAGTACAGGCACAAAAACTGATTTTGATGAATATTAATTAGCATTTTTAAAATGTATTAATTATATTTTTATAGAAAATTTTGAATGGACATTTAACACACTAAATTTTAAAAAGTAAATTTTTAAAAGTTATTGCCAAGTTATGTATTACACATATATATGGTGAAAACATCTTAAGACTCTTCCTGCTTTTAGGAAAAAAAAACTATTTCATAAAATAAAAGCACTTGTGGTTAAAACAAACTGTGTATTTTATGTATCTAATGTTTGTTTTTACAGAAGTAAATTGTGCTTATGTTTGCTTATTAATAATGGTATTTTCAACTTTTTGGATGCAATTTCTAAAATGTGGCATGTAATCATTTAAGCCACAGAGGTTTCTTTTGATTTTCTATTTCTTGAACATTTGAAACAGAAACCCCTCAGGAATACTTTCAGTGCCATTCTTTTTATCTAAACTGTCTTTCCCAATCCTCTCCTTCACTCCTTTCCTCATTTATGTAAATGTCATCTTATCATAAAAGCCTTCTCTGAATACTGTCTGCAAGATGCATTACGCTCTATATTCATTATGCCAGGTTTATGCTTTCTTAATCACCTGAAATTGTATGTATTTGCTATTTTTGCAGTGTCTCTTCTACCTTTCCACCCAGTTTCCTACTGTCCTAAACCATAGAAAGGGCAAGCAGTGACTATATGTTTACTTTTGTATCCTTACAACCTGAAACAGAACTGGAATAAATTGAGGACTCAACATCTTTTGGTTGAATCATAAAATAATGGCTGCCTTTTAAAAATATGTTTATATTTAACAAACATTTTGACAGGAATATATGAATAATGATCAAAGTAATCAAGTTTTATTCACTTTCCAACAATGACTTTACCAAATCTTCACATCATGTATTATTGATGATGTTGAAGTCTATTGGGTAACTTGCCCAATACCATATACCACCATTCTTCTATCAGATGTTTTTGAAGATAGTTTTACCATTTTGTAGCTATATATGCTTATTTTGATTTTTTATCTTTTCGTTGTCACATTTTAATTTTGTCTAGATAATAAATGTTAAATGGCAATTTGTTTTTAAATGTTTTCTTAGTTATTGAAAAAGTAAACTTTTATATTTATATTTTATTTGCCTTACATTTCCTCCAAATCAACCATATGATTTGATAATTTTATTATTTTAAGATATTTTTAATATCCTGGGTAACATTTCTTTGTTGGGAGTGATCATTTGCAAACAGTTATTCTGAAATAGCATCTCACCTTTAATGTTTTATGGTAAATTTTCTTATGCAGAAAATTTAATTTGTATAGATGTATTCAAAACTTAATTTTTTTTATTCTTTGTAGTATGCCCAAGAAATCTATCCCTAGGCTAGAGTCAAAAACATGGTCTCATTTATTCTCTTCTAATTTTGATTTTTTTCTTTATGCAATCTTTGTTCCACTTGGAATTCATAGCAGAGTTTTGTGTAAAGTGGAAGTTGCAATTAACTTTTATATTTTCTTAATATGAACAACCAGTTGTCTAAACATGATTGAATGATTTAAACATAATTTGTAATACCACTTTGGAAATGATTTTGGTTTCCAAGTAAGTGTAAGTCTATTTCAGGACAATTAATTTTATGCCAAAAGTTACTGTATCTTTGTGTTTCTACTATTTCATTTAAACACTGCAACTTTATAAACTCTTTTTTGTTGTTGTTTTTCCTCGAAGGACTTCATTACCTCTTCATATTTGAAGAATACATTTTCACTGAATATAAAATTAGATAATGATGGAAATTTTTCTTTCAAAATTGTAAATATTTAAATCTATTCTTACTTTTAAAAAATTGGTTATTTTTAGTTATATATGATGGTATTTCTTCTTCCCTTCCCTTCCTCCCACCCCTTGTTCCCTTCCCTTTGCTATTCTGTTCTTTCTGCTACTTGCTCATAGTTTTTTCTTCTCATTAGTATCTTGTGGATATACATGATGTTGAGATTCACCATGGTATATGCATATATGTACATGAGAAAGTTAGATCAGATCCACTCTATTGATTTTGCTATCCAGTCTCTCCTCCCTTTTTTATTCCATTTGTCTACTCCTCTGATCTTACTTCTATTCCGTGTTCCTCTCATTTTGGATTAACTTCCCAATATCAGAGGAAACATTTGACCTTTGACTTTTGGGGACTACCTTATTTCACTTAGCATGATAAATTCTAGTTCCATCTATTTATTATCAAATACCATAAAGTCACTCTTTCCATTGTGTGTGTGTGCATATATGTATATATATGTATATATATATGTGTGTGTGTGCATATTACATATATATACATACATATATATACAATCCTTTTATTAATCCATTCATGTGTTGAGGGGCACCTAGGTTGGCTTCATAGCTTAATTACTGTGAATTGTGCTATTATAAACATTGATGTGGCTGTGTCACTGTAGTATACTGATTTTAAATCCTTTGAATAATACCGAGGATTGGGATAGCTGGGTTATATGGTAGTTCCATTCCTCGTTTTTTGAGGATTCTCCATACTGTTTTCCAGAGTGGTTTTACTATATTTGCAATCCCACCAACTATTTATGAGTGTTCCCTTTTTCCTGCATCTTACCAACATTTATTGTTACCTGTATTATTTTTAACATTTATTTATTCTACTTAAGTATACATGATAACAGAATGCATTTTGGTTCATTGTACACAGATGGAGCACAACTTTTCATTTCTCTGGTTGTATGTGATGTAGGATCACATCATATATGCAGTCATACATGAAGCTAGGTCTATGATCATTCCGCTATCTTCCTGCCTCCATGCCCCCTTCTCCCTCCCTCCCCTTTGACCAAAGTTTTTCCATTCTTCCTGTGTCCTCTCTCCCATTATGGATCAGCATCCACTTATCATAGAGAACATTTAGCCTTTGGTTTTTGGAATTGGCTTACTTTGCTTAGCATGATATTCTCCAACTCCATCCATTTACCTGCAAATGCCATAATTTTATTCTTTTTTAATGCTAGTAATATTCCATTGAGTATATATACTACAGTTTCTTATTAATTCATCTGTGGAAGGACATCTAGGTTGGTTCCACAGTTTAGCTATTGTGAATTGAGCTGCTATGAACATTGAAGTGGCTGTGTCACTTTAGTATGCTGTTTTTAAGTCCTTTTGGTACAGAGTGAGGAGTGGGTCAAATAATGGTGCCATTCCAAGTTTTTCAGGGGATCTCCATATTGCTTTTGCACCAATTTACAGTCCTACCAGCAATGTATGAGTGTGCCTTTTCACTCACATCCTCACCAACACTTACTGTTGTTTGTATTCTTGATAACTGCCATTTTGACTGGCATGAGATGAAATCTTAGAATATTTGGTTTGCATTTCTCTAATTGCTAGAGATGTTGAACATTTTTTTCATGTCTGTTGATCGATTGTATATCTTCTGAGAAGTGTCGTTCAGCTCCTTAGCCCATTTATTGATTGGGTTGTTTGGTTTTTTGGTGCTAAGTTTTTTTAATTCTTTATATATACTGGAGATTAGTGCTCTATCTGATGTGTGTATGGCAAAATTTCGTTCCCAGAATGTAGGCTCTCTGTTCACTTCATTGATTGTTTCTTTTGCTGAGAAGAAGCATTTTCATGTGAAGCCATCCCATTTATTGATTCTTGATTTTATTTCTTTCACTATAGGAGTTTTGTTAAAATTTCAGTAAATCACATACAAAAACATATTTAAGAAATTGTGCAACATGATCAGGTGGGGTTCATTGCAGGGATGCAAGGTTGGTTCAACATACAGAAATCAATTAACGTGTTTTATCACATCAATAGGCTTAAGATTCATATGATTTTCTAAATTGATGCAGAGAAAGAATTTGAGAAAATACAGCACCCTTTTATGTTCAAAACACTAGAAAAACTAGGGATAGTAGAAACATACATCAACTTTATAAAAGCTATCTATGCTTAACCCAAGGCCAACATCATCCTAAATGGACAAAAATTGGAAGCATTCCCTCTAAAAATGGGAACAAGACAGAGATGCCCTCTTTCACCACTGCTATTCAACATAGTTCTTGAAACACTAGCCAGAGCAATTAGACAGATGAAAGAAATTAAAGGGATATGAATAGGAAAAAAAGAACTCAAACTATCATTATTTGCCAATGATTCTATACTTAGAGGATCCAAAAAGTTCCACCAGAAAATTTCTAGAATTAATAAGTGAATTCAGCAAAGTAGCAAGATATAAAATTAACACCCATAAATCAATTTCATTTCTATACATTGGTGATGAATACTGTGAAAGAGAAATTAGAAAAACTTACCTCATTTGCAATTGCCTCAAAAAAATCCACTTAGGAATCAATTTAACAAAAGAGGTAACAGACCTCTACAATGAAAACTTCAGGACACTAAAGGAAGAAATTAAACAAGACCATAGAAGATGAAAAAATCTCCCATGCTCCTGGATAGGCAGAATATATATTGTCAAAATGGCTATACTACTCAAAGTGCTATATAGATTCAATGCAATGCCAATTAAAATCCCAATGTCATTCCTTATATAAATAGAAAAGGCAATCATGAAATTCATTTGGAAGAATAAGGGACCCAGAATAGCCAACACAATCCTTAGCAAGAAGTAAAACAGGAGACATAATACTAGACCTTAAACTATACTACAAAGATACAGTAACCAAAACAGCATTGTACTGGCACCAAAATAGACATGTAGACCCATGGTCCAGAATAGAAGACACAGAGACAAACCCACAAAAATACAGTTATCTTATACTAGACAAAAGTTCCAAAAATGTACATTGGAGAAAAGATAGCCTCTTCAACAAATGGTGCTCCAAAAACTGGAAATCCATATGCAGCAAAATGAAACTAAACCCCTATCACTCACCATGCACAAAATTCAACTCAAAGTGGATCAAGGATTTAGGAATTAGAGACCCTAATAGAAGAATATGTCTAATAGAAGAAAAATGTAGGCCCAAATCTTCATCATGTTACTTGTATTCTTGATAGTTGTCATTCTGACTGAAGTAAGATGAAATCTTACTAATTCCTAGAGATGTTGAACATTTTTTTATTCATTTGTTGAACATTCATATTTCTTCTTTTAAGAAGAAGTGTTGATTTAATTCCTTTGCCCATTTATTGATTTTTTTTTTTGTGGCTGTTAAGTTTTTTGAGCTCTTCGTATAGCCTGAATATTAATGCCCTATCTGAGGAGCTGATGGCAAAGCTGTTTATCTCTTCATGCTCTTGATTGTTTTCTTTGCTGTGAATATTTTTAATTTTATATTATTCCATTCACTGATTTTTTTTTATTTTTAGTTTTACTTCTTGCACTTTAGGAATCAGTGTTTGAGCCAACATGTTGGAATGTTGGGCCTACATTTTCTTCTATCAGATGCAGTGTTTCTGGCCAAATACCTAGGTCTTCAATCCAGTCTGAGTTGAGTTTTATGCAAGGTGAGAGGGGTTAAATTTCATTCTACTATATGTGGATTTCCAGTTTTCCCAACACCATTTATTGAAGAGGCAATCTTTTCTCTAACATGCTTTCAACATTTTTTTAGTGTGCCATAGCTGTATTTATATGAGTTTGTCTCTGTCTTCTATTCTACTCCATTGGTCTTCATGTCTGTTTAGGTGCCTGCACACTGCTTATAATTTGAGATCTCCTCCTGCTTTGCTATTGTCAAGGATTGCTTTGACTACTTAGGAACTCTTATTTTTACAAATGAATTTCATGACTGCCTTTTCTCTTTCTCTGAATAACATCATCAAAATTTTGGTGAGAATTGTGTTGAAACTGTATAGGGCTTTTGGTCAAATGGCCATTTTAATTCTGCCCATCTAAGAACATGGAAGGTGTTTCCATCTTCTAAGGTCTTCTTAAATTTCCTTCTAAGTGTTCTATAGATTTTATTCTAGAAGTCCTTTGTCTCTTTTTGTTTGAATGAGTCCCAGATTTTGTTTGTTTCTTTCAGGCTATTGTGAATGGGCTGGTTTACCTAATTTTCTTTTCAGCAGATTCATCATTGGAGTATAAGAATGTGATTGATTTATGGTTGTTAATTTTTTTTTTTTATTTTTTTCCCAAAAGTTGCATTTTAATACATGTTGGCAAACATAACAGAAAAAAACAAATTATCAGAAGCTGTACACACTATTCACTGAAAACATTTGTTGAGGCAAATAGAAAAAAATTGTTTCAATCATAATTTTTCTAACTTTGCACAAAATTATAAGCAGATTACATTCTTCATATTAAAC
>CM053410.1:71040713-71088500 GCA_028644305.1 Xerus rutilus
TGGTTGTTAATTTTGTATACTGCTAGTTTGCTGATTTCATTTATGAGCTCCACAAGTCTTCTGGTGGAGATTTTTGGGTCTTCTAAATATAGGAGCATTTTGTCCACAGAGATATTTTGAGCTCTACTTTTCCGATTCATATTCCCTTTAATTTCTTTCTCTTGCCTAACTGCTTTGGCTAGAGTTTCAAGGACGATGGTAACAGAAGTGGTGAAAGTGAGCATCTTTGTCTTATTCCTGTTTTTGGAGAAAATGCTTTTACTATTTTTTATTCGAATAATGTTGAACCTGGATTTGTCATATATAGCCTTTCCGATGTTGAGGTAAGTTCCTTCTATCCCTAGTTTCTCTGTCTTTTTAAATATGAATGGGTGTTATACTTTGTGAAATGATTTTTCTGCAACTATTGAGATAATTGTGTGATTCCTGTCTCTATTTATGTGATCATTTACATTTATTGAGATCCATATGTTGAACCAACCTAACATCCCTGGAATGAATCCTATTTCACCATGGTGCACAAACTTTTTTCATTGTTTTTCTGTGTGGTTTGATAATATTTTATAATGAAATTTTGCATCTATTTCATCAAGAATATTGGTCTAAATTTTCTTTCCTCCATGTGTGTGTTTCCTCACATGTGATTTTTTTCTGGTTTTGGTATCAGGGTGATAGTGGCTCCATAGAACAAGTTTGGCAGAGTACTTTCCTTTACTATTTCATGTAATAATTTGGGTAGGATTGGTATTAGGTCCTCTTTAAGGATCTGCTAGAAATTGGCTGAGAAATAAACTTGTCCAGAGCTTTGTTTTTTGGAAGGCTTTTGATGGTTGCTTCAGTTTTATTATTTGAAATTGATCTGTTTATGTTTCATACATTTTCCTGGTTTCATTTGGGTAGGTCATATGTTTCTAGGAATTTGTCCATATATTAAAGATTTTCTATTTTATCCAACTATAAATTTTTAAAATACTTTGTGATGATCATCTGTATTTCAGTAGTGTCTGTGATAATGTATCTTTTTGGATCTTGGATCTTGATAATTTGAGTTTTTTCTGTCTTTTTTAAAGATAGTTTAGATAAGGTTTTATCAATCATTTGTACTTTCAATAAACCATCTCTTTGTGTCATTGATATTTTGTATTTTTTAAATCTTAATTTCATTGATTTGGACTATGATTTTAGTTATTTCCTCTCTTCCAATAATTTTGGTGTTGGTTTGTTCTTCTTTTTCTAAGGCTTTGAGGTGAATATTAGAATATTTATTTGGAGCCGGGCGTGGTGGCGCACGTCTGTAATCCCTGCACTTTGGGAGGCTGAGACAGGAGAATCGCGAGTTCAAAGCCAGCCTCAGCAATGGCGAGGCACTAAGCAACTCAGTGAGACCTTGTCTCTACATAAAACACAAAATAGGGCTGGGGATGTGGCTCAGTGGTCCAGTGCCCCTGAGTTCAATCCCTGGTACCAAAAAAAAAAAAAAAAAAAGAATATTTATTTGGTATTTGTCCATTATTTTGATGTATGAGCTCAGTGCTGTAAACTTTCCTCTTAGAACTACCTTCATACTGTCCTAGATATTTTGATACATTTTGTCATTGCTCTCATTTAATTTTTATTTATTTATTTATTTATTTATTTAATCTCAGTTACTTTTTATTTCTCCCCTGATTTCTTCCATTATCCATTCATTAGTCAAGATCATATCAGTTAATCTCCAGGTGTTAAAGTGGTTTTTATTTTTTATCTTATCATTTATTTCTGATTTCCTTCCATTATGACTCGATAGATGGCAAGAAATTATCCAATTTTTTTTATTTGCTAAGATATCCTTTGAGGCCTAAAATATGAACCCATTTAGAAAGTGTTCCATGGTGCTGAGAAGAAAGTGAATTTATTCATTGATGAATGGAATATTCTAAAGATGTCTGTTATGCCCAAATTTTAATTGTATTTTTTAGTTCTATATAATGTTTACTCAGTTTTTGGTTACATGAGCTATCCATGAGTGATGAGAGACGCATGACAAAGTCTCCAGTACTATTCTCCTGTGGTCTATTTTATTCTTAATATTGAGAAGATTTTGTTTGGGGCACACATATTTACAATTGTTATATCTTATTGATATATGATTCCCTTAGCAGTATGAAATGACCTTCTTTTTCTTTTTTGATTAATTTTGGCTTGAAGTCCACTTTATCTGATACAATGGTAATCCCTGCTTGTTTACAAGATCCATATGAGTGTTATGTTTTTCCCCATTCTTTCACTTACAATCTGTGGATGTATTTGGTTGTGAAGTGATTCTCTGGGAAACAGCATATTGTTGGGTCTTGTTTTTGATCCAATCTGCCCACCTATGTATTTTGATTGAAGAGTTTAGACTATTTACATTCAATATTATTATTGAGAGCTGATTTTTATTTTCTGCCATTTTGATTTCTTTCTAGTGTTTAAATTGGATTTGCTTCATCTTGCTTGACTAATGTTCTAGTGTAATGCTGGTTTTCATTTTTTATTTTTATTTCCTCTTCATGAAATATATTATTGAGTATGTTTTCTAGTACAGGCTTTCTAGTTATGAATTCTTTTAGCTTCTATTTATCATGGAAGTTTTTATTTCACCTTCAATTTGAAGCTTAATTTTTCTGGGTATAGCTTTCTTATTTGGCATCCATTATCTTTCAGCATTTGTTATATATTATTCCAAGCCCTTCTTGCTTTTAGGGCCTAGGTTTAGAAATTAATTGATATCCAGATTGTTTAAACTCTAAATATGATCAGTCATTTTTATTGCACCTTTTAAAATTATACCTTTATTCTATATATTAGGTATTTTTATAATAATGTGTATTTGTGTGAATTTATTGTGATGTTGCATATTTGGATTCCTACATGCATTCTTTATTTGAATCTCCATATCTCTTAAAGTTTTAATCTTTTTCTGATATTATTAAATTGAGAAGATTGTACATTCCTTTTGTTTGTGTCTCAGAGCCTTCGTGTATCCCAATGAATCTCAAATTTGACCTTTCAATGTTATCCCATATTTCTTGAATATTCCATTCATGGATGCTTAACATCTTTATTCTACGGTCTACTTTATTTTCAAGATTATATATTTTTAGGCCTGAAAATTGATCTTCAGTTATTATAAATAATTCTATAAATAATATTTTTCTATTACAATTGATTACTATTACTGTACACATACCCATATTGGTTGTGTATATCTCTGTACATGTGTAGGTATATAAAGGGATATGTTTCTATTATGTACTTTTATTTACTACTAATGCCTATTTTCACCAATAATATATGTATTCTAGTCACGTTGAAATTAAATTTTTGCTTCAAATTTTACAGTATTTTTGCTTTAAATTTTAGATTTTGCTTGTTCCCTATCTTCCCTGCAGTCCAAAAAAAAAAAAACCACTAAGAAGAATTTTACACTCTTATATTTCCATTTTTTACATAAAAATATTATACTGCCTCATTTTATTCTTTTTGCTTGATATTTCTCCAGATGTTTGATATCTTCTGTGCTTCTATACAAGTTTTATAATTTTTTTTAGTTCAATGAAGAATTGCCTTGGTACAAAGCCATTTATTTTTAAATTAGCAATAAAATAAATATATTTATACTTTAAAAAATAACAACCCTTCTTGTGTTACATTCCAAACTTTAAGCCCAGGCCTCAGTTTCAGAGACCTGAGATTAGAGCCAGTCCCCTGTCCAACATCATAGCCATGGGAAGAAGGGCACCCTGTGGCTCTGTCCAAGTGCTGGGTGATGACTAGGAGTGAGAACCTTTGCAAAGGAAGGTAATGGGCAGTGCCTGGATGGAGTGCTCACTCTATCTTAGAAAGCCTTATAGTCAAAGCTGAAATATAGCTACGACTTAAAATCAAGGTGAGTGTCAGAGATCTAAGGGGTTAACTATGGCTTAGCAGTCACTATATGAAAATTTCCTGGCTATTGCTTCCTCTGTGATAAGAACTGGGGAAAATAAAGAACATGTCAAGCTCATTCACTCAGTAGCAGGTAGTCATCAGATTGCTATGGGATGTTCCTAGGGAAGCCTAGTGCAGAGAGCAGAAGGGAAATGTGTCAAAACATTACATTTTCTATCTGCTCTACAGAAACTGAATGAAATCAGCTCAGTCCTCAATCCAAATATTTCATTTGATTTTCCCAGTTCTCATCTAGAAAACAAGTTTTTTGATGACATGAAATCGTA
The DNA here is from genome assembly GCA_028644305.1 of Xerus rutilus. NCBI lineage: Eukaryota > Metazoa > Chordata > Mammalia > Rodentia > Sciuridae > Xerus > Xerus rutilus. The sequence goes on from CM053410.1 coordinate 71,044,952, forward strand.
TTTCTACAATGATTCATTCCGGTTAAAAAATGCACCTTATCTAATTTTAGTCTAGCTCAAATAAATTGTTTTTAAATTTTTGAGGTCATGGTACCTTCCTTTTTTAGTTTCTACTAAATTTCAAAATTTCCAGAAAATTTCAGTAGTCAAATGATACATTATTGGTGAAAGATAGAAAAATAAGTCAATGACAGAATATGCTGTGCAGAGAAAAGTCCATATATTCATTGTTTTTATTATTTTTACAAAGATGCAAAGACTAATCAATAAAAAGGAAATTTTCTGTAGTAAATGAGGCTACAATAAGTGGATGAGTATATGAAAATGCACTGCAATCTCTATCTTAAACAATCCACAAAAATTAATTCCAGATATACAGAAATGTAATTAAAAACAAAGTTTCTAGAAGAAAATATAGGATAATATCATTTCAACCAGAAAATAGGCAAAAGTTTTCTATGGAGGACACAGAAATGATATTGGATATAAAAAATTAAAATTTAAAAATAATAAATTGAAATTCAACTAAATTCACAAATAGGTTTATTGTATATATGGTATATATGTGTTTATGTAGACAGAGAAAGAGAGACCAAGACAGAGATGAAGACAGATATGCATGACAGTCATATATTTTAGAATATGCAGTTAACCTGTTCTGATCAATAGCAAAGTAATAATGCCAAAAATATGAAGAATGGCTAAGGGACAATTCACAAGTAAGCTATTCAAGTGGAAAATATGAACAATATGCACATGAGAAATGGAAATGTTCTTATTCACATTTGTCATCAGGGAAATGTGAATAAACACACATAATGAGAAACCATTATCCTCACTAAAAAATAACTAAAATTAAACTGAGATACTAAATGTCAGTGAGGGTATAGAATAATTGAAAGTCCTATATTCTTGATGGGACTTAAGAAAGCATGTTTAATTCCTTGAAAGGCACTAAGATTAAGGATTTCATAGTAGTCATTATGTGCATTAAGCTCTTAAAGCATTATTTTAGATAATTGTATTCAAAATTGTCAAAGTTGAATTAATGGTTATACTTATGCTAATATTCCAGAGACATAATATTTCTTAGTTTTAAAAAAAGCAATTCATTCATAAGAAATTCTGTTCTGTTATTGTACTTTCAGAACATAGGTCATAAAACTGCTCAGTGATTTGTCCAACTCTCAAGCATCTGAAGTGCTAGGCATGTGAATTCCCCTATTCTACCTTTATCTGCTGTCTCTTTTCACATCCCCTCTGTGTTTAGCCACACTGATCATCATTTGCTCATACACACTAAACTTATTCCTGATACCAGGACATTTGAATATCCTGTATTCTCTATTAATAGTCTTTACCCAAGTCAAATGACTCAACCTTTGATTTCTTTAATTTACTCTCTTTAAATCTCACTTTAATACAAAGCATTTTCCTGTTATGTTTGTATTATTTGATAGACTACATACAAGTGATTGAAACTGTTATGTATTATATAATTTGTTTTGTGTTTTTTCTACTTATTAGAAAATGAGTTTTGTGAGATTTTAACCTCTTTGTTCACTGTTCCATTATTAATAATTAGATTTTTTTTGCTCATAGTAGTTACACATTATGAAATGTTTGTATAAAGCAATGGGTGGTAATTTAGAATGTGGCATTTGAAAAGTTCATCTTCAAAGCTATATGATTAAGATTTTTCTATCCACGTACCTGCTTATTATTATTATTTTATACCTTTGATTTATAAACAAGATTTGTCATTCTATGAAACCTACAGTATGGTCAAAGTAAATTAGTATGAGGTGGCATCTGGACCATTTGTTATATTAAAAATATCATGAATATGCAAATATCTTACTACGGTCCAAAATTATCTTTAACAGGTGTTTACAACACAGAAATAAACTATTTTCCATCATATATTTGGAATTTTATGGGTACCTATACATTATTGAACATTTGGAGAATATTAAATATAAAAGGGCATGCATGGTTGTATCTCTTAGAGCATAATTTCAGGTAATTGCATTTCGAATTCTCAAGGTTAATTTATTGATTAAATTTAGGCTAATATTCCATGCACATACTGCTTCTTAGTGAAAAAAGTAATTTTTACATAAGAAATCATGTTGCATTTAAAAATGGAAATTGTAATCTTTCTACCTATAGTTCATTTTATAGTAATGTGATTACAGCATTTATAAACAAATTCTTTAGTGTGGAAGAAGAGAAGGAAGGGAATGAAGAAAGGAAACCACCATTCTTGCCACAGAGAAAAGTCTCCTCCAACTCCACTGTTGGTTCTCTAGGACTTCTTCCAGGCAATTTCTACCATCTCAGAAAGCTGGTCGCCTCCACTCCAATACCTGTCAATGGAATGGAATCAATGTATGCTGTCTTCTCTATCACGTGTCTTACTTCTAACATGTCCTAGTAGAGGATTTAATTGGAGGATCTCAGCCCCCAGTAAGTGACTTGACCAAAAAAACAATGAGAGAGTCATGACTTCTGGATTCAGTTTTGGAAAGAGATGTCACTTGGTACTAGAAAATACTCCAAAATAAAGCAAGAATAATAGAAAGGTAGAAATCTGTAACATTTATGATGGATTCATTTCTTTGTTTTGACCTCTATTGAAAATCTTCAAAAAATTTGTATTTCAGAGTATGGTACACATGTTCTTCTGATCAAGTCTTATTAATAACTCAGATTTTTGATGGTAATTATTGATAGATACTTGGCTGGAAACAAATATAGCATGGAGAATTTCATTCTGAGATTTTATTGGGGAGTTATGTGAGGAAGTATATAAAAAGAAAATGAAGAAAGCACAAGTGAACACAAATGGACTCTGACATAAAGTGTGGTGGCAATCAAAGCCTCTGCTCATCTTACAGGGAGCAAAAAAGCATGAATGAACCTTCAGAATGTTCCAAATTGAGAATGAGAAACCTTTCCCTTGTATTCATTCATCACCCAGTAATTGGCAGCCATCTGCTCCCCAAACGATAGCATACTTTTGTGCAAGGCAATTCCTAACATCAAAGGACAATTTCTGTGAAAGACACAGTCATGAACATTCAGCCAGCAGCAAACTGGGCCAAACATCCAGGATCTACTATATTTATCATTAATAACAAGTTGTGCTCATGAAAGTACATGATTAAATTTTTATATCAAATATATACAAAATGTGAACTTTCATTTAAATTATCTAACCACTCTATGTCCTTTCCTTTATTGAAAAATGATAATGCTTTTTGTGACCATGAAAATAGATTTAGAATCCGACCAAATGTCATTTTCCTATTTAAAAATAATGATGCAGAATTAATATGCAGAAAATATATGCATGATTAATAGAGTCTCTATATAGCTAGTCTGAACAATACTCAAATTGCCATAGTCAAGCAATCCAATGTGTGTGACCTCCAGCAGCTCTTCTCCAGTAGATGGCTGGAGCACAATGTATATACCCTCTCCAGCTGGATGTTGCATTCGAATTCTAGGTGCTGGAGCATTTCACTAGCCTTCTCAGGGCAGCACAACAATTAAATATGCTTTCCAGAATTACAGTCAGACCCTGTCTCATTCCTTCATACAAGGAGCCCAGAGTGAGAATGAACATACGTCATCCACTGGATGCTCTTTAATGGAGCATTGAGGATAAATATAAAAATAAATCTCAGAGTTTACTAACATTCTCTTCCACTACTTCATGTCATGACTTCATTGCAAATTATAAAATGCCATGTTATGCCTATTAGCTTTACATTTAAAGGGTAAAATATTTGAAATTAGCTATTAAAAGAATGTTGTATTTAATAAAAACTGTGTAGAGAAAAGTAATTAGTAGAGTGAAGGATATTTCCCTTCAAATTTTTGGTCATTTCATATCACAAGTACATTAAAAGCTTAGTGGTCTATTGAAAACTCATCAATACATTTAATAATTTGCCTTTATCATTAAAATTAGATGATATTAAATATTGCTTTAGAATATTTGTTTAGTGTACTCTAATTATGGTCAGTGAGATAATGGGAACACATTTTCAGAGAAAGAGTTATTAGGAGAAGGAAGCTGGGAATGACCGAGGTGAAATGCAATTGTGGCTAAAGGGCCTTTAGCCCAGTAATGCAACTTAACAAAGCACTTTGGGACTGAATACCCAAGGAAAACAGACTGAGTCACCTGCAGGACTCATCCAGTTTCATTGATGTCCAAAATCTTATAGGAAAGCATGCTTAAAGCTAATATTTATCTGAGTGAAAGGTGGCTTTATTTCCTTATGTTCAGCAAACTTTCTCAATACTCTTAGAGATAAAGATTTAGATGACAAAGGATCTACTAACTGAGGAGACTTCACTTAAAGTATAGACTTCTGAAGTCTGAATCAGTCAAGCAAAACATTTATATAAAGAAAATAACATGGAGTACTTTTAAATAGAAACACATCCTTTCCATATAGTCACACATTTTCTTTTTACTTTGAAGTTGTAAGAATGATGCTATCAGTTAAGATTTGGGGGAAAAATTTTTTGAATCACAAACATTTTAGAAAAACATCTCATAAAATAAAATCTAGTAGGAAGATAGCAGGCATTCTTTTCAGTAGTATTTATTACATTCAATGGAATTATTTAATGAAGAATTTTTACTGAAATGATCATTTAAAAACATGTAACTTAAAAAAATAATATGCTGTGCATATTAGAAACATGCAGTTGGGAGCAATCTGCTTATTCCTAACAGGATGCGATTAAAATACAGCTACTAACATTTTGGGAAGAAAACTTTCAGACATGACTTTATGACTACTTCTGTTACAAATCAGCTACTTTTCTATAATATAAAATTAATCAACTAAGGTGTTTCCTTTTATTTGAAAACATGGCATTTTAGTTTAAGAACTCATATTTCATTTTTACATGTAAAAATACTTGCAATTCTTGACACGTGCTTCAAAATGATATATTTTTATATTTTCCAAATAGTTAACATTTAGGAATCAATAGAAATTTGAAAAATTGAATTCAATAGACTCTTTTATTTAACCTGCATAGGTGAAGAGATCAAAGAAGAGTCTGAGGAGTTCCTAGAAAAAAAAGGGGAGGGGGACTTGATTCAGGATGATCAGGGTCCTTAGTTTCCATGGCAAGAAAGTATTTCAGCACACTTCAGTTAGAGGCATAGACAGACGCTTATATAGGAAAGAAGATACACATTCAAGGGGGAATACTAGCAATCTCAGAGAGATGCTTTTTGGGTCAAGCAAGGAATACAAACACTCAAGGGAGAATGCAAATTATCTTGAGAGTGAGAGACATTCGACTCTTCTTTCAGTGGAAACATATTGATAAGTAGGTATAGGAAGGTAGGTAGGGATGACCTCAGTCTGGTAATCTCAGGATGGTTTATGGTGGTCTAGTCATTCTCAAGATCCTTTGGCTGTTGTGGTATTTATTATCTGATTGGTAGATAACACTGGAAAGTCTGCTAAATCATAGGATTTTCAAAATATCTGATCTTTATTTATTCTATTTATTGGAACATTAATTAAGAGTCCCTAGGTAGACTTACAGATTTTTCAGGAATTTGAGACTGATCAGGCTGGTTTTGAGAAGTGACAGGCCTGGTAAATATGCACAACTTCTGAATTAAAATTTTGTCTCCTACATAGGGTCAGCACTCCAACAAATTGGCACAAAGAGCATCTTCCTTAACAAGACTTCTAAAGCTCAAGAAATAAAACTGAGAATCAGTAAGTGGAAAAGCATCAGACTGAAAATCTTCTGTACAACAAAAGAAACAATTAAGCATACAAAGTGAGAGTACAAAATGGGAGATATCTTTGTCAGTACTCCTCTGATAGAGAATTGATATCTAAGAACATAAAAGAACTCAAAAACCTTAACATCAAAAAAACAAATAACCCAACTGCTAAGTGGGAAAAATAACTAAACAGACATTTCTTTAAAGAAAAAATAGAAATGGCCAACAAATATATGAAAATATATATTCAATATCCCTAGCAACTAGGGAAATGAAAATCAAAATTACACTAATTTTTCATTGCATCCAATCAAAATGGAAATTATCAAGAATACAAATAATAAATGCTGGGGAGGATGTTAGTAAAAAGGCACCCTCATATATTGTTGGTGGGACTGCAGATTAGTATAACCACTCTGGAAAGCAGTATGGAGATTCCTCAAAAGAATAGAAAAAGAACCAACATATATGACTTAGCTATCCTATACCTCTGTATTTATCCAAAAGATTTAAAATCAGCATACTGTAGTGATATGGCCATTTCAAAGTTTATAGCAGCACAACTCACAATAGCCAAGTTATGAAACCAGACCCTCATGCCTGTCAACACAAGAATGGATTAAGACAATGTAGTACACATACAAAATGAAGTTCACTCAGTCATGAAAAAAATAAAATATGGCATTTGTCTATAAATGATGAAACTGGAGAACATCATGCTAAGTGAAATAAGCCAGACTCAGAAAATCAAAGATCGAATATTTTAGCTGATGTGGGGAAGTTAGAGCAAAGGAAGGGAAAAAGAGGGGATAAATGTCATAGGGATAGAAAGAAGATCAGTAGAAGGACATTATGAAAGAGGGAATAGGGATAGGAAAGGAAAGGAAATAAAGAATGAATTTGACAAAATGATGCTACATTCCTGTACAAATGTACTACAGTGAATACCAACTTTATGTATATCTATAATGAACCAATTAAATATAAATAAATACATACATAATGGAAGACCAGTCGAGTAGAGGAAGGGGAACAGGGAGAGAGAGGATGAGAGGGAGACAAGAGGCACTGGTGACTGAAATGGAACAAATTGAATCCCATATATGTGTAATTATGTCAAAATGAAACCAACTATTATGTATAACTATAATACACTAATAAAAGCATTAAAATTTTTTCAATTTATAATCCTTCCTTTATGTCTCCAACCTATTTTTATTTCTACTATCCTACTTCAACTCTTACTATTTTCCTCCTTAGATTTTACTTTATTCTACCATTAAATAGGATAAAAATACACTTTATATTCATATATATGAATATGCTTGCATTATGCATAAGCAAATATATATTATCTGATTTATATTACAATATGTGCCTTATATTTTGTGTTTTAATGACATAATCTCCATCTCACATGTGCAAATACATACACATAAATGATCACATTGAAGTGATATTTACACTGATGAAACAACCTAAATGAATTTAAATCTATATAATTTTATAAAGATATAATTTAATCTTCCCATAATATAATTCTATATAAAGTTTTGATTCATTGTTTGGAATTATATGTTTTATATGTTTGGAATTGTTTGTTTTATATGTTTGGGATTTTCCTTAGTGATTTTGTTGGAAATAAAATTACATTTGTAAGCTTAAAATTTTTAAATATCTTCCTCCAAATTATGAATATGCTACATCATAGTCATTAAAAAATTTCTAATAGACATCTCTTTGGATATTATGCATAAAGTAATTATAATATTCTAATTGATTCTTTTGTCTTTTGTCTTAAAGTAATTGTAAAATTGTGCTTTATTTTAATTGGACTTTCTCCTGGTTTCAGATAGACATGCTTTATCACAGTAAAGCATTAACCTTTATCTCTGGCTTATTAATAAACTTTTATTAAGAGAAATTAACAGACTATACTCCTACAACATAATTGCTGCCTTTATAAAGTGGTATAGTTAGCACAGTTAGCTATATTTAAGGTAGTGTGTGTGGTCAATAGCCATCTAGGTATAAAAGAAATACTTATTCAAAATATTCTTTAAAGAATTTGAAAGGCATAATTTTAAAAATACAATACTGATCCAGCATAGTTGTTTGCAATCTGTAAATATTTGACATAGTACATTTCAATATTCTTTAATTGCTATTTAGAAATAATCTCTTGAATATCATGACACTTATCAATGCTGGTGACATCTAAGCAGTTTTACATTGTCAATGTCTACTAAGGCATTATTTTGGGGGAGTGTTCAGAAACACCATCATAAGAGTTCCAAACTTGAGTGTCCCAGTGCAGTGTATTCCTCTACCTTAATTCAATCCTGCTTGTCCTCCTGAATTCAAAACTTCACCATCACCTACCATTCACACAAGTCATAACTCAAGTCACAAAATCATCTGGAATTTTCATCTTTTCTTTGGCATTGTCTGTTAAATCCATGTTTTAAATATTTCTCCAAACCATTGTTTTGTTTTCCTTAATGCCAGTATCACATCATCTGTTTTTATTCCTGAATTATATTATTTTCTTACATTTCTAATTTAATTACTATCAACACATGATAGAACTACTAATATTTATTTGAGCTTATTTCATATCTGACTTGCACTCCTTGACCCAAGTGATTTATGTACAGAATAAATCTATTGTAAAACATTTATAGCATGTGGCACAAGGCCATGCTATGCTATACTAAGTACCTTGTCCTATTTCTCCAGCAACAGCTCATGATTTCACTGCATAGTTTTACTTTGATCTTAACAATATCAGAAGTTTTAACATGCATATCCTTGTTTGCCTCAATTTGCTCATTTCTATTGCTCCCTCTTTTTGGAGAACTTTTGCTCTCCATTGTGCTTTCTCACAGTCTTCATCTTTCAACTCTAAGCTCAAAAGTTTCTATTTTTTTTTTAATGTGATTATACAAATAGTGGGATTCATTATGAGATATTCATACATGCACATAATAATTTGATCATTCTCCTTTCCCATTACCTCCCTGTTCCTCCCCTTCTCCCTCCCCTTGATCCTCTTCCTTTACTCTAATGATCTGTTTTATTACTAATTATTTTTAATTAAAAATTATTAGTAATAAATAATGTATTTTTCCAAAAATGGGATTTATTGTGGTCTATATATATAAAAGTGGGATTTATTGTGTTCTATCTATGTATGCATATACTATGGCATAATTTGGACAATTGCATTCACAAGTACCTTCTCCTGCCTTCCTCTTGTCCTTTCTTCTGCCTATTGAATTCCTTTGAACAACAAATAATAATAACAACAACAACAATAATACAAATCCAACTCTGTCAGGAATTTTACTAGTTAGAAATAATACAACAATAAATAATAATTTCCTATGTTTAAGATTGATATCTGTAATAATAAATATATAAATATAATAATAGACAAGTGTCAAGTTATCTGGTATGAAAAATATTCTAGGGAACAAGGAGTGGTTAGTGGTGTAACTAATTATTGTTAATTCCAAACCCAGTAACTAAAGAAAAAAATATTTTTTAACATTGATGTAATATTAGAGTTAAATAAGTTGAGAGATTGCTCCAATTCAATCACATTAGATATTCTATCACATTGTTTTTTGAAACTCCTATTTAAATTTAGATTTGAAATTATAATGACTTTTTAATCTATTAGCTAAAATATCAGAAGGAAATTTTCATGTTAAAATATTGTGACTAGGTCAAGAAATGTCAGCTTTCCTCAATTATTTCCAGCGTTATTTTTTAAAAATGTCTTGAGATATTAATAATTTTATTCATTTTCTCATATGTATTCATCCAATAATACCATATTTGTGATAATAATCCCTGTTAGAATCCATTTAAGTGTTTACAAATGTTAAACCTGATGCGATCTGCTAAATTATATATATTATCTCTACATTTTACATCTCCTGGTAGATTGCATCCTTATTTTGCAAATGAGAAACTGATAGTTTTGTTGTCAGCATAGTGCTTGTAGCAAGATACAAAGTTAAAGTAATCTAATCCTACATAATTTCATGTTTTCATTCAACCTCAATGTATGTTTGAGGATATAAACTATGTGATTTATATCTATTAAACATTATTTGTGATATTTTTAGTCAGGAATGTATGTAATATTTTATTTGGAAAATAAACAAAATCAGAGATTGTTAGGAAAAATACATTATTTATACCATTCAGTGTTATATTCTTATATTTTTTAACTTTATTACATCATAAAATAATATTTTAAGCAAAACTACTAATTTATGTGTGAGATTGTTAAATTAAAACTCTGATTTGTTTATTTTTCAACACTTTTTTTACACCCAAGCAAAATGTACATTACTCTTGTATAATACAATGTGCTATTTAAAAGTAAAATACAGCTGGGCACAGTGCTGCATGCCTATAATCCCAGTGGCTTGGAAGGCTGAGGCAGGATGATTTTGAGTTCAAAGCCAGCCTCAGCAACTTAGAGAGGTCCTAATTAACTCAGTGAGACCCTGTCACTAAATAAAATACAAAAAAAAGGCTAGGGATATTGCTCAGTGGTTAAGTGCCCCAGGTTCAATCTCCAGTATCAAAAATAAATAAATAAGTAAATAAATGTAAAATAGAAAATTGATGCAAAGGAAAAGCATATATATATATATATACACACACACACACACACACACACACACATATATATGAATCAAACAAAAAAATATTTTAGGTTTATTTTCATATGAAAAAATTTAGAAGTATCACATGATAAGTTCTCACATGATTCTGAGTCCTAAATGTCCACTGCACTGTGAGTTAGGAACTTATCCTGTGCTCTCAAGAAATCAAAACTCATTTGATCGCCATCATGATCTATACAGCATGAAAGGAGAGGAAACCACAAAAACAGGAAGCCATCTTAGTCACATCTCAGGAGTCCTATCAGTGGTTCTCTTTATATATTGCATTGGCCAGATCTATGTCATTTGGTCACTTCTGTCTTTGGGATTTGTAATGGCTAATTTGAATCATCAACTTGATTGGATTAAGAGATGCCATGGATTATTGAGTGTTATGGATGTGTCAATGAGTGTGTGTGTAGGAATGATCTGCATGTGTTATAGCCAACTGAGATGGAGCATCATCTCCCTAAGCATGTGCAGCACCGACCAATCAGATGATGGCTTGGATGGAATAAAATTTGGGAGAACAAGGAAACAGTAGCAGATGCAAGCTCTATTCTTCTTGAATAGGTTCTTGATTGCTGCTGCTATCCTCTGAGGATATCTGACTCTCACCTCTTCACTCTTCCAGAACAGATTCTCCAGAAGCCTTTGGTCTCAGACTAGGGGAGCACTGTTGATCCCTCTTGTTCTGGGGCTTCAGCCTCCTGGACTGTGCAGCTACTGGTTCTTCCAGCTCTCCAGCCTGCAGAAGGCCATTGTGGACTATCCAGCTTCTGGTCATGTAAGCCAAACTAATAAGCCCCCCTTTTATACTTCCTGTTGATTCTGTTCCTCTAGAGAATTCTAATACAGGATTGGTAATATAATTGTAAAATTTTTGGTGCACACATTGCTGGCTGCCTAAAATAAGATTTCTATCAATAAGGAAAAGAGAAAAGGAGATACTGCTAATCAACATTCTAAAAAGATTGTAGCAACTCCCCCTACAACCAACAGTGTAGAAGGTAGAATTGTTCCACCTGTTCCAACTCTTGATTTCATCAGCTTTCAAATTTTAGATATTTTAGGGAGTATATAGCTATATCATATTGTATATTAAATGTATACTTCCCTAATAATTAATGAATGTCTTTTTTGTCTGTAATTTTTACTAATGATTTTTTGATGATTATTATTTACAAAAGCCTAAGGAATCAAAGCCTACAGAATACAGTCTGAAAAAGTCAGATTTACTGACTTGATAAGACACAGAAGGAATTTCATGGGAAACATAAGTGCCACTCCATAAGAGGAATTAGGGAAACAACCTCTGGAAGTTTAGTTTTTCAATGAATGTTTCCTAGAAGTAGAAGGAAAGTAGAAGTCAATTTTGATTGGTCCCTGCCTCTGAGGTGAACAAGGATTAACTAGAGATTGTTTGCTGTCAGGAGGCAAGGGTAGTTAGTGATTAAGTATTGTGGGTAATAGATGGGACTGGCAAAATGGCTCTAGGGTATTGTTGATAAAAAGCAACAGGCATTAAAAGAAGGGGTCATTATAGCATTCTACTGCTATTGTATGACCTTGGCACAAACGGCAGTTAACAATTAATTTTGAAGCTGGCTTTATCTGAGTCTGACCCTCATTGTGATTAATAGCAGTTGCCTTTTCTCTTTTTCAGTCTAAGTTCTTTTTCATCTTTTCAGTTCCAGACAGATTTTTACTCTTCATTATATATTCTGAATACTAGCGTTTCCTGTTTTATATAATAAGGCTATCATCTACTATTCTATGACTTTCTCCCTGCCCTTTTTTTGTGTCTTAATAACACCTTCTGATGAACACAGGTATTTAATTTTAATACAGTGAATTCCATCAATCTTTAGTTCAGATTAGTTTAGTTTTAGTGTTTGGTGTATGCTGCTTTAAGAAATTCTTGCCTGTGTAAAGTTCATCAAGGTCTTTTCTTATATTATCTTCCAGAAGTTTTATTGCTTAATCTTTCACATGAAGTCATTAATCCATTTGGAATTGATTTTTGTATACACTATAAGGTAGAAATCTAGATAATGACATTACTCATTTTCCTCTTTGCTTGCATGTAGTCCACTTGTTCAACAGCTTCTATTGAAAATATTATCGTTTTGTCACTTGATTGAAATAGCTCTTTTTAAGACAAATCAGGTGATCATATATGTATTTATATAGAGATATAGATATATCTGTCATACGATCACCTCTGTCTTTTGGATTAGTAATATAATCATAAAATTTTTGCTTGCACACATTTCTGGCTGTCCAAAATAAGAGTTTCATTAACAAAGAAAAAGAGGGAAAAAAAGATATTGCTAATCAAATTCTGAAGAGGTTCTAATTCACACTCCTAACAATATGTACACAAACACACACGAACAGACACATACCACATTTGTTTCCATGGATCCATTTAGTTATCCTTCTACTGACTCTGACATTGTATTAGTCAGATTTTCATCACTGTGATCAAACAGTTAATAAGAACAATTTAAAGAATGAAAAGTATAGTTTGGGCTCATGGCTTCAGAGGTTCAGTCTGTATTTGATCAGATCCAAGGCAGAAACATCATGGTGGAAAGGCATGGCAGAGGACAGCTGCTTAGCTTAGGGTGTCCAGGAAGCTGAGAGTAAAAGCAGAGCCAGGGACAAAATTTAATCCCCAAAGTCACACCCTCAGTGATCTACTTCCTCCAGCCATGCCCCAGCTGCCCTCAGTTAGGAGGCAGGAACCCATCCAAATTATTAAACGATCAAAGGGATCAGCCCACTTATTAGTTGTAACTCTCATCATCTGAGCTTTTCACCTTTGAACATTCCTGCATGGCCTAACACATGAGCTTTTCCGGGGACACCTTATATCCAAACCATAACAAGAGGCAAAATCAATTTCTGTTATTTGCCATCAAAATAATACCAAGTTCTCTTCACTACTTCTGACCTCCCTATTGACCACTGCATGATATTGTCAGTGTCCCACAGGCACTAGTTGTTTACTTTGCTTTGATACCTCACAATGCATGTTTCCTGAACAGGTAACTACAGTCACCTGAGCAAAGGCAATCTCAATTTTCAGCAAGGTCAAACTTGAATTTCCATGCTGTGGAACTTTCATTTTCAATCATTTTTCTAAGTACAAGTTTACTGGTATATGAAAAGGTTGGAGAAAACTTTTTGTACCATCTATTTTCTCTTTCCAAACATGTCATTCCTCTAAGATCATTGGTTCCTTTCCTTAATTTGAAATATCAGTTTATATATTCCTTTTTTAAATGAAAAACCAGAATTGAGGGAGTGACAATCTTCAAAAAGTCACGTAAGAATTCAGTGTGTCATATTATCAGTGTTTGTCTAAGAATTCAAAATTTGCCTAAAATATTTGTATAGTTCAGCATCTTTTGATGAAAACAACACAAACAAGTTTTAAAAAAACAAAAGCATTCAAGGAACTCACACCATTTTCTTCTCCGATTATTTTTAGAGTTTACAGTACTGAATGTACTTTGTTTATTGGGCTTTCAAAAGTTACATGTTGCCATGTTTAATAATTTGTAAATAAGAACAGATAGGATGAAGGAATTATGAGTTATTTTTCACAATGCATTGTTTTTCTTTTCTGTGTTCCACTTCATTGAATTATTTTTCTTCCATTTTTACTAAGATATAATTAGCAAACATTATGAATATGTACATATCTGTAATATTTTTCTATATGTGCACATTGTGAAATGATTGTCAAAGTAATTAATATATCTATCACTTCACATAGCTATGATTTCTGTGTGTGGTAAGAATGCTTAAGATAAATTATTCTAGCAAGTATAGAAAATAATATTATTAACTATAGTCACTATGCTGTTCATTAGCTCTCCAAAGCTTATTTATCTTGTATAAATGCACCTTTATATTCTTTGGCCAATACAGACTCATTTGCCCAAACCCCTACAACCTACTTTCTATTTTTTATGAGTTTGACTTTTGTAGATTTCACATACAAGTGAGTTCATGTAGTATTTGTCTTTCTGTGTCTGACTTATTTTACTGAGCATAAAGTCGTCTGTGTTTATAGATGGTATTTTCAAATAGCAGGCTTCCTTCCATTAATAGTCCATTGTGTGTGTGTACTAGTTTTTATTCACCCACATTTCTTTACCATTCTATCTTAACCAGTATTTATTGCATTTGTGTGGTCAAATTTACTCTGGTGATAATTGATCAATATTTCCCACCATCAAAATATAACTGCAATCCCTGAAATGATTGCATGCATTCATAGGGTAATCATTTATCCTGAATCAGTTTCACCTATACTTGGAATTAATTGGTGAAAAGACCCAAATATTACTATTTTTATTTTAATATACAATTATAGAGGAAACTAAACATTTTTATGTGTTTATATTATTTTTCACTAAAGCTAGAAGTATTGATTGAAAAAAAAAATTTTTTTGCTTCAGTACTGGGGATTTTGCCCAGGGTCTCACACATGCTAGGCAAGTGTTCTACCACTGAGAATATACCAAGACCTTTTTTAGTTTATTCTGAGACAGGGTCTCATTAAGTTGCCCAGGCTTGCCTCATATCTGTAATTCTTTTGCCTCAACCTCCTGAGTAGCTAGAATCACAGGCATGCACCATGCCCAGCAAAATTCTACTATTATGAAGAATTATCTGAGGTGCCATAAATATAAAATCACATCTCTACTTCTAACTTTTATAGTAATTAATAGCTTTGTGAAAAATAACTTTCATATAAACAGAAAATAAGTACATACAATTTTATTAAAAACATAGTATAAACATTTGTGCATTCAAATTTATCATATTTTTCTATTTTAACCAAGAATTACTAAAATTATAATCATTAAAATTTAGGAATCATAATATAAATCAGGCAATTAGAGTTTGTAGTAGTTCTTTTAAACAACTACATATGCTTTATTCTCCAAAATCTGGGCCATCTAGTAATACCAAGATTATTATTGCTGGCAAAAAAAAAAAAAAGCCATAAATTAACAGATGTGTTTTAAAATCACTAGCTTGGTATATAAACAAATCAATTAAATCACTGATAAGATATAATTGATTGAAAGTATTTGTAGGCCTTTAATGATATAGTATTTGCTTAAAAAGTCAGAAAGATGATAAAAACAATTATGCTAAAAACTATAAAAGCCAGGTACAGTGGCGCACACCTATAATTCCAGCACTTTGAGAGGCTGAGACAGGGGAATCACAAGTTCAAAGCCAGCCTCAGCAACCACAAGGTGCTAAGCAACTCAGTGAGACCCTGTCTCTAAATAAAATACAAAATAGGGCTGGGGATGTAGCTCAGTGATGGAATACCCCTGAGTTCAATCCCTGGTACCCCCCCCAAACAAAAAAAACTATAGATAATGATAATATAACTATGCATTTTTTTAAACTAGTAGAATTTTGAATGTTTTACCATAAAGAAAAAGATATGTTTATCCTTATTTGAACCATTCTCAATGTATATATGCATCAAAACATCATCTGATGTGCCATATGCCATAAATGTGCATAAATGATATGTAAACTCAAGTTTTAAAAATATGCTAATAAATTAGAGTTAAACGAATAATATTTAAATGCATATATAAATACAATTTTTTTTTTGGTACCAGGGATTGAACTCAGGAGTACTCGATCACTGAGCCACATCCTCAGCCCTATTTTGTGTTTTATGTAGACACAGGGTCTCACTGAGTTGCTTAGTGCCTCGCTGTTGCTGAGGCTGGCTTTGAACTCACAATTCTCCTGTGTCAGCCTCCCAAAGTGCGAGGATTACAGGCGTGTGCCACCACGCCCGGCTTATATCTGATTTTTAAAAAGTAAAGTAAGGTTCATTCTATATGTTGTACCTATGGATTCTAGTTATAATAACCTAAAATTTATTATTTTAAACAAACATCATGACAATGCTAGTATATTTTTAATAATGAGGCAAAATTATTAAAGGGTCACTGTTTTAAAATTTTAAGATTTTGCTTTATAAATGCACTTACAAAGTTTCTTCCTGTGTCTTTTAAAAGTGAAACATCAATAATGTAATAATTTTCACACTTGAAGTCCACATGGGTCTTTTGCCTGTTACTATACTAGAGAAAGTCAAAGGTGCCAGAGGGTGGCCCACACTTCCTGCTGTTGCTCTTCAGCCAATGGCAATTATTTCTATTCTAGGTTAATAGGGCACCAACATCTCAGTGTATATTTTGACAACTGGAACTTTGCCATTTAAAGGTTATAATGCATTTTGATATGAAAACAGAGAAGCACTTCAATCTTAAAAGACATTTTGTAACTTTCAGAAATACATGAAACTATCATTAAATCATAAACCCTTCCACTTACGATAACACACTTTATTTAAGTATTTTATTTCATAATGAACCTAATGATCTGTTCTTATTATCAAATAAATATAAGAGAAATAAGTAAAAGTATAAGCAGAAAACTAAGGAAACTCAAAATGTTAATCTCTATGAGATACTCAAAAATTAGTAATTGAGATAAAATGGAAATAAATTCAAAACTAAGCTATTATTTTATCTTTGTGTTCTGGCAACTGTTCAAATGTTGAAAAGCACTGAGTATTTCTAGAAATGTGGATGTATAGAATTGTTCATGTGCATCAAGTAAGTGAAAGATTTTTAGAGGTCAGTAGAAATAATATGCTATGAACTAAGGATTATGATTAACTCTTGTTACTTGATCTCTAGGCAAAACAATGTGAAAGAAGAAAAGTAAAAATGTAACAAAACAACAAATTACAAAGAAGGCAATAACAAGTGTGCAAAATCATACTACTCAGATAAATTTGAAACAAAGATTATTATATGTAAACTAATGTTTGCAACATTTCCTTATACCTTCATTTTGTATCTACATAGTCTTTTTAGCTATCACTGTATTTTTAATAACAAAGAGATTAGCAATATACACATGACTATTAAAATAGCATTCTTCCCAGCAGGTCTGGAGGCTGAAGCAGGATGATCACAAGTTCAAAGCCAGCCTCAGCAAATGCAAGGGGCTAAACAACTTAGTGAGACCCTGTCCCTAAATAAAATATAAAATAGGGCTGGAGATGTGGTTCAGTGGTTGCGTGCCCCTGAGTTCAATCCCTGGTACCCCCCCCCCAAAAAAAATAGCATTCTTCTATATTGGAATAGACTTAGAAAAGTTATCTTTTCTTGATCAACAGTTTACTTTAATAATAGCTGGGAAAATAGGCAGTCAACAATCTTGATGGTCCCAGTAAGATCCAATTAAAAAGTAACAACAAAAACTTGCTATCACTAAGAAACAGATTAATCCCCTGAAGATCCCTGACCTAAACATTAGCATCTCCTTGATTGCAGTGTTAAGTCTCCATCAATAGATCTAAACCCTTCTCATCAGCCTTCTAAATGATGAGTTGGTTCTCTTTCCCACAAATTAAAAACCTCCTTTGGGAATTATTTATTGTCTGATTAGATTTGAAAAGATAGCCTTGATGAAAACCTTCTTTATTATTAATATTACTACTGGAACCATTCTATAGTGGCAGAATGTATCTTCATCCAAAAATTTGGTTGGTATTTTGAGACTGAAAGACACATACACAAGATGGTAAGAAGTTGTTACATATGGGATGAGAATTTCTAGAAAGAACAAGTCTCCTAAACTGTTCCAAAAATTGCTTGAGAGAGTAGAAAAAGAAGACTGATTTAGGATTCTTAGTGTGTTTAGAATTTGGGACTGAAATGAGTGTTTCTGTTTTGGGGAAAGGGCTTATGTTTTTAAATCTGTCACTAGTACCAGTGATAGGTGTACACAGGGAAAAGAGGAGGGAGTGGTAAGGATCAGAAACTGTCAGGAGTCAAACATCAAAAAAGCAAAAATAAATAAGAAGAAAATATAGACAAGCCTGGCCCAGTGGCACATGCCTGTAATACCAGAAACTTGGCAAGCTGTGGCAGGATGATCACAAATTCCAGACCAGTGTCAGCAATTTAGGGAGACTTGAAATAAAATTTAAAAGAAAAACAGGGACAAAAAACAGGGACTGAGGATGTAGCTCAGTGTTGGAGCATTTGCCTGACATGCATTGGGCTCAGGGTTCAATCCTCAGTATTAAAGAGGGAGGGAGAGAGACAGAGTCAGAGAGAGAGACAGAGAGAGACAGAGAGAGACACAGAGAGAGAGAATATAGATGTAGACATTGTGTCTCTTAAGTCAACCAGAAATGCCTGTTTTCACTGTCTTCATAGAGTAAACTTTGCCTTGGGAAACCTATTATTAAAATGTATGGTTGGATGTGGTGGTGTATACCTGTAATTCCAGTGACTCAGTCAGTTGAGGCAGGACGATTATACGTTCAAAGCCAGCCTCAGGAATTTAGTGAGATCTTAAGAAAATTACCAAGATCCTGCCTCAAAATAAAAATATAAATGTTTAAATAAAAGGGCTGGGATGTTGCCAGTGGTTAAGAGCCCTTGTGTTCAATCCTTGGTACCAAAAAATAAAAATGAAAAATAAAACGTATAAGAGGAATCAGGGGCTCTGCCAATCCATGGCTTGAATCTGTTACACCTCCTGGACATTAGTAGGAACCTATATGTATGTTTCAATCTTACAAGCCTCTGTCCAAGGGAGCAGAGAAATACCTTTACAAAACTTCGTTTTTAAAATAACCCCCTACATAAAACACTTTCCTTTCTACTTCAGGAAAAATATTTAGGTCATACAACTTTATCAGTGACCCAAAGTTCAGCCATCTAACACTTAGAATTTTTTCATTCTGGTAATTATTAATATGATACTCTGGCCTGATATAAATATCATACCTGGTGATTTCTAGGTAATTGTTAAGGACTGCTGCAAAACAATAGCAGAAAAGTTTTTTTTCCCTCCTATTTAAGTTTTAATAGAACTCAATTATAATAAAGGAGAAAAATCCATGAATTGGTGGGAATGTGTTCTTCCATTGCAAGAAGTTGCAGGTATAATTTAGCCTGTTAGGAATTCTTGAGTTTGGCCTGTGGTAAATAAAAGAGCTCAAGACTTATGTCATCTTGAAATATAGAAAACCAGATATTTCTTTACTCTTTTGGGAGTTGTTCACTGGTTAAAATTTGTATGTAAAAAGAGTTATCTATGATATTTTGAAATAAAAATGTAATACATTTTAATGTGATCCTCCTAAAAATTAAGAAATGCATCAAAAATAAACTGTATGAGAACCTTCCTCAATCACATTTACTTTGTTTGAAAGAAACTATTTTTGGAGAGAAGTACCTTCTTTTTTTTATTTTTAGTTGTAGATGAACACAATACCTTTATTATTTATTTTACGTGGTGCTGAGGATCGAACCTAGCGCCTCCCATGTGAGGGGCAAGTGCTGTACCACTGAGCCAAAACCCCAGCCCCAAGAAGTACCTTCTTTAAACTTTCTTTTCCCTAGGAACAGAAAATTTGTTGGGTCGTCAACTGGGTAAATCGAATCCATAGATTGTGATCATATACATGAGGTCCACAAGTATCACATTCTGTAGTATTAGATTTTTATGGATTCTTAGCCTAGATCACGCAGGCCACACTCCTGCTTCTACTGTGCTGACAGTATGAACATTCTATAATCTGCACATTTTTTAAAATTGCATACAATTATCAGAGATAATTTAGAATTACAATGATTAATTTCAAGGAATTTTGATATAAACAAAATTGAGGAGAAAAAAAGCCTTGAATATTCAATGATGTTTATGTCCCTCTCTTGTATTTGCATGAACAAGTTTCTAAAGAGAAATCTATTCCTCCAAGGGATTCCTAGCCATGTCCATAAAAACATAAACACTTTACATATCCCTCTAGATATTAGATTACTCTAATAATTTATTACTAATGACCTCTATACCTCTGTTGCTCTTTATATACTCCTATATACTTCTATACTCCTATTCTATTCCATTGACTTCTGTTGGATTTTGTTCAAGACAATACATTGAATTTCTTAAGTAAAAGGTACTAGCATTCAACATACCCAACTACTTAAAATATTTTTTTGACAACAGATACCTCAAAAGAAAAAATAAAATGGAATATATAGTAACTTTGCATCATAAATGTAATTGTATCATTTAAGAGTTCCCATTTGAATCTGTTAAAAAAATTTCATTGGAAAATTTTGTCATGGTTCTCCAGAGAAACAAAACCACACACATTTCTTTCTATATTTATGCATATATTCCAATGAATTAGTAAAAGATAATTGTATTAGAAATTTGTATTAGGGTTCTATGGATAAATGTATATATATATTTTTCTGTATATGAATATATTTTTATATATATACATTCCAATATTGGATCTCTCTTCACTTACATGTTTGCGTGGTGTGTATGTGTATGTGTTTGGCAACACAGATGTTTAATGCTAAAATGGATAAAAATTAATACTTTGTCAATTCTCTTCATATGCCTTAATCAATCAAGTTGCTACCTAAAATTAACTAGCATGTTATCTATTGATATATAGCAAATTAGTGTACAACTTAGTAACTTAAGCTTTAGTTTCTCTGGCTCAAAAATTCAGGAGCATCTTAGAAGGGTGGTTTTAACTCAGGGTCTCTCATTTTATTATAGCAAAGGTAGCAGTAGAAGCCTGAAAGTCTGCTTTCATTAGGGCTTACTCAAGAAATTAGTTTTAGAAGGCTTCATTTCCTATGTGACTATTGATAAATCTCTTTGTTGTATAAGATGTGGGCATATCCATCACATAGTAACATCACAACTAACTCCTCCAGAGTGAATAATTCAGTTCAGAGGAAGTTCCAATACATTTTGTAAACTAGCCTTTGATGTTAGACTATATCATTTCTATATTATTTGTCTGAATTCTGGCACTAATTTTAGCCACACTCTAGATAAAGGGAATTAGGCAATACCTCTTAAAGGTAGGAGCATCAAGGAAATTATGGATATACTTTAAAACAACAAAAATAATTAAATTATATTTGTGAAAGAGCTGGTGCTGATACCCAAGGGTAAATAAGAGGAAGAGAAGAACATAATGCAAAAATTCTCTTGCAGCTCATTTCAATTGGTTTTCATCCTCCTCCTCATTGAATATTGATCTTTTACTCTCTTGGTAATTCTCCTAGTTTTCTCAGTTCAGCAAGCTTTCAAATAATGCTTCTTGCAGGTTCAGATCAAAGTAATTCCTTCTGTCTTTGGTGGTATCAAAGCTAAGTTAAAAGGAAGCTGCCAACAAACAATGTGTATTAACTATCTTACACGGAATCACACTTTTCTCTCTTTTATACGTGTATAAATATAGTGTTATAATACTTAAAATATTATTGTATCATAAATATGTATTTACCAAATGTATCTTCCCCGTAACTCTGCAAATTGAGGTTATGATAGAATTTTGTGCAATTACTTGATGAATAATGTTTTATAAAATGTAGAAGATACAATATTTTTTGAATAATACTAATATTTATCCAATGACCAATTTATTGTTTTCCACTCAAAGCTTAATATATTATTTCAAATATATAAAATATAGATTTAGATTTCCTAAATTTAGTCTGGATTTCTGCTAAAACTTCAATGTGCTCAAAGATATTAATGATAGACCAGTCTAGAAATATCAGGAGTTTTGATGTATATGTGATGCATATGTGTATATTAATGGCTGTTCAACTTTGTGAGAGTTCTGTTTTTATTATGTTTTTAAACATCTTAGCTGCAAGGAATCAATACTAGTGATTATACTTGAAACATCATACATATCTTACTTTTCATTGTTTAAAGCTGTGTCTCGAAAATAAGTGTTTTCAGATCACTTGTTTTACATCTTAGACTGTTCTGTGACTAATTTCAACATATCCAATCTACAACACAGCTTTCCTCCAGCTTATACAGTTGGAAGAAAATTAAAATGGAATTTTATGGATTCATTTTGTGCTTAAAACAGATTTGAATACACAGTGGGAAGCATATTATTTTATTTCTCATATCTCATATCCTCCAGGTTTTTTATATTACATCCAAATTGTGATACCACTATGTAACTCGATTGCTACTTTTTTTGTAGTAAAGTTCATGAACTGAGTATTAGTAAAGCATTTCCTTTCTAACACACACTCAAGAAGTCTCTGAGAAGTATTCAGAAAGTCTGGTTGGCAATAATATTTTATTGTCATTTTTAATGCCAAGCTCATGCACATTTTTTACTACATTGCTAAACTATATATTCCAGTTCAGTCACAGGTTTAAACATTATATATTCCAGATTGTGATCTGCACTGTGCTGCAAACAGCATTATGCCTAGTGCAGCTGTCGTAATGGAAGCATTATAAAATGCTGCACAGATATAAAATGTAAACTTAAACTCTGCAAAATTCATGGAAATTAAGGACAAGCAAGGAGAAAATTAGCATTAAAAGTCATACTATAAGGTACTTCTCTACATACATACTAGGTATATTATAGTGACATATATTTGTATAAACTGTGTGTGTAAATACAGCAGTGAGACTCCTCCCTACATGCTGCTTATACGTTAGTAGAAGACAAATCTTAAATAAATAAACACATATATAACATGTGAAATGCTGATAAATTCTATGAAGGTTGGTAAAACTGGGAAAGAATGATGGGTATTCCCAAGACGAAATAGGGGAGAGTATTTATTTTGTAAATAATAATCAGGGAAGTTTCCTTTTATGACATATATATTTTTAAATAATATTTATTTTTAAGAATACATACACACATAAGTATATAATTTGTTTATTTTAATTTTTTATTTTTTGGCAGAGAACTGAAGCACCCAGGGCATGAGCTAGATAGAAAGGTAGAAAATTATCTGCTTAGGTAACCGTTCAGGTAGCATTTACAGTGAGTGCTCCCTGAGATGGGAGCAGGTATAGGGCCTTGAGAGCCAGTGTGGAGGCAGTTATGACTGCAGTGGATGCAAAGAGAAAGATGACATGGAGTCAGTATCATGGAGAAATTTGTGGGCAATTTTAAGGATATTGATATGGTTTAGAAAAGATTAAGATTTGTGGAATAATTGAAAAAATATTGAAAAGAGTTCCTATTACCTAACACCTATTCTGTACTCATATTAATCTCTCACATTATAAAAGTACATTTATGATGATTATTAAGCAAGTCATTTCACATTATTTTTAATTTTTGTTTATGGTTGATTAATACTTCTTTAGTTTCTACCTAATGTTATTTTTCTATTTATCAGATTCATACATAAATATTTCATTTTGAGATTATCATAAATCTTTTTAGTATCGGATTCCTTTTGTTCATTGGTGGTATCTAAGATAGCAATTGGCCTTTGTATACTAATCTCAGTGATCTTAACTGCTTATTAGTCCTAGGATATTTTAAGTATTCAGGATTTCTCCCTAGGACTATCATGACATCTGCAAATACAGATTATTTTACTTCTTCCTTTACAGTTTGTACAATTTTACTTTCATTTATGTCTAATTGAGCAATTGGGACTTTCAGTTTAAGGTAGAATAAGAGTGGTAAGAGAGGTCATCCTTGCTTCTGGTCTGTTGATAAGGTAGATTATATGAAATGATTTTCATATGCTAAAGCAAACTTGAATATTTAAAAATAAATCCCACTTTGTCATGGTCTATCATTTTCTATTTTATACATTGTTGAATTTTATTTGCTAATATTCTGTTGAGAGTTTTTTAATCTCTGCTCATGAAAGATTAGTCTGCACTTTTCCTTTCTTAAAATATATTTGTCTAGTTTTAGTATTAAGGTAATGTTTATCTTATAAAATAGGTTTAATAATATTTTCTCAATTTTTACAAGCTGGAAGACACTGTGAACTTCTTTTTAAAAATATTTGATAGAACTTAGCAGTGAATGTATTTAGACAAATAATTGTTTTATATAATTCTCTTCTTTTGTTTTTCTATGGTGGAGGACTTAACTCTGGGGTATTCTGCCAATGAGCTAAGTCTCCAGCCCCCCCCCCTTTTTTTTTTTTTGAAGCGGCCTCAAACTTGCGATCCATTACCTTAGGCTCTTGAATTGCTGTGTTTATAGGCGTACAGCACAGTGCCCAGCTATGCGATTTCTTTTCTTGGAAAGTTAATAATTATTGAATATATTCTTGTAATTGTAGAAGAATCAATTTTATATTTCTCCTAGTGAAGTAAATTTTGGTAGTTTATTTCAAGGAATTAGTCCATTTATTCAAAAATAAAGAATTAGTGAGCATAGAAAATGTTATAGTCCGAATACTGAATTCTAGCTTATCCCCAAATTCATATGTTGAAGTTTCTTAAATATCAGTGCCTGAGAATGTAAATACATTGTTCTTTGAATAGGTGACTGAACTAAAATTGGGTCTTCAAGGTGGATCTGAATCCTGTGTTCCTGCTGTCCGTCTAAGAGGAAGAAATTGTGAACACATAAAGGATGCTGAAAAGAAGTTTCCATGGAGAAAAGACCAAAGATGATGCAGCAAGAAGGAAACCATCTGTAAACCAAGGAGAGTAGCTTTGGAAGAAATCAAATCTGCCAGTATCTTTATCTTGAACATCTAGTTTCCAGAAGTAAATAAATAAATTTCTTGCCACCCAGTGATATTTTATTATGAAGGCCTGTTAAATTTGGAAAGGTTGATAAGATGTTTTTGTTGTTCTATATGGGATAAGTAATGATGATCATGCTAGTCCACATTCAGCTCCAGTAATTTATCAAAATTGCAATTTAAGTTTCTTCTAGTTATGGTTCCAGTGGCTTCAGCTTCCTGTAACCTTATCTCATCTGTGATTCACTATTTTTACCTGTCTCTTCAGATTTGTAGTCATGGTTTTTCATGAAACTTCAGTACTTTGGTGAACCCAATGAGTTACGTAGTTTCAGTTTGGTCTGGATTTTCTTGTTGTAAAGATAAGAATGATAGTTTTAAACTCTTTACATGTTGTACTTGAAAATAGAAATTTCTAAACATTCATTTATTTACATAAGTAAGTGAATATCAGTATAGTATTATTATCAGAAGATTGATATGATTCCATGTTCATTTTGAAAGACCATAATTTTATTTGTTTGTTTGTTTGTTTGTTTATTCATGTATGCTTGGGATCAAACGGAGGACGTCACATATGTTCATATATGGCAGGCAAGCATTCTACTACAGAGCTGTATCCCCAGTCTCAAAAGAACATAAATTCTTAAGGGACAGGAGGAAAGTGAAATCAGTTATAAGATTATCGTATGAAACCAAGAAAGAGAAGGATGATAAGAATAGATAGATTCCTATTTGGTTTATACTTTGTAGGCAAAACTAAAAGGCTTTACTGATGAAATGGATTTCAGGATGATAAAAAGAGATTTGTCAGGTAGCTTTCAAATTTTACCTTAAGTCCCTTGTGATATGAAGTCACTCTTTAATTACAGGAAGACTTTGGATGATAATGTCAATAATACTCTTTGGCCATATTAATTTTGTCATAACCATTAATTATACAAATTTTATCCTGTTGTCAGCTAAATATATGAGTAGGGAACACCTGTGAAAGATCTGGGATCTTCAGCTTACAGATAAGTTGGCATGAGGAAAGAAGAGAATTGGTATAGATATGTAATCATAAAACTGAACTCTGCAAATTGTTAATATTTAGATATTGGGGACAGGAGGAAGATCCAGCCAAAGCATTGAGAGGAACTGTGCAGATAGGAAGGAATAAAATTGAGAAAAATGCTATGTCTGGGAATTCCTATAAAAAAGATATTTCAAGAAAGAATGAGAAACCTAGTGTGACACAATGTGTTTCCTGAAAGATCAAGCAAGATGAACAATAATAATTGATCATTGATTGTAGCAACATAGAGATCATTATTGACTTAACATGTTTATTTAGTGGTATAATAGAATAAAAATCCTGAGTGAAGGAATAGAAAAATAGCTCAGTGGCAGAATGCATGCTTAGAGGGTGCAAGATCCTGAGTTCAATCTCCACCAACAATAAATAAATAAATAAATATCTCCTGACTAACATGGATGGTAATCTAATGAATGGGAAATATTGAGAAGAGATTATAATTCTGAAGTGGAATGGAAAACAGGGGAGAAAGTAGTTATAGTGGTTTGTGAGAACTAAAGAATTATTTCAAATTGGAGATATTAGAATACTTCATGCTGGTGGGAATTTTTTCACTAGAGAGAAAAATATTGATTAGGTAATTTATGAGATGTATTTTACAAACAGAGGGAATGGGATTAAACAGCAACAAAGAAAGTCCATTAATAATTCAAGTTGGTAAAGCATAAATTTATATAGGATAGGGCATATGATATATACTATAATATATATCACAATAATAAACCATGAGATTCCATACTAAATGGTTTTAGTCAGAATTTAATTTTTCACTTTAAATAAGCAAAATAGTCATATACTTCTTTAAGTAACAGAAATTTAAGATACACACAGAATTTTATCCAGAATGGAATATATTACTGCATAAATCATTTGATTAATTTCTTCAAAAATTTTACAAGATGACCTTGCTAGAGACCTGTCTTTGAAATTTTCCATTGATGAACATTGTTTACCTCAGTATTTTTAACTGACACTGAAAATGTTTCTCAAATGAGAAAGAATAATTAAGAAATATCCAAGTAAATACTAAATTCAGATTTTATGTGTGCCTTTTGTGGGATAAATTCCTAGTAGGCATGAATGTTATGGTTTGAACCTGGAATGTCCCCCAAAGGCTCATGGGTTGAAGGCTTAATACATAGCTGGTGGTGCTCTTGGGAGGTGATGAAAACTGTAGGAGGTAGGGCCTAAATGGAGGGAGCATGTGGTGGTGGGGTGCTTGCCCTTAGTCCCTTCCTCTATGGCAGACAAAAAGTGAACATCTTTCCTCGCACATGCCCTCTTTAGCAAGATAAGCTGTCTCACCCCAGGCCCAGATTCAATGGAATTAAGTGCACATGGACTAAAACCTGTGAAACTATGAACCAAAATAAATCGTTGCTCCTTTTAAGTTATTTCATTTTTTTCATGTATTTTATGACAGCAGAAGAATGCTAACACAAGAAGCTTTGTTATCCATATGATAAACAACATAACATGATTGTAATAAGAACCAGATTGTGAAATAAAGGTATTACTCCAACCACCCACAATGAATGATCAACAATAGTGAATGATAAATACATATTTCTTTAAAGACATCGATAGTAGACTATTAGAGTAATCAAATTTAAAAACTATGTAATATTAAAGGAATTATATTCATTCTTATAGATAGGTATTTATCCCACAAAGACCTAACCAATATGTAAACCTCAAAATATCATAAGAAAGTCTAAAAAAATCACATACATAAAAATCAGGAATGAAAATATATAGGAGAAATGAAAATTAGCTAGAAACACAAGCATGAATCTTTGTAACAAAACACAAGCTTCCTTTTTAGAGCATTTTAGAAAAATCTTTCTTTTTTTAAAATAATCTGTCTTCTAAAATGCCAAGATACAAGTAGGAAACTATGAAGTATGACTCATACAGATGATCTACCAACAATCATCACTACTGAGTATTTGACCTTCAGGGAGTGAAAATCTCCCTGAAATTCAATTTGCTTCTCTGCAAAATATATTAATTCTTATTTTATTTTTCTCTCAAAATCTTCTTTAGAGATCAAATAAGAACTTCAGAAAAAGATTAAATGTATATTATTTAAAAATATATATACTTTAAATATATTAAATTTTTTACTATTTACATCTTACATTTGAAGAAAAAGGGGGAGGAGGAGAATGAGGGGAAGAAGAAATGTCACATCTCTTGAAAACTTTGGCAAGATAGCCCTTTTTAAACTAAAATTTTAACTTTGAAATACTTTCAAACTTACAATAAAGTTGCAAATATAAAATGTTCTTATACACCCTTTACCTAGTTTACCCTAATACTAACATATTACATAAAATGGCTTATAAGCCGGGCGCGGTGGCTCACGCTTGTAATCCCAGCACTTTGGGAGGCTGAGACAGGAGAATCGCGAGTTCAAAGCCAGCCTCAGCAATGGCGAGGCGCTAAACAACTCAGTGAGACCTTGTCTCTACATAAAACACAAAATAGGGCTGGGGATGTGGCTCAGTGGTCGAGTGCCCCTGAGTTCAATCCCCGGTATCAAAAAAAAAAAATGGCTTATATGCCTCACAATTAAAAATTAATATTGATACATTATTAAATGAAACACAGACTATTTGAAATCTGCCAGATTTTTCACCTTTACACTGTTGTTATTATTAAAAAATCCAATTTGTATTATATGAAGTCATCATGTCTGTAGTCTCCTCCATTCTGACAGTTTTTTGGCTAGCTCTTGTTTATTATGACCTTAGTGTATGTGAAAAAAATGTTCAAATTTATTGGAGAATTTCTTTCAATTTGAGTTTCTTTGATGTTTTCCTAGAATTTCTTTGTTGTTATTGATTTTGAAGGGACTACTACAAAGATAAAGTACCCTTATAACATATCAGGGAATGCATGATGTTGCCATGATTCATTATTGGTGATATTAAATTTGATCACATTTTAAAGTTTAGTTAAGGTAGTGGTTAGTAGGATTCTTCTTTGAAATATATCTTTTCCTTTCTATAGTCTTTTTTGTCTTTTTTTTTTTTTTTTTTTTTTTGGTACCAGGAATTGAACTCAGGGGCACTTAACTACTGAGCCACACCCACATACCACTTT
This sequence comes from Xerus rutilus, assembly GCA_028644305.1. NCBI lineage: Eukaryota > Metazoa > Chordata > Mammalia > Rodentia > Sciuridae > Xerus > Xerus rutilus. The sequence continues at coordinate 71,074,214 of CM053410.1, forward strand.
TCATTTTTTATTTTGAGATAGGGTTTCACTAAGTTGCTTGGGACCTTGTTAAGTTATTGAGATGGGCCTCAAACTTACAATCCTCCTGCCTCAATCTCCAAAGTCATTGGATTGCAAGAATGCATCACCATGCCTGACCCTTCTATAGACTTTTTTTGTAAGTTATTAAGTCAAACCACTCTCAAAGGGAGAAGTATTAAGCTCCATGTTCTGGCTGGGGAGGTATATTTTTAAATTGTGGCCATAGGATAAAACCACCAGGAAAATTAATGAATATTATGAGGGTGATCTGTTGATTTTTATAAACTATTGTTATAGTTTGGACTGCAAACATCCCCACAAAAGATTGTGTGTTAAAGACTTGATCCCCAGTGCAGAATGTCCAGAGGTGGAGTTTTGGAAAAGGGATTAGTTTATGAGGATACTAACTTCATCAGTGGATAAATGCATTTGATGGATTAATAATTTGAATGAACTACTGGCAGGAGGTAGTCCCATAAACAAATGAGGACTTGGAGAAAATAGGTAACTGGGACTGCATCTTTTCCCTGGCTCCTTCCTCTTTCTCTCTCTCTATCCTGTTTCTTAGCTGCCAAGAGATGAGCAGATTTCTTCCACTATACTCTTCTGCTATGATGTTCTGACTTAGTTTAGACCAAAAGTGATAAAGACAGCTGACCATGGACTGAAACCTCTGAAGCAGTGAGTCAAAATAGATGACCTTTCTACTCAGTTGAATTTTTTTTTTATTTTTTATGATGGAGATGCCATCATAAAATACCTCATGCCTGATAGGTATTTGTTCCAGTGATAAAAGACTGACTAATGCATTGCTTTTTCTCTTTATTCACACACTCCTTTTGGTATCCATTAATGATCTATCTTGCAGTAGTTATTACCATACCATTTTAGACTTTAATTTCTATTTCCATCATTCCACCTACATTCATTACCTGGATTTTTAAGTAAGGAATATCTGCTTCTCCCCTACATCCATTAATGTATTTATAAAAGTGTAATTGTATTTTGTAACTCATGCTATAATTTGATGCTATGGTTATATTTATTTTGTCTAAATTTTCCAGCTGCAGTAATTGAGACCCTTGTCTTTATGTGAACCCACATTTTTTTTTTTAGCATTTCTTTACTTTCAGTTAATACAAGATGTTCTGGGCTCATCTTGTGTTACTCATATCCTAGCTCTAGTACTGACCTCATCTGCAAAGAGCCTTGGTTACTTTTATTGAAAAAAGGAATTTAGAAACCTTAGACATTTATTGTGGCTCATTGTTTAGTGGTTTAGCACCATTCCTAGATCCTTTCAGATGACTGTGTTAGTATATGTATGTATATATACTTTGTTTACACACATATTTTAAATTATTTCTGAAGTTATATATCATAGTGAACACATGGATATTTTAATATATGCAAACATATATTGCATGCATAAGTGTATTTGATATGCATATAATATGCATATATAACATACACATATATATTTAATGTATAACAATATCATAATTATTTTAGTGCTATAACAAATCTGTAAATTAGTTCTTTCTTAGAATTTTTAAGCCACTATAGTTCTTTTGCATTTCAGTACATATTTTGGGATGAAGTTAATATCTATAACATGTTTATTAGAATTTCAGTTGGAATCACATTGAAATTATAGTTCATATTAATGATTAATATGACAAAAGCATTGATTCCTCTAATCTAATAATACAGTATGTGCCTCTGCTCACTCATACATTTTTATTTTTTCTTCAATTTCTTTGGTTTTTGGTATAGAGTTCCTGCATATATTTCACTAGACTCACACCTAAGCTAGTAGTGTTGTGCTGATTATTTATTCCCAGTTAAGTAAAGTACAATATAATGATCTTTTATCCTATATCTTTGCTATACTTACTCATTAATTCTAGGAATTTTGTTTGTTTGTTCTGCATATTTTTTAGATGTCCTTGAAGACATCATGTCAAGTGAAATAAGCTAGTCCCAGAAGGACACATATTGCATGATTCCTCTTACATGAGTTATCTAAAGTAGTAAAACTCAAAGAGGCAAAGATTAAAAAGAAAGGTTGCTTCTAGAGACTAAGAAGAGATGACGAGAGGAAGTTGTCATTAAATGAGTATAAATTCTCAGTTATGCTACCTATATGGAGTTATGGAGAACTTCTATACAACATTGTGCCTATATTAATCTTATCATATTATATATTTAAAAATTTTTAAAGAGGACAGATCTCATGTTAAGTGTGTTATTATAAACACAATCACACATACATACACACACACACTCACACCCACAAAGAGACATGAGAAAGGAACTTTTGGAGATGATGGTGTTTATTACCTTGATGTGGCAATGCTATCATGGTTGCATGTATATATGCAAACTCATCAAATCATTTACATTAATTACACACAATACTTTATATTGTGTTATATGCAACCTAGATGCCCTTCAATAGATGAATGGATAAAGAAACCGTGGTATATATACACAATGGAATATTACTCAGCATTAAAAGAGAAAAACATTATGCCATTTGCAGGTAAATGGATGGAGTTAGAGAATACTATGCTAAGTAAGCCAATCCCAAAGAAACCAAAGCTGAATGTTGTCTCTGATAAGTGAATGCTGATCCATAATGGAGGAGGAGGCATGGGAAGAATAGAAGAACTTTGATTGGGCAAAGGGGAGGTAGGGGAGAGGAGGGGTCATGAGGTTAAGAAAGATGGTGGAATGAATGAATACCATTACCCTAAATACATGTATGACTGCACATATGGTGCAACTCTACATTGTGTACAACCAGAGAAATGAAAAATTGTGCTCCATTTGTGTAAAATGAATCAAAATATATTCTGTTGTCATGTATACCTAATTAAATAAATTTAAAAATATGTATATATACATCAAAACTTGTTTAAAATAGAATTGAATAAAAATATATCATAAAGATGAATTAAAGACAATGGTGAAAATTAAAATACTAAAATTGCAAAGGCAGATTATAATACAAGTCAATGTAGGAGTGATTTATTAAATAAAACAAAAAAATCTAGGAAGGATAAATGTGAATAATCAGTTACATTAAAATAAATAACTTCTATGTTTCAAATTATTATATATAAAATGTATCTTCTTCAAATGAAGGGTCAATATTGGAATTATATGTGGTGATTTGGATATAAGGTGTTCCCCACAAACATTTATGTGACAGACAATTCAGGAATGTTCAGGTGAAATGAATAGATCACAAGAGCTGTAACAAATCAGTGGATTAATCCATCCATTCCATAGATATAATGATTTGAAAGGACTACTTTACTGGGTCATAACTGTAGGCAGGCAGTATATTGCTGGATGAATTAGGCCACTGGGGACATGTCTTTGTTGATTGTATCTTGTCCCTAGCTTCTTGCTCTCCCTCTGATTTCTGGCTGACATGAGCTGACATCTTTCCTCTGGCTGTTGTTCTGTCTTAATGGGCTTCACTTCGGGCCCAGAGCAAGGGAGTTAGCCAGTAATGGATTGGAGACCTCTGAAACTATGAGCACAATAAACTTTTCTTCCTCTAAGTGATTCAGGTAATTTGGTCATAGCAACAAAATGTTGACCAACACAATATACAACAGATTAAGAAATATCTATTTTCTTTCTATCAATATATCTATCTGCCTATCTCTCTCTAAAAACTTCTATAAATCTGGGGTTCAAATGCATGAACCTCTCACAAAATGATTAGGATTTGTGGAGAATTATTTATAAAAGATCATAGAGCTCACCTGTATGGTAGTATTGCCAGTTGTGTCCACATCCTACTCCACTATCAATCTTTCCCTTTTACTTTTGTAATGGAACTGCAAAATCAGAGTTTTAGCTGAATCACATTTATTTGCCTGGAACCACCAGTCATTCTTATGTCTATATATATTCATGAAATTGAGCAATCATGACAAAGGAATGTAAGTGAAAATAACACATGCAATCTATGGGACAATTCTTTTAAAGGTAAACTTTTTGTCTGTTTTTTTTTTTTTTTTTTTTTAAATCCTGTCTCTAAAACCAGAAGTCAGAAGTCATGTTGGAAATCCATCTTCATCTATCCCCTCCCCCTCTCCCACAAAAACAAACAACAAACTTACGAGATGATAGACTCACAAAGCAAAACAAAACAAAACAAAACTGAAAGGGTCAGAATCTATGCATCAACTTATTGAGCAGAAAAACATTCCTTCTCTCCTGGGCTGGTCATTTATATTGTAAAAGTTTTGGCAGAAAAAATCAATGTCTATCTCAACTGAACCATTAGATACATTTGTTGTAACATCATACCTTTAATAATCAGAACTGGGAATAAAAGTGAACTAAAAGATTTTTGGCACATATTTTGCTGCCGTAGCCTTTCACTTCTAGTCTACAGAAAAAGTCCTAGTGTTGGTATCTCCTTTCAACTCCTTTTCATTTCAGCAAGATGGTACAGGCCAGATCAATTAACCCAAGCAGAGATGGAGGACATACCACTCTAATGGCAGCTGCAATTTAAATTTACTGAGAATCCACTAACTTGGAGCCTCACAGAATTATAAAACTGAATACTTCTGTCCATTGATAAACAGTCAATAGGATTATGGAGCCTGCACATCCATATGCTTCAACACAAAATGCTAGCCAGCATAGGTGCAAAGATCCAATTATGAATATCATCTTTTAACCCAGGCTATTATTTCAGATAGCCTTGAGTAGCTGCCATTATTAAATAAGTATAGATGTCAGTAAATAAAAGAGAGTTATCCAAACTTAAGGACTTTTTCAGATAGATGCTGGATTGTATTGTAGATTCTTTCACATGGAATTGGATAGAAGTAAATAAATGAGAAACATTATGAGTTTCTGAAGACATTGTATTGAACAAAATGCTTTCACTTTAAAGATGGTGACTCTTTAATCCTCATGCAATCCTAAGCCTAAAATCCTGTACCAAATGGAAATTTGGCATTAAAACACTATTTTGTCATGGAAGGCACACTATCTACTCTTGAGATGTGGTCATAGTGGACAAGGAGATCCCATCATGGAGTAGATACTGGTTCCTGTAAATTTATTCCAACATCAAGAAAGAGAGGCTTCAATAATATCTATCCAGGTTGATATTCTGAATTACCCATGATTTCATTAAATGCCCCTTACCTATATAACACTTGAGTTATAATTGCAGGTACCCTGTACTTGAGGCAGAAGGGTGGTCAGACTAAATATATTTGCCTGTTGATTTCTTAATTACTGCACCAAGCAGAAGAGATTTACTAAATAAACAATAATATGCTTGACTAAAGTAGAGTAAATTAAGTATAGAGTAATAGCCAACAAGATTGTCATAAGGCAAAGAACATATGATATCAATCTCGTAAGGTCCTTCTCAAGGTTGATATTGAGTGCACGTGCTTTTTTTTTTTTTTTTTTTTGTGCCACCAGGGATTGAACTCAGGGGCACTCGACCACTGAACCACATCCCCAGCCCTATTTTGCATTTTATGTAGAGACAGAGTCTCACTGAGTTGCTTAGTGCCTCGCCATTGCTGAGGCTGGCTTTGAACTCTGGATTCTCCTGTCTCAGCCTCCCAAACTGCTGGGATTACAGGCATGTGCCACCGCACCTGGCTCAGTGCATGTGTTCTTAATATATCAATTTGCAAAGTCAGGGACAAATTTATTTCAAAGTGCTCAAAGCACAAAATATACTTCTATAAATCAAAAATTTAGAATCAGTGACAATCTGGTTATAATAGTTATGGCTCTTTAAAACAGAGATTAGATAGTCTCTGGCATCATAGTTTCTTTAATGGAGTAGATACTGTTGAGTTCTAAGTGTATACACAATTGTTATGTAGGAGATATATTGCAGATGTCGGGGTGTAGGAGCAGGGCTTGGATGAACTTGAGCCAGTTAACCTCTCTAAAATAATTACTTTATTAAAATGATGGAATAATGATATTACCCTTCTCCTTAGAAGTATTGTAAGGATTCATTCATCTAAAATTCTTTCCAGCTCTTTGGTATCAAAAACATTAGTTTTTGGAGCTCTCCTTTGAAAAAAGATTACTGTATATTCTTGGTCTCACTAGGAAATTCATAGCAAATATTAACACCAAAGCAACATTGGAACTTTCTAATGAATAAAATATTTGAATTAATTAAAGATTTTTAATTGAAAATATGAAATGAATAGATCAAATAGATATTTGTTGGCAACATAAATGATTATTTATTTTAAAGGTACTAATTAAGACTTTTGTTAATTGCTGATTCATAAAGCCCACTCAAACCACCTGTTGATAAAATTGACTTTTATTACTGAAAACTGTGGAACATCACCATTCTGATCGAGTCTTATTCACCTGTAGGAGGGATAAGTTTACTACACGCACACACACATACACACACACACACACACTCACTCACAGGTGTCACTGAATCTTAGTATAATAATTGAACTATGTTGCCCTATATTACATTACTCTCTCCTAAAAGTAAATACACTTTGGATCATGAGAAAATTGAAAAATTCAATAGTCATGCATATATTCCCTTGAATGCAGAGCTGTAGAATCTCTGGTACCGAATTCTAAGATAGAATGTAGAATCTCTTATACCAATTTTTACAATTGTACCTTCTTGGGAATATGTGTATGGATAAACATCTTGATTCTAATTTTACAAAAGCAGCACATTCAATCTATTATTGTTTTTCTCACTTTTAATTTATTAAAATGTGAGCATTCTTTAAAATAACAAAATTCAAGTAAACTAAAGTAAAATATTAAGGGATTATATTTCCTTATAGTACTCCTAATGAGTTGTTACTTTACCTGTCAACTTACGTAAGAAAAAACTATATGAGCAATTATTCCTGCTGTTGAACAAAACAAAACAAAAAACTCATAAATTTTGAAGCATCATAAAGTTCATCTTACCAGATGCCTTATGTTTCCAGAGGCAGAGTGCTTGTCTACTTCAGTTGGTGCACTTCAGGCTCTGATGACTTGTCTACTCTATACCTAGTTTCCCAAGGATAATGTTCTGAACCACCTCATCAATCATCCCTACAACATGTTTTCTTTACTTTAACATGTCCAACTTACTTTGTGAGTTCATTGTTAAAGGCCTTTTATCTCACCTGTTTCAGAAAAAGCTTCTAGAACAGCCATCAAGATTTTTAATGAATTTGCTACTTTCCATTAAGTCACTCTATATCCACCTGACTGATGTTGAAATGGCTGACTGCTTCTTTTACTGTTGAAAACTGAAATGCCAAGGTCAAGGTGAGCTCCACTTAGGCCATGGTATACTGGCACTTGTTGTCACTCTCTGGCCTGTGTTTCTCCAGGAGGTTGGCAGGGTATTATTGGAGAATTCTCTTTATAGAGCTTCACAGAAACTGAACTTTATCACTAGCCAAGATACACTGAATTTGTAGAACAAAATCAATACCTAGGTGTAAAATATTTCTATGATTGTGGCTGCCACATACTTTAGATTTTACACATTTGTATCAAGATACAAATGTTTGCTTTATCCTTATAAAAAAATTTTCATTTTATATTTCTCTCAAAGTTGTGATAAAAATTGCAACTCTTTCTTACTGTAGGTAAATAAATATTCTATAATTGGAAAAACATCATTTTTCATTTTTAAAAAATAAAGCATCTAAGTCATTTTCAACATTTGGGACAGAATTTTGATCCCATCTCTTTAAAAAATACCATAAATAGCAGAGCGCATTGGCACAAGCCTGTAATTCCAGCACTTTGGGACGCTGAGACAGGAGAATCACAAGTTCAAAGCCAGTCTCAGCAAAGGTGAGACACTAAGCAACTCAGTGAGACCCTGTCTCTAAATAAAACACAAAATAGAGCTGGGGATGTGGCTCAGTGGTTGAGTGCCCCTGAGTTCAATCCCTAGTGCCCTCCCCCACAAAATATTATATACACTAAAATTCACAACTGATATAAAAGTCACATCAGAATATTAGAGCAACACAGTCAATACATGAATGGCTAACAATTCATTGATCATTGGCAAACCAGTGATAATATTTATTAAACTAAATATAATAATAAAAACAATAAAGTACTAAAAGTTATTAAATGCATTAATATTGTAAAATTATACTGTAAATATTTTAAATTTATTTTCTACTCTTCAGATTCAAGGCAAGTAAGTTTAATTTGCTAGTAAACATCTAGTTTCAAAAATTCAACAGTCTACCATATATAATAACATACATAACATAATATTTTAATGTCATATGAAAAAATTAAAGAATAGAATATATTCAATAGAAATTAAGTATAAAATATGTGAAAATTAAGATTTATTTTAAAGTACCTTATATAAAAATTGATAGTAAGTTCCTTAAGTAAAAATTAATTGAATACACAATTAAGTTAGCATAATTTGGCAGTAAAGCATGGAATTTGGAATATTTATTGATCAAAGTGCTAAGTCAAAAAAAATAGCATTTCACAGGTCTTCACAAAAATAACCATAGAAATTAATAAAACATTCTAACCTCCCATTCATATAACTGGCAAACAAGCTGGCCACAAACTTATTTTAGATAAAAATGGAAGTTGAGACAAAAGACTGTGACCCTAGAATACACTTTAAAGATTAGAAAGATAAAAAGAAACAAGTCTATTATAAAAGCTATAAAAAATCTGTAAAATTTTATTTATGAATGTGTTTCCATCCCATTTTCAAACTGAGCATACACATAATCTCAGCAGAGAAAGGATGGTTCAGAATAAAGAATTGAGAGAATGGGATGAATGTTCAGGATAGGAGCCATGCTTTCATGTTATATTGTAAAATAAAACTGACTTATGTCTTGTATATGGTTAAAAATATTTTTAATAATTTTATCACAATATCATCTAGTAGATTATCTTCAATTCCTGAAAAGTTCCTTTCTTAATTTCCAGAATAAAGATAAAGATCATATCCCACAAACGATTTTATGTGTGTGTGTCTGAAAAACATTCATAAATTAAATTCTTCAGATTTTTTACAGCCTTCATAATAGCCTTTTTTTCTTTCTAATAAAAGGATATATGACATATATGTCATCACCACTGTTTTCAAGATTGACTCCCAACATATTTCCACTAAAAAGGGAATAATATAATCTATGATTATATAATAGAATTCTCACATTCATATTTTTCCAAATACTAGAAAATAATGCTTTTACAGCAAAACAAATAAATGTAGTCAATACTTCTTTTTTCTGGTGTACAGAAAACAGTCAAATATTCTGGGTGTATTGGAAAAAAGTTGCCAAGGGAAACAGAATTATCTTTCAAACTTGAGCTAAAAGAGAAGGACCAAAATAAATCCTTGGTGCTCTTAGATGTCTTAAATTTATTTACTGAGGAATGAGTCAAAATGAGGATTTTTAAAAGTACTTCTAAAAATTTAAAATTTTCCAACAACACCCTTCTTATGAACTTGTTTCTATGATATTATAGAAAAACCTGAAGTCATAGATTAAATTCAAATTCTGATCTAACATTTAGAACAAACTAAAAGTGCTCAACAAATTGCTTTGAACTTACAAATACCTTTATTTTACAATGTATTTACAAATAAGGGTTAAAGGAACTGTTCGTTTTTAACTGAATAATCTTATCCAATATGTACTTCAAACATAGAGAGTATTATATACTATATATAAATGCAATTAAAATTGTCAGCTTAATCGTAATATGACACAAACCTAAGACAAGTTAAATGACATTGATTTTCAAAACATATTAAGTTTAACTGATAAAAGGAAATATCTGTAGTGGACGGGACGAAAATATGTGTTTCCTAGCCTTCATACATTCAGGTCAGGACACATGCCTGAAACAAAGAACAGTTTAGCAAGAGAAAATCAAGTAAGTTTATTAACAAGTGCAGTTTACATCAGAGGGAGAAGTCCCAGCTAAAGGCAACCCAAGGCTTATGTAAGACCTTCAACAAAAACAATACATTTCAGCAAAGTGACAGGACAAAGAAGAAAGCAATCACAGGCTTCCAAAGGGAAAAACTGAGAAACAGAATGAAGTCTACCTCCAGATTCCCCTGTTGTCCTCATCTCTGAGCTGGTAAGCAAGCACTGTAATGGAAAATTTATACCCTGTCTTTAGGCATCAGAAGTGCATGGAGCCAGAGGAAGGCCTTTGTCTTTAGATCCCTGTCTCACTTTTAGGCAAACAGACAAGGAAAGCTGGGGACTCCCTGCATTTTGATTGACTTCAGCTCAACAATCCTTTGTCATTTAGGGAGAAATATTTTGGTTTCCTTCACTGCGGAAATAATTAAGAAATTCTAGGGAAAAAAATACATATTGTTCTTTAGTGTTATATTACTCAAATAAAAATGACTGCACATTTTAGAAAGAACAATTGATCAGAATATATTACACAGGGATAATATTTTAAAAATCAACTTTGTGATTTCTTCAAGTTAAAGGAGAGCATATCATTTCATGGGTTATTATATATGTGTAAAGTTAAAGTGAAAACAAAGTTTGAAAATTCTATCTTCCCTAAACAGAAAAGGTAAGATAGTTTGCAGTTAAATTATGAACTTGGATATTAGTGCATTCTGACACATTTAAGCTTTTTTATTTATTTTAAAGAGTGCTTAAAACTGTTTCACCAATTGAGACTCATTACTTTTCCTTGATAGTGTTTGAACAAGTGTAATGAATTTACTGAAAGTACATTGCATGTTTCCCTGCAAATATATTTAGTTTAAATTATGCATACTTTAAATTCAAAGTACCCATAAGATATTTGTGTTAAATTACATATGTTAAAATGTTAGCTAGTATTTAAATATATATATATATTATATATAATATATATAGCTATAGTTTATAGTTTATAGTTAGCTATAGTTTTTCCCTTTGGAAGCCTGTGATTGCTTTCTTCTTTGTCCTGTCACTTTGCTAAAATGTATTGTTTTTGTTGAAGGTCTTACATAAGCCTTGGGTTGCCTTTAGCTGAGACTTCTCGCTCTGATGTAAACTGCACTTGTTAATAAACTTACTTGATTTTCTCTTGATACATATATATATATATATATACATACATACATATATATACATACACACACACACAGTGGCAGGTTTATTAGATATTTGTTATCAGTATTCTCTCTTCAGGGTTCATTTAGCCACAGATAATGAAACCAGATAAAATGGCCTGTCCAAATGCAGACAGTGATTAGTGCCAGATGTTGAGGTTCTTTGTTGAGGTTTCCCATCAAGCTCTGTCAAATCACTGCACAGTCTCTTGCTTTGGATTCCAATGTCCAAGAAATATATTATAATTGGAACTGTGAAATAACATCAGCTTCTAACAAATAAGTTCTCCAAGCAGGAAAAAAGCTAAATGGATAATGGTCTTTTTCTTTTCTATTTCCTTTTTTTTTTTAAGTACTGGGGATTACTTTACCACTGAGCTACATCCCTTCTCTTTTTTCATTCATTTTGAAATGAGGTCACACTAACTTACTGAAGCTGGCCTTGAACTTGGGATCCTCCTGCATCAGCCTTCTGTGACACTGGTACTATAGATGTGAGCCTCTACACTGGCTGCTGCTGCTGCTGCTTCATCTTCTTCGTTTTTAAAATAATTCCCTTTCTTTCTTTCTCCCTCCCCTTACCTCTCTCTTTCTTTCTTTCCTAATGAGAATCATGCTTCAACTGTTGAAGCACAGAAGCACTACAATTTTATGACCCATTTGGTAGAACCTGCTCAATTGGACACTTGTGTTTGCAAGGGAGGCTAGGGAAATTATAAAAATGAAAAAAGAGAGAAGTTCATGAATGTTCTTAAACATAATGAATCAGTGTGATGTTATGGACTAAGCAAAACTAGATTTCCAATACCAAAGAAGAGAAATAATTCATAGAAATAAGAAAGAATATCTATAATGTATGTATTCTTTTAGAATCCCAGCAGTACAAAACAAGTCCATTTATGCAAGCCTTTTCATTTAATAAATAACTAATGATGAATTTTTTGGTGCATCTGAGTCCTTTGTAAATTGTATGCTAAAATTGTATCAATAATTTCTTAAATATTATCTGGATAATATTTATATCATTGCTAAATATAATTCACTTTAATTTAGAGATATCATAACTAGTAAAGAAACTGTTGAATCAAAGAAATTTCTGTGTGTGTGATTAGACTCATGATTTCTGACACTGGTATTTCTGAACACTCACCTTTTGAAGAATGTTGTATATATTGGTCAATAAACTTATTGAGTGAATTCTTTAGTCATATTCAACTAAATTGCAAACACACACGTGGCAAATGCTGATATAGTATTCTAATTCAATGCAAAGAAGATTCATCTATCTACTAAGTAAGGCACACAAATATATATTTCTACCCTTTTAGAAAAAACAGTTTCATGTCAAAATGTCATTTGTTAAACTGAGGAGAAAAACTCAAAATGCTTGTATGATTTTTAAAGAAATAACTTCAGGTGCTTTCAATGCATGTTAGAAAAGAGATAATTATGAGCATCATAAATTTATATGATGTCTTTCTAAGTAAGCATTTAATTATATCAGCCCAAGGACAATTTTAGGTTCCATATAATCTGTGAATTTTAGAGGTAATAAATAGACTGCCTCCACAGACAAAGTGACATTTTAGCCAATGAGGGATTGGCTACTGAACAGCATGACATTTCTCCCTCCTGTTAAGATCAAAGTGACAAGTCTGTACTTTCATCTGCATTTGCAGACTGTACGAAGGTGATGAACTTTAACACGTATGCATTATTAACACAGAAAACAAAGATGCTCATAAATAGATAAGATGATGCTGCCTGTTAAATGTTGCTGTACCTGAATTGGCTTTGAATCATTGAACATTTAGTGATTTTAAAATAATTTACAACAATGGATAACACAATATTACTCCAAGTAATAAAGCACTTCTCACAGTTGCACAGGTTTAGTCTTCACCAAAGGGCCTACACACTTGCTAAACAGATTTGCTAAGAGCCTAATTATTAGAACCAGAGAAAATTGATTTACGTCCAAAATCTAGTATTCCATGACTCTGTAAGTTTGAGACATTCATTTATCCTCTCTGAAACTCACTTTTAAAAATATTGTGGTCCAATACACATACCATATGATTTCCCTTCTGAGCCAATTCTAAGAGTACAGTTTAGTGTCACAAAGTTTCTATATATCTTTGATGAACAACTATTATCAACATTCCTCCAGAAGTATTTTACTCCTAAAAAAATGAAACTCTGTACCTATTCCTTCCTCCCCTTATATTGTGACAACCAGCATTCTACTTTTTCGTTTTTTATGAATTTGATTCTTGGCAGCACATATAAATAGAATCATACAATTTGTCCTTTTGTGAATGGCTAATATACCTAACACCGTGTTCTCAAGGCACATCAAAGTTATAACATATGTCAGAATTTCCTACCTTTTTAAGGTTTAATAATATTGCATTGCATGTATATACCACTTTTTAACCCATATGTGTATTGGTGCAAACTTGGCACACTTGGGGTGTTTCTTCCCCTTGGCAATTATGAATAATGCTGCTATGAAAATCAGTGTACAAATATCTCTGCAAGTCCTGCTTTCAATTCTTTGAGGTATATACTCAGAAGTGAAATTTCTGGATCATCTAGTAATTCAGTTTAATGCATTATAGAACCCCCATACTTTTGTCCATGGTGATTGTACCAGGTTACATTTTCACTAACTATAACCAAGAATTCACTTTTTCCATATTCTCACCAATATTTGTCATTTATTTTTTTATAGGAATCAACCTAATGAGTGTGAAGGAAACTCACTTTTACATGCAATTAATAATACCTACACCACAGTATGGTTTTATACAATAGTTTGCTTATGCTTAGAACATTTCATTTGCTAATGTCATTTCCATGCTTTCATGATATTCCCAAAAATAAGGTGTTCAAATTTCTTCTTATAAGAGCACCAGTCAGACTATGGGTGAGACTAAAGCCTCATTTAATCTTAATTGTCTCTTTAAATTTTCCATCCTTAAAAGAGTCACAGTCTAATATATTGGGGGATAAGAGTTCAATGCAGGAAATTGGGAGAGAGAGACTTCATCCCAGAATATTATTCATGTAGAGAATTTTAAAGCAAATATAGAATAATTATATCTGCTGTGTGCTTAGAAGTAAACCAAA
>CM053410.1:71089000-71127125 GCA_028644305.1 Xerus rutilus
ATTAAATTTTCTATTTTTTCTTAATTCTCAAAAAAATGAAAGTTTAGGAATTCTGATTCTTTAGAGAGAAATACATTATATTTGTTGGTATAGAAATAATAAGTAGTGTTAATAAATAGTTAAATGATATCTAATTGTGAAGAAAGAAACTATAAAACAGTAACGAAATTGTTTTAATGTAGACACTTTGAAAAGCATATTACTATGCTCTAGAAAGAAATGAGAATTTCTAGGCAGCAGCATATTTGTGGTGACTTTATGAATATCTAGAAGAAATATAAAGATGGTTTGATAAATTAGATTTGTTGTTGAAACTGTAATTTTATAAAATAGTATAATAATGTTTTGCCTGAGAAAGAAGTTAATTTTGACTTATTGGAATATCTCTAGCTGAATGTGTGTATGTGTCCAGTAAAAAAGGTGGCAAATAGTGGCATAGGGATGAGACATAAGGTGTGATAATCAGATAATACTGTCAAATTTTTATTATGAAAGATAGAAGTCTTTGCAGAACAATAAACTGTCAAGACATGTGCTTGGCAATACAGGAGATAAAAACATTAGGAAGAAAACAAAGCAATGATTATATTCCCACCAATGTCCTACCAATATTCAGATCATTCATCAGAACACACTATGTTGTAACAATGCTTATATCATTAGTCACAACATAAGTTTTAAAAATTAAGGCTAATTGTTAAATATGTCTTTCAAGTGCTTAGCTGTTAGAGAAATAACTGGTCTACCGTTGTGGAGGGGTCAACCATATAGGGTGTGGTTCTATTTGAAAGAGGGGAAGAGTTCTTTTAAAAATTTTTCAAAACTACCAGAATTACATGAAAACAAATTCATGTGAACAAGAATAAATGTTGAGGGTTAGGGATATAGTTCAGTGGTAGAGTGCTTGACTAGCATGTGTGAGGCGCTGGTTTTGATCCGGAGCACCCCTAAAAAAATAAATAAATAAGTGCTGGACCACAAAACTAAAATCTTTGTGGTATATATTGAAGATCATTTCACAAAAATGCAAGAGACAGAGACTATATTTTTACACCACTACTCATAAGTAACCACAGTTGCAAAATTATAATAATAATGGTCATTTTAGCTATCATTTTTCATTTGACTAATAGCACTTCCTTCATATAATTGCAATCCAGGATTCATCATGTACTTCAATAGCCCCATAAAATTGAGAATATGAAGAAATCCAGTGTTCCTGTATCTTCAGTATGACTTGAGTAGTGACAAATACTACTCAGCCATACTCAGCTTCATTTTTTTGGCTCCCCTAAACTCTTAATATATTTTATATCATTATGCTTTAAACTTTCCTTTAGCCCACATTATTCTGACATCAATGTGCAATAGAATGCATGATTTCAATTTTTCCTACAGGACTCTGATTAGGTGCTACATTTCAACAGTTGTTTTGTGTGCTTTTGGGGTTTTTTACTGGTACTCATTTTTTATCACTTGGTTCCAGTTTTCAAACTGTTGCCCCTCCCTTCTGCTGATAACATTTCTTTCCAGCAATCTGCACTTTGTCCCACAATTCTGCTTCCTCAAGTCTTCTGGTACACTGCTTAACATGTCTGGGTTCCTATCTTTCCTGGCCCCTTGAGTCCATCTCGTGAGATCTGAGAAAATTCTCAAGAAAAACCAACAATAAACAAAAGAGTCATTACTATGTTTCCTAAAACAAAGGTCATTCTTTAACACATACTTTCACTCCCAGCTGAACGGTCTTTTCTTTGCTTGTTTGTTGTTAACTCTTAGCCATAAAATAAAGGGCCTTTGGGACGCTTGGTAGATTTTTAATCAATCCAAATGTTATACAAGCAAATGCTATAAACATTATTTTGTAGATATAATTAGGATTCATTTTCTTGCCCATCTAATTCAGCATGAAATATTTGAATCAAGCCAGGCGTGGCACACATCTGTAATCACTTTGGCTGAGACAGGAGAATTGCAAGTTCAAAGCCAGCCTCAGCAATGGTGAGCTGCTAAGCAACACAGTGAGATCCTGTCTCTAAATAAAACACAAAATAGGGCTGGGGATGTAGCTCAGTGGTCGAGTATCCCTGAGTTCAATCCCTGGTACAAATATATATGTATATTTGTATTAATAAACTAAATATAAGTTTGAGTGGGGTTCATTTTTACTCACAATTATCCAGTACCTTTAGAGAAGCAATTTATCATAGTGTGTTTGATTGCAATATTAGTAAATAATTGAACTTTTAATACATTTACTTAGTAGTAAAAAAAGTAGATTTAGACTGAAAGGGAAAAGAAAATGATACTGGTTTATGACAAAATTCTCTGAAAGAAAAGAAAGTTAGTCACCAGGCTCTGAACATGTGGGTGAAGGGTGGATACAGTGAATTGTGCAGTCACAAAACACACAAAATATCTTCCTTCTTTTGAATTTGCTTTCAAAACTAACTTTAGTAGGACAAAAGAGGTTATTTTTTGAACTGAATGTGATCATAGTAAAAGGCCCTAGATTTCAATGAAAGTTCAAGACTTTGAAATTCCATTAAAATCAACTAAATAGAGGAAATTCATTGTAGATATTTGATTTCAATTTTCTCATCAGATATTTAAACTATTAAACTATTGTGACTTAATTCACTCTACTCCATTGAGAAACATGCATATATGAAACACAGAGGTAATTTATATATGACTATAGGTACACAATGGAAAAGAAATGTTGGATATTTTAAAGAATAAAAAAGGATAAAATTATTAAGGTTTTAAAAATTAATATTAATAAAAATTAATATTATTATTTACTAATATAAAAATAGATATTATTTTTCACATCCTCTGTGACAGTTTATTCAGGGCTACATGGACCAGGCAATGAGGGGATTAAGAAAAGACAAACAGACACAAATAGAGAAAAAGTCGGGGCTTGGTAGTTCAGCCTGCCTCTGGTGGAGGAAGACTGACCAGAGCAAGCTTGGTATGTTTATTATATAGGTTTAAACATTAGAAGGATTTGTTGTAGAAAGCCTTTTTAAGATAAACAAAATGAAGTTGAGGGTAAAACAACTCAATTAGAACTGATCAGCTTGCTCCCATAACTCTCTACCTCCAGGCAGCAGGCATTTGAATTCATGGTTATAAACTGATAAAATTCCTTGGCTAGCAAGGAGTTTCCCTTTGAAAAGGGCATCACCATACAATTGGGAAGTCTCAACAAGCACCCTTGCACTGAGAGTTCTCCAGAGGAGTGTTACACCAGTTCAAAGTCAAAACATTACCTTGGTCTCAAAATTACTACTAAATTTATCTTGAGAATTCAAGGAATGAAAGACTTCTCACAGGAACCTGCTTCACCAGTCAGAGTCCTCAGGATACTAGAAACACAGTGAAGATGAGATGAGCATGGTGTCCACCAGGAACTAGCGGCTCTGCTTCTTGTGAGGAGATTCCTACCTTTACATCATTCATTACCAATGAAATGTGAATCCTTTAGCCAAATGTCCCCAGATTAACAAGGATTCAAGCTCACTGCTTGAGATTTATAACTCACTACACCTAACCAAAGTTGCCATTCTCCATACTGAAACTTTTCATCAAGGTTGAAAATGAGGTATCATCTGTTGTAAAAATAAACTCAATAAACTCAATAAGAGTTTATTTTTTACTGACAATTTCAGAACCATGTTTTATGCAGGGCTTGATTCCATTTGTTATTTTGTAGGGGGAAAAACTCACTAAATTATTTTACTTTAAATACTGAATAATAATTTTTGTTAGGGTTTATTTTTTTAAAATAGTTCAATATAGGCCATTATCTTGTAGATAATTAAGATAAAAGCAAACAATCTAGATAGTTAAGAAGTCACAAAATGTTGCTTGTTATTTGTGATATTTTTATCACTGTATTGGAGATATTTGTTGATTTTTAATTTTTTATATGAACCCTTGAATCGTTACAAATATAGTCTTTATTTCTCAAAAACGTCACTGTCTGCA
This sequence comes from Xerus rutilus, assembly GCA_028644305.1. NCBI lineage: Eukaryota > Metazoa > Chordata > Mammalia > Rodentia > Sciuridae > Xerus > Xerus rutilus. The sequence goes on from CM053410.1 coordinate 71,092,997, forward strand.
TAATCATCTTAGCTCATTATTCTCTAAAATTATTAGTCTCTATTCTGGCCAAATATCTTCCTACCATACGATCTCTGTACCAGCTATTTGTGGTCAACATTTTTTCACAGTATTTGCATGAGTGATTTCATCCTGCCAATCAAGCTTCAAGTTAAAAGCACTTTTTATAGAGGCTTTCTCTGACAACGAGACCTGAAGTGGAGATTCTTCCCCAGTGTGGAATATAAATTTTGTGTGGATATAAGCTTTGTGTGCATATAAATTTTAATATGTCTTAGGCAAATATCTGGGAGTGAACTGTTGATTTTTTCTAACTGTATGTTTAACTTTATAGGAAAACTCCCAAACTATTTATCTCCCAATTGATCTTAATGTTTTATATTCCCATCAACAATAAAAAAGAGATTTAGTTGATATATAGCCTCAAAAACACTACATATTAACAATCTTTAATTTTAACAGGAATGTGATAGTATACACTCATGGGTTTGGTTTGAATTTTCTAATAATTAATGATATTGAGTATCTTTCCATATGCTTATGCATTATATATTATGCTTACTTATGTATATGTATTACATGGCTTTATATATATAAATACATGTATTTATAATATATATTTATATATATGCTAAATACATTTATTTTACATTTATATATAAATATATTTAAAATACATGCATTTTCTATAAAGCCATGTAATACATATATATATATATGCTTTATAGAAATGCATATATATAATACACACACACACACACACATATATATATATATATTTAGAGAGAGAGCCAAATCCATTCATACTAGTTTGAACAAGAAAGAGAATTAATATTCTTTAATTTCCCAAGGAAAAAAGACACAGAAAAATTAACCACAATCTATTCTTTTACCACACACACAAATAGCTAAAATGGAGCATACACGTTTTGGTGAAATGCTGCCCTAATATTTGTAATTTATATCAAATCAGGTTGACTATCTTATAATTCAGTTAAAAAAAATATATATTTTGGATATAAATCCTTTGTCAGGTACATGCTTTCAAATATTTTCTTCCAGTCCATTTCTTGTCTTTCCATTTTTGTCACACTGACCTTAAAGTTCAAGAGTTTAACTTAACTTTTGGTGATGTCAAGTACACATACTTTTCTTCCCTTGTTTATGCTTTTGTGTCTTATCTAAAGCATTTGGCACAACTCCAGGCAAAGATTGGAAATATTTTCTTTAAGAAAGTTTAGGATTTAGCTTTTGTACTTAGATCTCTGAGCCACATTAACTATTTTTTGTGAATGGTAAAAGGAAAGAATTGTGGCTCAATTTTTCTGTATCAATTTCTAGAGTACCATTTGTGCACATTTGGGGAATTTAAAAGAAAATAATTTTCTCTTCTGTTCAAACGAGTCTGAATGGATTCGACTCTCTTAAAGTAACAAGATAGCCCAATACAAATGGTTTATTGAAAAGAGTAAAGAGTTGAGACATGAGAGAAAGACAAAATGGCCAGGTCAGTAGCCTTTACTAGGAGGCTTTAACTGCATCCTGAAGAACAAGGAATCAATGCAGTTTTAAGACAACAGGGGACATGGTCATATTTACACTTTAAAACACACTCTGGCTTTACAGAGCAGGGACAGTATATGGCTTGCTGCTATCTCATTTATAGTTCTATTTATTTGCCACAAAATCTAAACAAAGAAATAGAAAAGCATTCAAAGAGAAGTTGAAGAACCCATGGTTATAAATATTTCTTCCTTTGAGAATTAATCATTGTCATGTCACTGTGTTGAATACTAGGTAACTTAATCCAGTATGCTCAAACTTTATAAGTTCAGGGAGGTAAAGCTGAAAAGAATGAATGAAAACTGCTTTGCCAGAAAAGATGAAATTGGCCTTTCATGTATTTGTTATTGGTAAATTTTACTTTAACAAAGATGAACTGCTAAATATAATTCATACATGGTATAAATGTGAGTATATGAATTTGAGGCAAATAAATACAGCAAGACTTTGGTATATATGCATGCATACTATTTGCAATCATGGGCAGAAAGTAAAGAAAAACATTAAATGCAGACAAAATCATTCCACATTTCCCAATGAAAAATTATAAACATATCCCCAGAAGCAGTCAATATCATGATGGAAGAGAGAGAGAAAGAAGAGAGAGAAAAGGAGAAAGACATGAACTTTTTTGTAGGAAATTGATTATGTGACTTTGTCTTAACCCTAAAGGGAAAATGAAGTTTGATTTTTGTTTTAATGGAATATAATCCAATATTCCCAATTCACATTCTGAGAATCACTGACACTCTTACAAAGGAGGACAAATTATTTAATTTTAGGCAGATGGATAAGTAGGTGAAATATGGTACTATTCAAATGTGAGATCACTAATTGTTGTTGAACATTTTGAAGATGTTTTACTCAGTATAAGTTGATTATCATGAATTAGGATGTGTGCTCATCAGAAAAGGATAAGTGCTAAAATATTATTTGAACCATCATAAGATTGTAGGGAAAGCTTTGAAGATTTATTACATTAATCATTTTCTCATATGCTAATCACACTGTTTGAGTCTATACTTTCTTTACTATGTTTTTTAATTATATCAAGTGAACCTCAGCAGATTTGACAGAAATACCAACACTATGTTTAGATTTTTTAAGACTGTCATTAAGACACACAGAGAATATAGTTTCAAAAATTTATACTTGGAGAAGATTAAAAAGTTCTTTTAATTAAAGAGTAGATCTAAAAATAAATAGGTGTATGTGGTTTATAATATATCAAAGAAGTTTTTTAAAAGTTTTGTTCAGAAAGACATACATTACTAAAATATCTTCTTAATAATTACTTGGTTATCTTAGTTCTTATCCATTCTTTACTTTTTATGCTTTTTCATTCTGATTTATTTAGGGTACTCTCCTCAGAATATTTTACATATTTCTTATGCATTAGTCAGTGTCATTTTGACCAGCCAACCATCTCCCTAACACTATTTGTTGAACAAATTCTGTATTTTCTGCAACAGCGGCATTAATTTCAGCTACTTCTCCTAATAGAAAATTGTTCACTAGCAGCTCTCACACTTTTTAATGTACAAAACTCATTTCACTCATACAATTTTGTTCCAATTTCTGGGACAAAAAAAAGCAGCTCCCAAACCTTCCTATGCAAACTTGCTGACTCACTGTTCCAATACCATTTTCTGTTATTCGGTCAACAGAATTTATGGTGCCAAGGGTTAGCTTGGTCCTGGCAACAGAGACTGGAGAGAACTGAACGTAGCTCTTGCCCATTTTCTGGGTACAATATTACCAGACTTTGATGAGAAGTAGAATTTGATAGGACTTCAAGATTTACAAATATATTGAAAGTATTAAGAAATCAAGTTCAAGGGATTCACTACTACTAATTCAACCAGAAAAGTAGCAGCAGATGATTCCCAGCCGCTCACTGGGAAGTTGCTACAATTCTAAAGTCTCAGGGAGAAATTCCAATTGTCTTATTTAACAATAACAATATAGGTGGATTTCCACAGCTCTCCAGGAAGCAGATGTGTCTAGTAACAATTACCTCTGAAAATTAATGTCTTATACACCTTTTTCTACCTCCCCAATTTTTCATTAGTGCCTTTCATTGGCAAATTCCACCCTTTTTATTGATAATCAAGAAACCTAAAAAAAAAAAAAAAAGAAACCTTAGAAAGGTGTGTGTTTAAAAAAAAAAAAAAAACATGTAGCCAGGCGTGGTGGTGCACTCCTGTAATCCCTGCACTTTGGGAGGCTGAGACAGGAGAATCAGGAGTTCAAAGCCAGCCTCAGCAAGGGCGAGGCGCTAAGCAACTCCATGAAACTCTGTCGCTATATAAAACACAAAATAGGGCTGGGGATGTGGCTCAGTGGTCAAGTACCCCTGAGTTCAATCCCTAGTACCAAAAAAAAAAGTTACTGATGGAAAATGGACCATTTGAATGATTTCTGCTTCTGCTTCTAAGTAGTGGAAAAACTGAACTCAACCAAATGTGTTTCATGTTTAGAAAAATAATATTATAAATAATAAAACTATCATCCATAGTAGAATAATTAGATGATTAAATAATAAGTAAAAGAACAAATTAATAAGATTTATTTTACACATTTTAATATATGAATGCAGTGATTTACACATTAGGTTAAAATTTCTTATATTAGGATGATATTCAAATAATCACAAAAAGCATTTTAGCCTTTCTTGCACTTATCTCCAATTATTTTCTAAACTCCACTAAACTGCCAGTCCTAGGTTTCTCAGCTCATGTGCATTTAGCTCCAGTTAGTTCTTTACTTCAATTAGATTTGTTGCCTAATCTCCCAATTTCAAAGCACTAGAATTCATTGTTCTTAGCTGGCTCCTCAATGGTGAAAATCCTATATCCTTGCTGATTTGGGGGCTGCTGAATGCTCTTATAGGAGTTTTGTAGGGCCAATTTAAATTCTGTTTTTTCCAAGTGTGTCTTTATATGTCTTTGTCCTAAGAGCACAACACCTAATCACTATTTAATCCCAAAGAGTTTTAAAAGGACTAAGGAACTTTGACATTTGTATTAACAGCTGGACTACAGTCATTCAGTCATTAAATGTCCCATGATTTTGGTGAATGTCCTAGAGGAAATTACATGTAATTTCAAGAAAGAATGGGGATAGGTTCACTATTTTATGATTTTTGCAATTGTTTAAGTGTGAATTCTTAAAGGACTTTCATCATAAATGGATTTTATTTCTTGGTTTCTTCTGGATTGTATGGGGTAAAAGACGGTGTTCCCAGGAAATGTTAGCTTGGCACTACAAAAGCTCCCAAAGTCTGGATCTCCAGTGAGGTGGGTTTGGTAGAGGAACAGCAGGCCCATTTTGATCTCATTTTCCAATTATTCTCCTATGTGAGACAGTTCCCTATATAATATAAAGATTACATAATCGAACAAGCAACCATTTTTTTTCTTTTGCTTATGCAAACATCAAAGTCTCCTGAGAGGCCTATTTAGCTTATTTTGATACATCACTTTAGAAGTATAGTTGATTATCAACAAATGGTTGCTCAGCTGCTTTTAGAGGAACTCAAGTTTTCCTTACAGAGATTTTTAATTTTGCTAAATAGAATACATAAAATGTATTTGCTTAAGAGAATTCTCTATGTACAGAGAAGTTTTGCTTGAAAAGGGAAAGGAAAAAGAGCGAATGCATGAGAAGACAAAGACAAATAATTTTTAGAATATGGTAGAATATAAATCTTAAAAGTGTCTAATGTTCATTTTAGTAATTGAAAATGAAATTGTGAAAACTTGTGAACCTTTTCTTCTCTTTCTTCTTTCTTCCTTTTTTCTTTAGTAGTCATTGATATATGATCGTGACAAATGCTAAGAGCACTTTCAAGGTAAATGACTTCTAACAGAGAATGCCCTTTTAGATCCAGTCATTCCTAATTTAGGCTATGTGACAGGTTAATTGAGCACCCCGAACTTGGTGGAGAACATATGTAAAAATTTTACTTTTCTCTAATAATTGCCACTAAATATCTGCTTAATTTCTCTTTTTGTCTATTTATGCTATTTGAAGATCCTTATGAAAGTGGACACGGCAATTTACGTTGACATGGCAATGGTAGTATAGAGCATATATCACAGTTTAAAATTTTGGTTTTATTTACAGTCAAATTTTAATCCTATTTACGTCAGCTTTTTCATTGCTATGACTTCTCAGTCCATAGACAGCAGCTCTAGGTAGAAATGAAGCCTGAGTGTGGCAGAGGAAAGCAGCTCGCATGATGATCAGACAGCAGAGAGAGAGGCCCCACTCTACAAATACAAAATATGTACCCCAAAGACGTGCCCCCCCAATGACCCACCTCCTCCAGCCACACTCTGCCTACCTTCAGTTACCAGTCAGTTAATCCCACCAAGGGATTAATTCACCAACAGTGTTAAGGTTCTCATGACCCAATCATTTCTCCTCTGAACTTTCTTGCATTGTCTCACACGTGAGCTTTTGGGGGACACCTCACATTCAAACCATAATAAATCCCATCTCTGTTCCCAGTACCTGGAGGTGTAGAGGCTAACAGACCTATTTTTACTTCTCTTCCCTCACTCTGTTTCCTTTATACCAGAGCTAGGAGTGGGAATGATAAAATTGGAAGATGTATTTATTTCCTATATCTGCTTTAACAAAAGTACCACAAGTGGGGTGGTTTAAAACAATAGAAATTTATTCTTGAAAATTATCCTGGAGGATAAACTTCTGAGATAAAGATGTTGGCAGGGTTGCTTTTTACTCAGGACTTTGGGGTAGATTCTTTTTCATGCCTCATTTCTAGTTTTGAGTGACTGCAATTCATTTCAGTAGGTCCATCACTCTAGTCTCTGCCTCTGTCTTCAACGTAGCATTCTCCTTGTGTATCTCTATCTCCTAAGAAGGAAACCAGGTATATTGTATTAGGGGTCATTCTACTCTAGTAAGATCTCATCTTAAATAATTACACATACTGTGAGCCTCTTTCTGAGAAATGTCACGTACATTTTGAGGTACTGGGTGTTAAGACTTTAACACACATTTTACCAAGGACACAGTTCAACCCATATAGAAAAAGTATACACACAAGAAGTACTTTTCTTAGATATTGACCCTTTAGCACTCTCTGAGCTCTTTAGTGTGTACATGTGTGATTAGTGTGGTGGGTTGCAGTGTCCTCCCTATTACATCATTTCCTGTAGTGGGAAATTTTTCATTGACCATGCCCCACCCCCCAATCCCCACTCAGCACCTGTTTCTGTGGTTCACCCACAATCTTTTCCAGTTAGTTGTCTGGTACCTGGCCCTAAGTTGATTAAAGTAGGTGTATAATGGCCTGGAGTTGAGGGTCCTTTAAGGCAATTTGTTGAGGACATGAATTTAAGCAACTGCTCAAAGAAAAAAGAAAAGACTAAGTGAAAACTGTGGAACTAAAAAACAAACTTGTATTACAGGGAATAACCCCACAGTTAACCAGTATGGGAAGAGTAAAGGAATAATCTGGGACCAAAATCACACTACTGCTACTGAAGCAGTCTTCTTTAATTCTTAAGTCTTCAGCTTGACTAGGGTGTTGGAGCAAATCATATCCCTGCTGTCTTTCCATCTTGAGGGTATGTGCCTGGCACCTGTGGGCCGTCATTCCTTGTACCTTGCTGATACTCGGCTTCTTTTCAGCTTTGGCACTTTAGTAAAGAGCTTTTCATCTTTTTTATGACAAGGATGAAAATATCTCTTTTAAAATCCTTTTTCCAATGACATTTAATAGGCTCTATTTCTTCAGTAAGATGCTCTCTCATTAATAAGACCAATAGTCCCTGCCAGAACAAAAAGCACTAGTGTCCTAGACACAAAGATAAATTTACTTCTCTCCAATTTATCTCCTTCAAAAATAAGTATTCTTCAAACCCTTTTATGTTTGCAGTAGATTCAAAAGCATTTCAGGTCAATCTATCACTGAATAAATGGTATATTCACTTATCTTCACATGTTCAAAACTTAAGCCTCCTCTTAGAAGGAAGTCTATTTTTTAAATAATTTTAAAATTAGATGAGGACCTGGTGCAATGGTGCGTGCCTGTAATCTCAGCAACTTGGAAGGCTAAGGCAAGAGGACCACAAGTTCAAAGCCAGCCTCAGCAATTTAGTGAGGCTCTTTCTCAAAATTTAAAAAAAATAAAAATTAAAAAGGGATGGGGATATTGCTCAGTGGTTAAATACCTCTAGGCTCAATCCCAACTACCAAAAATAGAATAAAAATAAAATAAAAATAAATAAAATTAGGGGAGGAAGATCTCTGGGAACTACTAAGCATTTTCCCAGTTAAACAACCTAAATACTTGGGGAGGGGTATCTTTGGAACATTTTCTCCTATTACCCACCTGCTCTCTAATATCTTTAGGGTTTATAGATTATGAAGACATGAGAAATGAAGCAATGTGATATTACTTCCCTAACACTCTAGAGCAACGGTGACTAATGAATATTGTTTTTCATAAACACTAGACATTTGGCTGCTTAAAATAAAATAAGCATTGTGTTGGGGACAAATTTTAAAATTTCTTAGATTTATTAATTTATTAATTCTTAAATTTATGAAATTCAGCAAAATAAATCCCTCTTGTGTAGATTACCATGTTAATTAACATATGAAAGGATATGAGGAATTTTACAACCATTAGCCATATAACATTGATTAATTTAGACTTTATAAAAAAACTTTTGGCCAGAGAAGTTGCTTCCAACATACAACACTTCAGCAGTTCTAGGACATAATTTTTTAAGGCTTAACATCTTTAGAAGTGTGAGAAAGAAAGTTGTTAAAATTTTGTTCTCACTGTTGTTCCAGTGGCAGCACTGACATTTATATTACTACTTACGTATGCTTAAACTTTTTCATGGCTTTTCACGTTGTTGTCACTTTAGTTTGGTTTTATGAATTGTTGTTATCACATTTGTTAAATTTAATAGCCACTTAAAATTTTCCCAATTTGCTTTCTGAACTATGCCATGGAAATCATCTAATTAGATCAAGAAGTTCTTAAGAACTTATAGAATGGATGTCATTGATTTGGAAGCAGATTCAGGAAAAACAAGTAGAACTCTCTTTTAGGAAATAACCATTGAGCCGGGCACAGTGGCGCACACCTGTAATCCCAGCAGTTTGGGAGGCTGAGACAGGAGAATTGTGAGTTCAAAGCCAGCCTCAGCAACGGCAAGAATCTAAGCAATTCAGTGAGACCCTGTCTCTAAATAAAACACAAAATAAAGCTGGGATGTAGCTCAGTGGTCAAGTATCCCTGAGTTCAATCCCCGGTACTCTCCCCACCCAAAAAAGAAATAATCACTGGTATAACAACTATATGATATCTAAGAAGTTTTGATACATGGATATGGTTTTTGCTAAAATTCAATTTCCTCTCTCTTTCTCGCTCTCACCCTCTTTCCTTAAACACATGTGGAAGCAAGACTGAAATGAAATGATAAAGTCAATTGATATATGTGAAAAAAAATTCCTAGATCAGTCATACTTAATGGAAAGCTGACTTTTATCTTTCATAAAATACCTAAGCTATTCTTAATTAAAGTCATGTACTGTAAGCAGGAAAATATACATAATAATTATCCACTTTGCAAATTAAAAGCATTGTTACTACTTTTTTTTTTCAAACAGATTTTGATTGTGCCTGTGTTGTACGCTCAAGACCCAAGACAGATGATTCAGAGTGATGGTTAAGGAGTGGGCACAGTTTTTAATTTGATGGTCAGAGGAGATATCACTGAAAAATGAACATTTGTGTAAACTTGAAGAAAATGAAGAGGTTATCTATTTAAAATATAAGTCTTTTAGGTAGAAAAGTATTTGACAAGTTTCAGGGCAAGCAAGGAGCCCAGTGTTTCTGGAGTAGGGTGAGTGAGGGAGAGATTAGTAGAAAATGACATCAGGAAGCTAAAAAGGGGCAGACCATGCCAAAGTGAACAACTATCCCAATTTGACTACTACTGCTCTTGTTTTAATACTGAAAGCCCTTTCTAGCAGTACGCTCTCAATCCCAGGAAAACCAAGACATTTTGTCACCCAGTAAGGATGTTTTAAAGCGCTATTTAATAGTTTTAAGTAGAGGAGTCAATCTGTCAAGAGAGCTGATAAAGGCACCAGACACATGCCTCCTTCACAAAGAATGATCCACAACAAAGAATAAACAGCTACAACCTCATAGTAGTATTTGGGAGACAAGGATACTATCATGTGGAAGAAACTGAAAAATTGTGGAACACTGAGACCCCAGATAATTTGGTAAAGAAGGGAACAAATTTTCATGCATCATCAATCTGGACCAGTTTGCATTCAGGCAAACCCTGCCATAATAAGGAGAAGGTACCTCTAACAGCCTACATTGGCATTGTGGGCATCTAAAATTTTTTTGGCTGAGGAATCCTGCAGGCCTTTCAAGCCATGAGCCCAGTTGGCCAGCTGTCAGAGAGTATACACCATTGCACTGCAGAAGGGAGAAGTTAGTATTACACAGTATCATTTCCCACCCAGGCTGCTGCTGCACAGCACCATTTTGAGGCCAAACACAACATTACCCTGCCTCCTTTTCCATGCACAACTCAGCCTCTCAGGCCACTGGGATGCATCCGAGGGGCCCTACAACTGTATAGTCCTCTGAGACTGATATGAGTGCATTTTGCCACGCAAACATGCAATCCATGTGGCTTTACAAACTGTACCACCCTGGCTCAAGGCCCACTGGAGTAGCCCCTCTCCTGAGCAGTCTGTAGAGACAGAATATTCTACTGCTACTGTGTACATGCACTGTACCACACCTGCTGAGGCATGCTATAGTCACTCCACCAATAAGCAACCCAGAAAGATTGACAGGCACACTCATGCCATCTTGCATGTACACTACACCACACCTTCCTATTCCACTGAAGTGTCCCCACCCTCCTGTAGCCCCTGCAGGTCAGCTTTCTGCTACTATAACAAATAACCTGAAATAATCAATGTGTACTTTGACTCACAATCTTTTTTTTCTAAGTTTTTTTTCTCATTCCACCATCTTTCCTGACCCCATTCCCCGTCCCCTCTCCCTCCCCTTTGACCAAATTTCTTCTGTTTTTCCTGTGCCCCCTCCCCCATTATGGATCAGCATCCACTTATCAGAGAAAACATTTGGCCTTTGGTTTTTTTGGAATTGGCTTACTTCACTTAGCATGATATTCTCCGATTCCATCCATTTACCGGCAAATGCTATAATTTTGTTCTCTTTTATTGCTGAGTAATATTCTATTGTGTGTATATATCACAGTTTCTTTATACATTCATCTATTGAACGACATCTAGGTTGGTTTCATAGATTAGCTATTGTGAACTAAGCTTCTATAAACACTGAAGTGGCTGAGTCTCTGTAGTATGCTGTTTTTTGGTCCTTTGGGTATAGACCCAGGAGTGGGATAGCTGGGTCAAATGGTGGTTCCATTCCAAGCTTTCTAAGGAATCTCCATACTGCTTTCCAGATTGGTTGCACCAATTTTCAGTCCCACCAGCAATGTGCAAGTGTGCCTTTTCTTTCATATCTTTACCAACACTTGTTGTTTGTATTCTTGATAATTGCCATACTGCTTTCCAGATTGGTTGCACCAATTTGCAGTCCCACCAGCAATGTACAAGTGTGCCTTTTCCCCCATATGCCTGCCAACACTTGTTGTTTGTATTCTTGATAATTGCCATTCTGACTGGCATGAGATGAAATCTTAGTTTTGATTTTCATTGCTCTAATTGCTAGAGATGTTGAACATTTTTTCATATATTTATTGATTGATTGTATATCTTATTCTGAGAAGTGTGTGTTCAGCTCCTTAATCCATTTATTGATTGGGTTGTTTGGGGTTTTTTTGTTAAATTTTTTGAGTTCTTTATATATCCTGGAGATTACTACTCTATCAGATATGTTTGTGGCAAAAATTTGATCCGAGGATGTAGGCTCTCTCTTTCACTTCATTGATTGTTTCTTTTGCTGAGAAGAACCATTTTAGTTTGAATCCATCTCATTCATTGATTCTTGATTTTACTTCTTGCACTATAGGAATCTTGTTAAGGAAGTAAGGTCCTAAGGCAACATGATGAAGATTTGGGCCTACTTTGTATTCTATTAGCCGCAGGGTCTCTGGTCTAATTCCTAGGTCCATGATCCACTTTGAGTTGAATTCCGTGCATGTGAGAGATAAGAGTTTAATTTCATTTAGCTGCATATGGATTTCCAGTTTTCCCAGCATCATTTGTTGAAGGGGCTATCTTTTCTCCAATGTACGTTTTTGGCGCCTTTGTCTAGTATAAGATAACTATATTTTTGTGGGTTTATCTCTTGTGGGGGTTGCAGTCCGTCCCAAGCCAGCAGGTCAAAGGGGTACCCCCACATTCACCTAGCAGTGGAAGTTGGGAAGAGTTGGAGCTGATTGGTTGTCTGTTCCCAGCCCTCTGCTGCTGCAGGACAATCAGATACACCAGGGAGTCAAGTGAAGGCAAGTACTCCTATATTTGCGGAACAAGCATTCAACTTATAGGGCCCTTCGGCCAATCAGAGACAATGCACGTAGACAACAGCTGTCCATGTGGCAAGGCACGTAAGCCCCCTGAATTCTGTCCAGGAGCTGCACGTTCACGGAACCAACAGTAAACCGATCACATAGTTCCTCCTTCCTTTGTGCCTTTCCCTTTTACACACAATGGCTAGTCATAAGGGCGTAACATAGAGCTAGCTCCCCACAGTCTCTGTGTTTTCTATTATGTACCATTGGTCTACATGTCCATTTTGGTGCCAATACCATGCCATTTTTTTTTTTTTACTATAGCTGCATAGTGTAGTTTAAGGTCTGGTATTGTGATGCCTCCTGCTTCACTCTTCTTGCTAAGGATTGCTTTGGCTATTCTGGTTCTCTTATTCTTCCAAATGAATTTTATAATTGCCTTTTCTATTTCTATAAGGAATGACATTGAGATTTTAATTGGAATTGCACTGAATCTGTATAGCACTTTGGGGAGTATGGCTATTTTGCCAATATTGATTCTGCCTATCCAAGAGCATGGGAGATCATTCCATTTTCTAAGGTCATCTTCAATTTCTTTCTTTAGTGTCCTGTAGTCCTGTAGTTTTTATTGTAGAGATCTTTCACATTTCTTTTTTTTTTTAATACCAGGGATTCAACTAAGGGGTACTTGACCACTGATCCACATCCCCAGCCCTATTTTGTGTTTTATGTAGAGACAGGGTCTCACTGAGTTGTTTTGCACCTCGCCATTCCTGAGGCTGGCTTTGAACTCGCGATTCTCCTGTCTCAGCCTCCCTAAGTGCTGGGATTACAGGTGTATGCCACCACACCTGGCCCTTTCACATCTTTTGTTAAATTTATTCCCAAGTATTTTATTTTTTTGAGGCTACTGTGAATGGGGTAGTTTTCCTAATTTCTCCTTAAGAGGATTTATCATTGATGTATAGAAATGCAATTGATTTATGGGTGTTGATTTAACTGCATATGGATTTCCAGTTTTCCCAGCACTATTTGTTGAAAGGGCTATCTTTTCTCCAATGTATATTTTTGGTGCCTTTGTCTAGTATAAGATAACTATATTTTTGTGGGTTTGTCTCTGTGTCTTCTATTTTGTACAATTACTGTACTGATATATTACTGGATCTATTTATTAATTCTAGAAGTTTTCTGATAGAATTTTTTGGATCCTCTAATTTAGGATCATGTCATTGGCAAATAATGATAGTTTGAGTTCTTCTTTTCCTATTCCTATCCCTTTAGTTTCTTTCCTCTATCAAATTTCTCTGGTTAGTGTTTTAAGGACTATGTTGAATAGCAGTGGTGAAAGAGGGCATCTCTGTCTTGTTCCCATTTTTAGAAGGAATTTTTCTCCATTTAGGATGATATTGGCCTTAGGTTTAGCATAGATAGCTTTTACAATGTTGAGGTATGTTCCTACTATCCCCAGTTTTTTTAGTATTTTGAACATAAAAGTGTGCTGTATTTTGTCAAATGCTTTCTCTGCATCAATTTATACAATTATATGATTCTTATCTTAATCATATACTTATCTTGATGTGATGGTTCATGTTAATTGATTTCCATATGTTGAACCAAGATTGCATCCCTGTAATAAACCCCACTTGATCATGGTACATTATTTTTTTAATTTGGTTTTATATGTAATTTACCAAAATTTTATTGAGAATTTTTGCATCTATATTCATCAGAGATATTGGACTGAAATTTTCTTTCTTTGATGTATCTCTTTCTGGTTTTGGTATCAGGGTGATTCTCACTTCATAGAATGAGTTTGGAAGGGTTCCCTCCTTTACTATTGTGTGAAATAAGTTGAGGAGTATTGGTATTAATTCTTCTTTGAAGGTCTTGTAGAACTTGGCCAAGAAGCCCTCTGGTCCTGGGCTTTTCTTGGTTGGCAGGCTCTTGATGGCATCTTTTATTTCCTTACTTGAAATAGACCTGATTAAGTTGTGTGTGTCCTCCTAGTTCAGTTTGTGTAGGTCATATGCTTTTAGAAATTCGTTGGTGTCTTCAGGGTTTTTATTTTACTGGAGTATAGATTTTCAAAATAGTTTCTAACTATCCTCTATTTCAGTAGTGTCTGTCATGATATTTCCTTTTTCATCACTAATTTTAGTAATTTTTATTTTATCTCTCCTTCCTTTCATTAGGTTGGCTAAGGGTTTGTCAATTTTATTTATTTTTTCAAAGAACCAGCTTTTTGTTTTGTCAATTTTTTGAATTGTTTCTTTTGTTTTCATTTCATCAAATTCAGTCCTGACTATAATTATTTCCTGTCTTCTACTTCTTTTGGTGTTTGTTCCTCTCTTTTGTAGGACTTTGAGATGTAGCATCAAGTCATTTATTTGTTGACTTTTTTTTTCTTTTAATGAATGAGCTTAATGCAATGAACTTTCCTCTTAGCACTGCTTTCCTATGTCCTAGAAATTTGATATGTTGTATTGGAGTTTTCATTTACCTCTGATGATTTTTTTATCTCCTCCATGATGTCTTCTGTTATCCATGTATCATTCAATAGCATATTATTTTGTCTCCAGGTTTTGGAGTAGTTTCTACATTTTAATTTGTCATTGATTTCTAATTTTATTCCATTATGGCAAGATAGGATGTAAGGTAGTATCTCTATTTTTTTTATTTGTTAAGAATTGCTTTATGGCATAACATATGATCTATTTTGGAAAAGGACCCACGTGCTGCTGAGAAAAAAGTGTATTCACTCATTGATGGATGAGACTCTATATATGTCTTTTAAGTCTAAATTATTGATTGTTTTATTGAGTTCTATAGTTTCTTTGTTTAGTTTTTGTTTAGAAAATCTATCCAGTGGTGAGAGAGCTGTGTTAAGTCACAAAGTATTATTGTATTATGGTCTATTTGATTCTTGTAGTTGAGAAGGGTTTGTTTGATATACATAGATGCCCCATTATTTGGGCATAGATATTTATGATTGTTATGTCCTATTGATGTATGATTCCCTTAAGAAGTATGAAATGACCTTCTGTATCCCTTTTCACTAACTTTGGCTTTAAGTCCACTTTATCTGATATGAGAATGGAAATTCCTGCTTGTTTACATAGTCAATATGAGTGATGCATTTTTTCCCACCCTTTCACTTTCAGTATGTGGATGTCTCCCTGTGAGATGAGTCTTTTGGGTCTTTTGATGAGTCTATTGTTGGGTCTTTTTTTTTTTAGTATTCAATCTGTCAGTCTACATCTTTTAATTGATGAGTTTACGGCATTCACGTTCAGGGATATTATTGAAATATGATTTGTAATCTCAGTCATTTTGATTTATTTTGGTTTTTACCTTGATTTTTTTTCTCCTTTGATTGGCCTTTCCTTTAGTGTAGTTCCTTTTTTTATAGATTTTTCTTGTTGGTTATATCATTTCCTCCTCAAGGAATGTTTTGGTGAGTATGCTGTGTAATGCAGGCTGTCTCACTGTAAATTCTTTCAACTTTTATTTATTATGGAAGGTTTTTATTTCATCATCAAATCTGAAGCTCATTTTTGCTGGATTCTTGGTTAGCATCTATTTTCTTTCAGAGTTTGATATATGCTGTTCCATGATTTCCTGATTTTTAGGATCTGGGTTGAAAAATCTGCTGATATCTGAATTGGTCTCCCCCTGTATATAATCTGATTCCTTTCTCTTGTGGCCTTTAAAATTCTAGCCTTATTCTGTACGTAAGGCATTTTCATTACAATGTGCCTTGGTGTGGATCTGTTGTAATTTTGTACATTTGGTGTCCTGTAAGCTTCTTGTATTTGATTTTCCAATTCATTTTTCATGTTTGGAAAATTTTCTGATATTATTTCATTGAAGAGATTATGCATTCCTTTGGTTTGAAACTCTGTGCCTTCTTCTATCCTGATAAATCTTATATCTTGTCTTTTGATGCTATCACATAATTCTTGTATGTTCTGTTCATGGTTTCTTACCATCTTCACTGTGTGGTCAACTTTGTTTTCAAGGTTGTATATTATATCTTCATTACCTGAGGTTGTCTTTCAAGTGATCTCGTCTGCTGGTGTTGCTTTCTATCAAGATTTTTATTTGGTGTATTGTTTCCTTTATTTCAAGAATTTCTGATTTTTTTTTCACAATCTCTAGCTCTTTCTTAAAGTAATCTTTTACTACCTGTATTTGCTCTCTTATCTCTTTATTGGAGTGATCAATCATTGCCTTTATTTTCTTTCTTATTTCTTTGTTGAAGTGATCATTTTTTGCCTGTATTTGCTCGCTTAAGTCATTCTTTAATTCGCAGGTCATTTTAATCACATACATTCTGAATTCTTTCTCTGACATTTCATCAATTGTGCTGTCAACAGATTCTATTATTGTAGTATCATGGTTTTGGGGGCTACTTTCTTCCCTTGTTTTTTTATGTTGATTATGTATCTTCATTTCTTACAATGCTGATCTGTGGTTTTGCAGTTTCTATTCTATAATCTTGTAGTGACCCTATAGATTAACTGTATCTCACCTTGGAGTTCATTTCCAGTCCCTGCAGGTGTTCTCAAATGGACACTACTGCCACTAAACATGGTGTTGGCGTTAGTGGAGGTAACTCAAGTTGGCAGTGGGGGTGGCCTAAGATGGATACAAACACTTTCAGTGATGGGGCTAAAAGGATAGGACTTATAATGGTTTGGGGCTAATTGATCAGAAGTGCAGCACTGTAGTGTGCTGAGCTATGGAGTGCCAGTGTCACTGTGTCTAGGCCCTGTCCGTTGTCCCAAGGTGGAGGCTACTACATAGGAAGAGCTACGATGATGGCTGCAGTGTCCCAAGATGGATACAGGAAGAGAGCAACAGCATGGATCTCCACTCTCTGCAGGTGCGATCCTGGGCCTGGTCTCTCACAAGCCTATGAGTGTGGTCCTAGGCCTGATTTTGGCCTGGGCTCCCTTTAGGGGTCCCTGGTGGTGGGCCTAGGCCTTGGCCTCAGCTCCTGCAGATCAGCAGGAGCTATGGCTCAGAACCGTGTGAACACTCTTAGAGCTGACTTAGTCTCTGGCTCCCGCAGGTGTCCTCAAAGACAGTCCTGGGCCTAGGTCTGGGTTCCCCCATGGTTTGGAGGATTGGCAGGTAGCAGTCTTGGGCCTGGCATTGGCTGGGCTTCCATGGAGGTCCCTGAAAGTGGTCCTGGGCCTTGGCCTGTTCTTCCACTAGTTGGTTGACTCACAATCTTGGGGATTCCATTCTATCAGCAGTTGTCTTTATTTATTTTAGGCCTGTGAAAGGTAGCACATTAAAGCAGGGGCATGTGACATTGAAAATACTCAATGCCAAGCGAGGAAGCAAAGAGAAATGAAGAGATTGAGTCACAACATTCCCATAGAGGTCATGACCACACTGACTTTAAAACTTCCCCCTAGTACCCACCTCTTAAGGTACCACTATTTTCCAATAGCACTGTGCTGGGGACCAACCCTTTTCCAGACAGATCTTAGGAGGATACTTAAAATCCTAACTATAGTAACCTCCCACATTCATGGATTAGAAGAATTAATATTGTTGAAATGCTTGCATAATCCAAAGTGATTTACAGATTCAAATAAAAACCCATCAAAATAATAATGTCATTCTTCACAGAACTAGAAAGAACAATTCTAAAATTCATATGGAAGCACAAAGACCCTCCCCCCTCAACTATCCACAGAAATCTTGAGCAAAAAGGATAAAGCTGGAGGCAAAGCAATACCTGACCTCAGGATACAGTACAGGGCAAGAGTAACCAAGGTACCATGATACTAGCATAAAAATGACATGTATAACAATGGAACAGAGTATAAATCCTGGAAATAAGTTCAAATATCAACAACCAATTGATTCCTGACAAAGGCCACAAAAATGTACTTTGGAGAAATTATAGCCTCTACTATAAATAGTTTTAGGAAAACTGGATATTCATATGCAGAAATCTAAAACTTGACCTCATTTTCTCCCATATACAAAAGTCAATTCAAAATAGTTGTGACACCCAAATGTAAGACCTGAAAACTGTGAAGCTATTAGAAGAAAACATCAGGAATGACTTTAAGATGTTGGTATAAACAATAATTTTTGTATAAACTTCAAAAGCACAAACAATAAAAGAAAAAATAGATCAATGGAATTATGTCAAACCAAAAATCTTCTGCACAGCAAAGGAAACAATTGGCAGAGTGAAGACATAAGTTACAGAACAAGGGAAAATATTTGCAAACTATACATCCCACAAAGAATTAATATTGAGAATATATAAGAAATTCAAAATATGAGTCGGACGCGGTGGCACAAGCCTGTAATCCCAGCACTTAGGGAGGCTGAGACAGGAGAATCGCGAGTTCAAAGCCAGCCTCAGCAATGGCAAGGCGCTAAGCAACTCAGTGAGACCCTGTCTCTACATAAAACACAAAATAGGGCTGGGGATGTGGCTCAGTGGTCGAGTGCCCCTGAGTTCAATCTCCAGTACCAAAACAAAAACCAAAAAAAGAAAAAAAAAAAATATGCAACAGCAAGTGAACAAATAATTTCTTAAAAGAAGGGCAAATGAACTAAATAGACATTTCTCAAAATAAGAAAAGGACCAACAAGTAAATGAAAAAAATTTTCAACATCACTAGTCATCAGCAAACTCAAGTCAAGACCATAATGAAATGTCATCTCACCACAGTCAGAATGGCTATTATCAAAGAAGCCTATAATAAGAAATATAAAATATAGAGAAAAGAGAACTCTTATACACTGCTGGTGAGAACATAAACAGTACAGTATTATGGAGAACAATTTGGAGTTTCTTCAAAATAAAAAATATATATATTTACCGAATGATCCCACTTCTAGGTATATACCTAAGGGAAATAAAATGAGCATATCAAAGAAATGTTTGCAGTTCCATATTTACTGAAACAATATTCACAATATCGAACATATGGACAAAAACTTGATATTTATCAATGGATGAACAGATAATGAAAATGTGGTATGTATACTCAATAAAATATTTTTTGGCCATAAAAAGAACAAATTACTGTCATTTGCTGCTAAATGGGTAGAACTGGAGAATATCATATTAAGTGACATAAGACAGTTACAGAAAGACTAATGCCACATGTTCTCTCTCATATGTGAAAACTAATATGTTGACCTCAGAGTTGGAAGGAATAGAATAGTTATCACTAAAGCCGAGGAAAACTAAAGAGGAGAAGCTATAGGAGATTTGACATCAGTTAGGAAACTTCAGATAGACAGAATGAACTCTAGTTTTCAACCATGCAGTAGGAGGACTATGTTCAAAACAGCCCTTTATACATATTTTTAAGAACTGAAGAGAGGAGCTCAATAGCTCCAAACATCAAGAAATGATAAGGAGATGAAAAAACTAATTACTCTGGTTAAATTGTTGACATTGTATTCATGTATTTTAGTGTCCCAGTCTACTCCATAAATATATTCAATTATTACGTTTTAAATAAAAAGTAACAATAAAATAAACAAAAAATATATAAATAATCATAAATAAATAATTAATATGTGTAATAGATATAACTCCAATGTGCTTGGCCTGATGGGATGGAATTTCTATAAACTGTGGATGGTGTCATAAGTCTATAGAGAAAAACTGTTTTGGAAACATTAAAATTAAGACATATGCCAGTGTTTTGAAATATATGTTTGGAATTCACAAGACCAAGGTTGAGAACTGTCAGCCTACAAATGATATCAAAATCATGAAGTTTGATAATTAGTATAGATGTAAAGGAAGGACAGATATTGAGCCCTAGAGTACAAACTGAATATAATTGGTGAACTTTAAATAGCAGTTTTATTAGACTAAGAAGTGAAGATTGATTATATTGCATTTGTGAGAGAATGTAGAATGGGATGAGGAATTAGAAACAATAAATATTAGTTATTTCAAGTGTCTTTGCTGCAAATGGAAGAGAGATTTGGGGCTGTAGTCAGCTTAAGACATGGGATAATACATGTTCTTTTTAATTAAGGGGGATATAATAGAAAATGAAATAACTACTTAGTACAGGAGGGAAAAAAGTCAATGAGGAAGATTATAATGGGAAAGAATGCTATATTTATATCCTTAATTTTGACAAGTAAAATGTAAGATAAATGGTTAATTTTGGCAATTTTGTGATTTTAGCCAAGCTCTACAAGAAAATGGCAAGGATGTTGGAGAGTATATGCATGTGGCTACAGGAATGGCCATGAAATATTAAGTGTAAGAAAAGAATGTGAGGTTAGTGATAGCTTTGAATAGTTGATAGATTATGAATCCTAGCAGTCTTGACAAATTCTCGTAATTCGTAGATGGTCATGAGGAAAGGAATTAGTGGTAATCAGAAAAATGAGATTTTTCACTTAAAATGAGATCATGATAATGCATAAACCAAGGGCATATGCCTGAAAATGGGTGATTCTTTGAGCACAGGAGATAACAAGGTGATAATTTAAGAGCCACTCATGGAACTTAGAGAATTTTGTGTAGGATGATTTCTACATTGTATGGATAAATCATAGTGCCGGGAGTGATATGAAGACAAAAGCAAAGATGAAGGTTCTTGCTCTCAGTAGGTAACAGAAAAAAATGAGGTGTGATGGATAAATACAATCTAATGACACAGAATTCAAGCTTGGGGTGTTTGAAGGAGGAAAGAGGAAAGAAGGAGAAAAGAGGAGCAAAGAAAACACCCATCCTCTTCCACACTGACCTGGAGATTATAGGAGAGGGCAAAATAAGAAACGAAACAAAAAGTAAAAACTCCTCTTAAGAAGGGGCATATATATCACTGACTAATGAGAAAAGCCAAGCAAAAATGCACAGATGACTTTCAAAGACAAAGCCGAAGATACACAGCCTTTTGCTTTTGATGGATTATGGAAGGGCTCCAAAGGATTGGAAAGTTTGAGAAGGAGCAGAAAGGAGATGTGCAAACCTCGTGAGGTGTAGAGGATAGATGAGATGGGGGAGTCACAGGATGACTTTAGCTGATTAAAAAGAAGCAGAGCAAAGGGTATAAAATGGACTGTGATGACCCCAAAGTCACTGGTGTGGGGAGACATGGTATGGAAGTATGAAGTGGTGTTAGCTAAAAGATTTGTCTATATCTTCGTCTTCATCTGCAAATGAAAAAAGTAGACACTCAAATTTCAAACTGTATTTTCCCAAGATCTTTTTCCTCCTTCATATAATGTGCAAGTATCCTGAATCTTTTAATAAATGACTTCAATTTTTGATCATCAAAGTGCACTAAAATTTTCACATTGTTTTTCATATTGTATATTCTTTTTTATAAGCAAAGAACTCTTAAATTCAAGAAAATCATGAAAAGTTTTTTAAAAATTAAGTCATTGAACATTCAGCACAATAATTTTTCTTCAGTGTTATTTCCTTCCTATAACATTGTGATAAGAAAGAGAGTAACAGGTCCTGCCCAAGCTAAGACACACACTAATATATTTCTGTTTACAGAATTAATGAAATACATTATAATTCACTCTTTCTAAAATATCTCAGCTATGTCTGCACCTGTACCTTGCACAATTACATAATTTCCTATTCAAAAAAGAGAACAAGAGAGGAACTTAGTCTTTGATGTACAGATTGAACAATATAAGGTTAAATTTCATCCTAAATATATCACAGTAGATAACAGCATGCCTGTTGTACAAAAATAAAAGAATGGAAGTGAAAAATTTGTTCTTGGGAAAAATGATACTTAGAAGAAAGTGAGAAAAATTGTACTACCATGGAGAAATACTCTGGTTTTAGCAGGCACATTTACAATAACACACACTAGAGCTGGTTAGAAATGGAAGACAGATTATTGATCATTATTTCATTGAACAATTATGAATTCTGTTCTTCCAAACCAAAACCAAAATGCATACTATGATAATTTTATATTAAGACAAATTATGTTAGGAAACGTTAATTGATATGGAGATTAATTAAGCAGGAAAAGTGAGAGTGATCTGGGTGGTATGAAAGATAACAGAAAAGCCTGAACTGAGAAGTTTATGTTCTGTATTTATTTAACGTATAGTGCTCAAGAGGGAGAAGAAGAGACATTGTAAAGATTCTAGGGGGATGTGTGACAATTTAAAATAGGGCAAAAGGATCAGTAAGTCAAGAATAGAATGCATGAAGACGATTCAACAGTGAGTAAAGTCAGGTCATTTACCTTCCATTGGAAGAAGTTTGACTATCATTATGGTAACCCCAGATGACTAGAATATTTTGAGAGGAGGAGAGACAAGATGTATCTTTCATGTAAATAAATGAGAGTGAACTACAAAGTCAAAACCTAGGTGCAAGATGGGTTTGAAAGTAGAAACTTCCACCAGGTTGTTTGCTATGAAGAAAAAAAAAGTCAGATTCAAGGAATTATGAAGAAATAGCAGAGTTTGATGATGAATTGCATATGGTGGTATTACCAATAAGAAGGCTACAAATTATTTGAGATTCTTGGTTCAAACTACTATAGAATCTTCTTATTTTTTTAGGCTAATGAGTAGAATACTGTAAGAGGAGTAGTTTGATGGGGTTGGAGGAAGCAAATCTCAGAATCATGGTTCTGAATATATTATATTTTTTAAAGAATATTTTAAATGGGCTTAATAATAACGAATAAAATTAAGCAAAATATTTTTTGAATGAGATCCCTGTTTTCAGGGATTTGATTATAGGCCTGCCTTAAATATATATAATTTAATGCATTATATCAAAGATTATATTCTTCTAATATATTGTTTCCTCTATCAACTAATGATGTATTTTACTTGATATTTAGATAGTGACACACCCATGTCAGAGGCATAAACACAGAGGCATAAAATTACACTCACTTTTTCTTTCAGTTTTCATGGATGAGGAGTCCAGATGGGGTGAAATTGATCCTCTGCTCAAGGTCTCCCAAGTTTGTAATGGAGATGTTGGCCATGTGGTGATTCTCATTGCAGGCTCGAATGAGGATGGTAAAAATCAACTTCCAAGCTCATTCAATTTGTTGGCAAGATCAGTTCCTTGTGAATGTATGACAGAGGTCCCTGATTCCTTTCTAACAGCTAGAAGTCACCTTCAGCTCCTGGAGGTACCCTGAGTTCCTTACCATATCCTTCACCCACTTGCAAGGAACCTTCTACCTTTGAAGGTTGCCATTTTCATGCTAGCAGGAATGCATCTGATGCTTCATCTTTGAAAGTTTTTCTTTGATTAAGTAATATCCAGGATAATCTTCATTTTGTTTAACTCAAAGTGAGCTAATTAGTACCTTGATCATAAGAGTAATTCTCATCACATTCACAGGTTATGCCCACACTTAAAGAAGGTGATAACAGAACATCTGCACATGGGAGATGAAATCTTTGAAACCATCTTAAATCATGCCTACCATATCTACCTTAAAATTTCTTTTCTTATTAATGAGATTTAGAATAATGTACCAGCAACAATATGATACACGAAGGTATGGATAATGATATATTTCTTCACTTGATTTGAACTATTTGCAGATATTTGCAATATTTCTGGTAGTATTAACCAATGCTCCAATAAACATTTTTTTATAAAGGTGAGTCAATTTGGTACTTCCTAGAAATCAGATAAAAACTTGGCATTTGTATACATTTTCAGTGGCAAATAAAATTAAGCAACATGTACAATGTAAATACATCACTGGCTCAATCTTTTATCTGAAAGGAAGTTAAAAAGTGAAAATAAAATTTCTTTACTGAAATTCAATACACACATATTTTTCTTATAATCTAAGATCAATGGCATAAAAGATTTTGATAAATGTGCTATTGATATAGAAAGAAATACATAGAGTGAAAGCCAGCCATTACCATGAAGAAGCAGATGTTTTCTTTTCATGTGATACTGCAGGCTTTCATCAGACACTCCTAATTATAGTCTGTACATTGGTATTGCAATTCAAACCATTAACCTTCATCTGAAGCACTAGTTTCTGCATAAGGTACATTGTCATTGCAATGCTCTTTTTCTGTGAAACTCTGTGCTTGCTTGCAGAGTGAAAAGACTATTGAATGGACTTGGAGTTTATTTGCTATTCTAACCCAGAAAAAAAAATTCAATCCCCCAACCAATAGCTCAGAATGAGGCATAAGCTATTTAGTCATGTTCAAGGAGAAACAAAAATATTTTAATTACAGAATCAGTAATAATGTATTGCTGAAAATTAGTTTGGCTAAAAATGAAGAGAAATACAAAGAGAATTAGAGGAATGATTTAGCAGTTCCAAAAGGAATGATGTGCAATTATAATGTACAATTAAATTCAAGGCTATTTTTCACAAAAGAAAAGGGAAAATGGCATGCCCAAATAACACATGCTTTTTTTAAAATGCAGTTTTGGTATTCTTAATTACTACTTAAGATTCAGATTTTCCTTTTAGAGTTATAAGAGCAAATAATCACTAGTTCCTCTCATTTTGGTAACATAAGCTTAATAAAATGGTAGAATATTGCATGTAATAGTTTATGTCTCCTACATGAGTCTAAATAAAAGCTTTAGCAGAAAAATTACTCATGTGCTTTCTCAATTAACCCTTTAAATGCTGTAAGGAAGATATAATGGCAATGAAACCAAAACTTTTTTATTCTCTTGCTAAAAATGTAAGTGTATACAAGTTTTCAGAGACTATCCATATAATAATTTTAATATATATAAATAACATGATATCCTTTATATGGTAGACTTGAAAGAGTTCTTTTAGTATTTTTTTTTTCCAAATGGAAAGTTTTTAAAAGAGATTCCTTTAAATGTATAAAAGGTGAAATGCCTTCTGGCACATTTTGCAGTGTCTCAGATGGAGCCCAGGGCCTGGTACATGTCAGAGAAGTGCTCTAACACTGAGCTACATCTAACCTAACATGGATCATTTTAACTCATTTTCGTCCTATCATCCCGTATGTGGAAAACCTATAAAAACCTAAATCGAGCAACACGTATACCACCCATGGTAAGTTAAAAAACATATTCAAACATTTATTATGTTCCCAGAATTGAAAATATGAACATGATGGGTTAAAAATGCACTTGTCAACTTCAAATTTCAAAGGTGATCTTTTTGGTCAAAATTTTAATCTTATAGGTTGTTTTCTCAGTATAATTTAGACATTTGGAGCTATATTTTCATAGGAGTTGCTAAGAGGCAACTTTTGTCTCACAGTGGAATAAAAGATCACAGGTTTTTGTTATAAAATTGTTTGTATGTTACCTCTATCTTCCATATCCAAAAAAGATTTTTGAATTCCATGATACTAAATTTTTAAAAAATTTATAAAGTAATGCATACTTACAAAGAAACTCAGATTATTAAGAATATTTAAATTAATTTGCTAACAAAACAAATAATTTATAAATCCTTTATATTTTATGGCATTTAGCATTTCAACCTAAACTTCAAATTACATACTGTTACTTCAAATATTTAACAATCTATTTAGATATTACCCTTAAGTTTGTCATTTCCATCTGGTAATAAATATTTGCTGGTGGTTTATTGGTTACTGGCACTACATAAGGCAAATGGTAATCAAAAACAGTTTTAGATCATGATCTCAAATCTCAAATACTTTATATTGTAGCCAGAATATATGTGAAAAAAGTCATACACAATAAGAAAAAGAAAGTGTACAGTTCTTAATTGAGTCAATAGTAGAGTCTACCTCAAAGGTTGCTGTATTGAGATAACTAATACAAGAAATCATCTTAGTTCAATCAATGCTTGTACACATAGCAATAAACTATTTCATCTCATATCTATGAAGCCTGATGATATGAGTGATAATATAATATTTAGTTCCCTCGTTCTTTTACTCTTTGAATGCATTCATTAGTCCCTCATGTGTGAAACTAACAGATCATATGTTAAAAGTCAAATGCTTTATATCAACCTATTTAACTGAATTTGTTTAGTTTTTTCTTCTTTTCCTTTTTGAAGTCAAAAACTAAAGCTGTCAATAAATTCTGCCAGCCAAAAGCAATATGTCAATAAACACAAAATGCCAGTGCTTTAGGATAATTGTAGGAAAGTTCAATTTCTTCAGTGATGGAATTTTCTCACTTTAATGACTCATGGACATTTCATGTATTGAGCAACATAAGCATCAGTAAGCATGACTCTTTGTACATACTTTTTAAGAATCTTCTTATACAACTCATTTAAGTGTATGTAGCAGCAATGCCACAGCACCAGAGTCTAGATGCAATTATTCTATACATGTATATAAATGAATAAAGGTTCAGTGTAAATATATAAATAGACAAAAAGCATCGCATGTTACCATGCAATGAAGTATGATGAAATGAATGAAAAGTATACAGTGTTTTCAGATTATTCATCAAATACATTGTTTATTTCAGCAAGCTGGAAAGAAAAATAAGTTTTGTAGACATAGTGAACGGACACCTTACAGAGTTAATGACACTGCTATGACATAAACTTGATCCATGCCGTCCTTTTCCCCAAACCTAGAACAAAAGTGAACAATTATGTGAGCGTTGCCCTACGTGTCCTGCCTATAACTTAGCTGATGCTACAGCAACCTATGAAGCAAGTAAAATTAACAGTCCCACATTTTACAGATAAGAATTTAAATTCCTTAGGACTACAGAGCTTCGAATTAGCATATCCTAGATTCAAACTTAAGCAGTCACTCCACCGTTGAGCTCATAATCACTATATTCTTCTTCCTCTCTATAATATTTCTGTTCTCTGTTTGAATCCTACCATTTTGCGAGACCCAGCACATTGTTTTCTTACCTCCAGCATATGAACACAGAAATCAATATTTCTGTAGGATTGTTACTACAGAAATAACTAGAGATGGATGATGATGATTATTATGAAGAAGAAAATGAGTAGGTAGGCACATAGGCAGAGTGATGATAGATGGACAGATAGATGATATATGAGCATATGAAGTAACATCAAAGAATGAATCCATATAAAAATCAAAATTATTTCTTCAATTAGCCTGGGAGATAATTGAGACAAAATAGACTGCATACCATTGCATTCCATTTCTTTTTATCATATTTATTTTTATCATGTATTATGCTAACTATTTTAGATGAAATATTCTAGCACAAAGCAAATATACAAAATAGACAATTTAAAAATCACTATTTCAGTTGAAAATAATTTCATTAATCTTAGGATATATTGCTTGAACCCCTATAGATCACACTATGGAACTACTTACAATGAGTTTTCAAAGAGATCACAATGGCATGCTTTACTCATTTTCTAAGAAGTATTTGTACTAAAAGTGAAAATAAATTTGTTTTTGCTCCATATAGATTTCAGCTGGCAATTCAATATGATTCAACTTGACAAACATGTTAATTCCTAAATTTAAATTTAAGTGCTATACACAAGGTAATTAAATATATCAAAATCAGTTTAATATTCATTGATGGTCCTTCCTGAAGGCTTCTCATACATATAGCAGTGGTGCAAAATTGGTAATAAATAGAAAGTAATGAAACTGAATTTTATGACAGTTTATTTCAAATATGTATTGAATTATTTCCTAAAGATATAAAATAATTATTATTTCCTATTTAATCTACTTATACTGGTTGCTTTTACCTTATTTCACTACCAAGTATAACTTTCAAATTTATTATATGTATTCTATATAATTAAAAACCATGAAATTTGTCTCCACTTCATTTCTGAAAAAGATAAGTACTAAATTGTTGTTAAAATATTTTTCTTCCTGAAATATTAAAAATACATTTTTTTCATAAATGTATTTATCTCTCAATATATGTATATGCAAAAAAAAAACCCCAAAAGGATAGGTGTAAACAGAATCAATGTACATTCAAGAGAATACAACTATGC
This sequence comes from Xerus rutilus, assembly GCA_028644305.1. Lineage (NCBI taxonomy): Eukaryota > Metazoa > Chordata > Mammalia > Rodentia > Sciuridae > Xerus > Xerus rutilus. Next base: position 71,121,006 of record CM053410.1, read on the forward strand.
ATTCTATTTTATCAATTTGGATTTAGGGTAGTTTATAATCAGTATGATGAAATCTATGTAATTATGTGGGTACTCTTCCACTTTTTGCAATCTTTTCTCTCCCTTGCTAGAACTCTATTGTCCTATTGTAGAATCATAGTCAAGTTCCATTTTCTCTTAGGAATTTAGGGTATTAGTTACAATTAGTTGTCCATCAATTCCCTTAAAATGCTAGTAAAATTAACTTAAATTTTAATGTTTTCTGTTCATTTTAATATTAATATTTTACTATTAATATTAACAATATAGATTTTAATATTAATATATTAATTTAATAATATTCTTGAGAACTAAATGACGTAGACTCAAAAAAGAAATTTTTACTTTCAAATCTTTAAAATTTCTGCCATGCAGATGTGAAAGAAGCTTTTGTTGAACTTTTACACGTCAACTGGCCCAATCTGCTCAGAATATTGAAATTATACACAAAATCAAAATATCAACAAAGAAACACATTTAAAACATTTAGATTTTGAGTGATCAACTTGAAAAACAAAATATATTAGAAATCTTAAAGGGCACTAGATGAAAGGAAATCACTGTTTTCCTTTAATCTAGGAATTTTTAAGAGGAATTTATTCTAATGATTTTATTGTTTATTATCCAATTATCTTTTATTTTTTCAATAGTAAGTTTTTCCTCCCATTTCCTCTTTGTTTTTAAAAAGGCAAAGAAAAATAAATCACCATAAAACAAAACAGAAACATGCCTTAAAACAATATATTGTAAATGCTGAATATGCTTCTTAGAACAGATAAAGAAGACTGAATATTTTTCCTCAGGGGAAGCTCTTGCCAGAGGTTTCCACTCCACCAGCAAAATATGATTTTTAAATCTTCACCTGCTTTAGGAAAGTGAAGAACTACAGGAGGCTTGTGTTGAAGCTAATGAGTAGAATGGGACTAGTTATACTCTTGACTTTTAGTGTTACACTGGACAAGTATTAGAAGAGAGAATATATGGAGAGCAGGCACTTGAGAATTAGACTTTCAAAAATTTCAAACATACAGCTAGCTATTCCCAATAAAACATGGTGCCTTTTGAACGCAGGAGTGGAAATACTTTAAGGTGTTATCCTTTAAAGAATGTAAACAGAACTTTTGGAATGTTAAAAGATCTACTGTAATTAATTCATCTAAAAATCTTCAATCCTCACTCCCCTCCTTTCCTCTTTGGTACTGCATACTGGGGATTTAACACAGGGGTGTTTAACTTCAGAACAACATCCCTCAGCCCTTTTTATTTTTTTATTTTGAGACAGGGTCTAGCTGTTGTTAAATCTTCCATCCATTCTTTAAAAAAAAAAATCTGAAACCAATTCCTAAGTGGATAAGAGGTGAAAATACACAAACTGCCAGGCAATGATGTTTACTTGTATGCAGAGGTTTGCACAAATTAAATATTTGTGAAACTTCAGCTATTAACATATTATTTATAAACATTGACTATTTTGTTTTTGTATGTGAATGTCAAAACACATAAAACAGGAAAAAATGTTGTTTAGGTTTATTTCTGAGAAAAAAATATTTAAGTGGGGAAAATAGTAAAATTGACAATTATTCAGTGTTTTATATATTTAAAAGGACTCTAATATCACTAGGCAGTTTCTGTTTACATAACATACCAGCAACAAGTGTTATTTCTTTTATTGCTATTGTTTTTGTGTGTAGTACAGTTACTTTCTGAACATTTTCCCTCCAAAAATCAAACAATTCAACTCACAAATCAAAATATGTTAACATTTTTGTTTAAATTATGTAGGAAAACAGACCTTATGGGGAAAATATAAAGGAGTGTCTGCATATACTAATTTTGTCTGAATAAGTATATAAATAATTAGGAAGCATTGTTTTAAAATTAATTTCCCAGCTGGAAATATTTAAAATTGTCTCAATACAAATTGATAGAAAATAAAAAATTCCAACCACCCAAACTTTGGCAAATTGAATACATGATATTTCATATGTTCTAGAAGTTAAAAACAAAACAAAATAATGATGTGTATGTCTGTGATACCCATCCACACACACCAAAAAAAAAAAAAAACTCAAAGCAAAATAGGATTTAAGACAAGCTTGTAATACAACCCACAGTGTATTTTTTCCTAAGAGTATCTTTCATCATCTGCATATTCCCATCTAACCATCCAAATTGTGTGCTCCTTAATGTGGCAACACTCCTTAAAAGAGTTACACTATCTCAAACCCCTTTCAACTTTTTCTTCCTATCTCCTGACCAGACTCTCCTGATTCCCAAACTTCAGTGAAATTATACTTATCTAATTTTTAACAAAATGTTCATTGTTAAAACCAATGGAAAATTCTTAGTTCTCATCTTTATAACCCTCTGCAGCATTGCATAACAGACAGCCATAAAGAAAATGGCTTTGTGGCATTCTCTGGTAAATGGATGGAACTGGAGAATATCATGCTAAGTGAAATAAGCCAGTCCCCAAAAACCAAAGGTCAAATTTTTCTCTGATATGTGAAAGCTACTCTAAAATAAGATAGGTTGGATATAAAAAAGAGAGAGAATAGCAGAAGGATCAGTGGAGTAGTCAAAGGAGAATAAAAGAAGGGAGAAGGGATGGGATAGGGAAAGACAGTGGAATGAATCTGATCTAACATTCCTATGTACATATATGAATATACCACAGTGAATCTCACTATCATGTACATCCACAAGAGACAAATTTAAAAAAAGAACTATAAAACTGTAAGTTAATAGCAGAAAGATAAATGGAATAGAGGGAAGGGAACAGGGGTGCAAAGAAGGAAGGGGAAATACCAGGGACTGAATTAGTACAAATTATATACCATGCTTCTATAATTCTGTCAAAATGCATTCTATTCTCATATTTGACTAAGAAGAATCAGTAAACTAAAACTATTTGTGGATGAATTTTGAAACAAGTATCTTTGTTTTTCTTAGAAATAGGTCCTGTGCTTATTATTCATTTTATCATTTTATATATACATATATTTGTGTGTGTATGTTTATATATATTATTAGTGGCAGAAATCAGCCTTTACTTTTTCATGTTTTATATGAATAAGATTAGAAAGTCTCTAAAAAGTACCTAAATCTATTTTTCTACACAGAACTCCAAAAATGCAATGTGGTTCTTACAGCATTGGTGCTATTTGTTGAAGGTAATATATAAGAAAACGATTGTTCTAATCTACCATTTTATTCTTTGCTCTTTCCAAAACTATAAAACCACAAAATAAAATGATGAAAACATACAAAAAAATTCTTGTAGAATCTGGTGAATGGGAAGTGTCAAAGTCAATTTTTAATCATTATATCTGAACTCCATCATGTGATCTAAGAAGAGTTCCCTTATGGTAGTTCTGGTTTTCTTGCAACAGCATGTTGTTCTCTTAAGGCATTAAAATGTTGCATAATGATTTGCGGTTCAGAAACCCCAGAAATGGAAACCAAACTGAAGTATGTTTTAGAGCCTGGAAACTTGCTCTAGGCAGAGTAAAGTGAACTTGTTTATGTGAATTCAGTTTGTTCTGCACTATGAAGTCAGGCTTTACTTTAGAGTGTAAATGTGAAATCATTGAAAAACCATGATGGAAAAAGGCATGTTTTTATGTATACAATGATTATAAAGTGCAAGATACAAAATATAGTTTATTCAGTTAAATGAATGGAAATAATTCTGGTCTTTTTCCCAAAGATGGATAAAATAATACTTGAAATTCTTAATTATACTCTCAGATTAAATGCATATGGATGTCAACTTTAGCAACTAATGAAAATCAGTAATATTTCAAACAGAAAAGATATACTAGGTACTGATTTCTTCAGTAACAAAAAAGCCCTCATAAATAAGATTTTCTTCAAAGTTCAAGATGCCAATAATGTACTAATTGATTGATTAATGTACTAAGTATTATATTAAAGTAGTTCACAAAAACTCTATTAAATTTAATTCAATAATGTATTACTCTGTGTTTCTCCTTCTTTCCTTTCCCAATTAGTAATCTCTTTGTTTTTTATGCCTGCCTTACACTTACTTGGTTATGTTACAAGTTAACACATTATTTAATATTATGACCCCTCTCCCCAAAAAAAACATTTAAAATACTCTGGGGTCCCAGATTTGGATGTGGATTCAATAGAAGTGGGAGATCTTTTGATGAGAAAGGCAAGTGAATGTAAACATATATGTGGGATCACTTAATTTAAAAAATGGGGATATTTTAACTTGCTTACATAAGAAGAAATGTATGTGAACTTAAGGATCTGCTGCCATGTACATTCTGATGACAGCAGTGTGGCATATACTTCTTTATTCTTGTTCTAGTGGTTTAGTTAAGGAACAACCATGTAATACTAGATGTTACAGATGGTACATACCAAATCCAAGGAATGCACTAAATACATTTTTTTTAAGTCAGATGAATTTCTTTACTCATGGACATGTGATTCAACAAAGGAGAAGAATTCTTGAGACTTTTTGTAGGAATAATAAACCAGAGAGTCCCCATTTCCCTAATAAACTTGATGGTGAGCACAGGAAAGGTCTGAGCTTATGCCATCACTTGAACACAGCAAAAAAGCCTTTGAACCAGAAGGAGACTGAACTGAAAAAATAGATGGGGTGGCATTATTTGAATTCTGAATCAAGCTAAACAGAAGTCTGTGCTATATATCTATGGAATTCCAGTTTTATAGGCCAATGTATCCATTTTCCTTCCCTGTATATTTCCCCCTGTTATTTTTCTTAAGCAAGATTTTAGTGAGGTTTTTGTCATTTGAAACTTAACAAAGTTTTACCTGATCAAAAAGTATAAAGTGACAGCCCAGGATTCTTCCATTCTTCAGAGGAATATACCTCTTCTTTCTGATCATGTGGTTCACATTTGGTTGATAGGTGCATCTAAACATTGTTGATTTGCTTAGGGGTTGGGGTTTCTGAGCTCCATTGAGACCAATAATATCCTTCACTTAGGATCTTTTAAATTGTAACTAAAAAAGTCAAGTCATACTATTGGGAAGAGTGATTAATTTCAAAGTATGAGAGGTAGAAACATTCGTGTTTCTCAATTTATTTTGGAAGTCTGATTCCAATGAGATTAGGGTCCTTGTTATTATAAAATGGAATTATAAACACTAAATAATCTAATAGTGATACATACATATCATTATTATGAATATGAACTTTAGTTATTAATAACCTAATAGTGACATTCTTGGGTGTGAGGGAATAAGTCTATTTTAAGAGTTCGAACATCAGAAAAATACATCAGATGTCAAAACCTAGGGAGTCCAGCACTCAGGAGGCTGCAGCAAGAGGATTGCAAGTTTGAGGCCAACCTCAGCAAGTTAACAAGGCCGTAAGCAACTTAACAAGACCCTGCATCCAAATAAAAAATAAAAGGGCTGCAGGTATGGCTTGGTGGTTAAGTATTCCTGTGTTCAATCCTACTACCAAAAAATAAAATATATATGTTAACAAAAATCTAGGAAGACATAAAAAATGTGAATTCCTCAAAGCTGATTTGATTTTAGAATGAGTCAATTCACATCAGTAGTTGGAATGTAATTTTAGGCACTGGGCAATAGAATGTTTATCAGCAAAACAAGTGTATAATTTCATATGAGATGTGGATATAATTTCACAAGTTGTGGACATATAATGGATGACAAGAGATGAAAACAACAAGAGACATAACAATGAATGGAGATGTCTCATTTATTTCTCTCAGAATCTGTTTTATCTAAACATAGAAAATGGAAATAGATTGGTGATTATGGTAAGAAAAGGTAAATTCCACTTTTCAGCCCTAGTGTGTTTTCTCTTTTTGCTTCTGTAATAAGAATAGAACTTCTGTAATAAGAATAGAAGAAATCAAATTTGCCGTAAGAAAATATAATGCATCTTGTGTTGCATTACAATGTTTATTCAGGCATTTGCCTCATATTTCAAAGCTGTAAAACATAATAGACATCACTGCCAGTCATTTGAAGAATTGAAAAGTTTTTCTTAATGCAGTGATTACCCAAGAAAAAGTACTGGCTAGAATGTTTAATGAAAAAATAATATTTTTGAAATATTTTGCATTC
>CM053410.1:71127225-71186241 GCA_028644305.1 Xerus rutilus
TTGGTACTGGGGATTGAACTCAGGGGCACTCGACCACTGAGCCACATCCCCAGCCCTATTTTGTGTTTTATGTAGAGACAGGGTCTCACTGAGTTGCTTAGCACCTCGCCATTGCTGAGGCTGGCTTTGAACTCGTGATTCTCCTGTCTCAGCCTCCCTAAGTGCTGGGATTACAGGCTTGAGCCACCGCGCCCGGCTATATTTTGCATTCTTTACTCAGATATTGTTCTTCACATATGATTTCCTAAAATGGTAAAAGTGTTATTAGATATTTTTGTATTTAAAAACATATGATTGTGATATTTGTGATCATTAATAAAAAATCTCATATGTGGCTAATTCTGCAGCAAATGACCTATAGGAAATAACATTAATCCTTATGCTTAGATGCCTTCATTATTACAGGAAAACAATCAACTGGAAAACTACATTGCTATTACTATGTTTTTTTCTATCTTTTAAAAATCTTCATTGAAAAACTCATTTTGGAAAGAAAAATTATCTTTTTATCTTCTGAAGTTTCTGCTAAAGGCTTAAGGCAAAAGTTTGAGAGAAAAACTTTCTCTGCCATATTTTAACTGACTGACCTCAGGCAATTTATTCAGCCCCTCTAAAGTCTCATGTTTCCTATTTATAAATATTAATGATAAAGCCAATTTAATAAGCTCAAGAAGATAAAAGAAATAACAAAGCAATGTTTTGTTCTAATACCTGACATAGCAGTTATTCAATTTCTATAAACAGAATGGAAGTCAAGATGTGGTAGAACCTGTATGTAAAGAGATAAATGTTGGGTTAATATTTTTTAATAGAAGGCTACATTTATTTAAAATTACACATTGACTTAGCATGTATCAATATGGTATCACATTAAATTAGTTTAACTTTGAATTTTTTTAAAAAATCATGATTAACATTATAAGTTGTCCCTCTATGAACACAGGAGATTGGTTCTGGGAACCTGTCTCTCCACTCCTCAAATACTAAGATCTGCTGATGCTCAAGCTCCTTATAAAAATGAATGTAACATATGTACATGTGCCATCATGCTTAAAATATTTTCTAAATAATTTATAACATCTACAACAATATTACTGCTATGTAGTCATTGTATGGTATTGTTTAGACAATAATGATAATAAAAATGGTCTATACATGTTCAGTACAGACTCAATTTTTTTCCGTAAGATTTTTTAATCCATGATTAATTGAATCAGAAGGGGTCCCAGAATTGGCTTGGCCAGGTCTCTCCTACGTTGTTCTGAACTCCCTTTCCTACTTGAAAGTGTTCTGGTAGCTGAAGATGTCAACCACAAGGGCAACAATGTTGGGGAAAAAGAAATAGAAGTGCATAAAATATAAATTTTATATGGCTTTAATTTAGAAAAGATGTTGACAGGATTTTAAAGAATTATATTTGCTTCAGAGATAGGGCTTTGTTTTAAATTATTTCAGAATTTAGAACGACTTGCCCTGTAAAAAAAAAAATTCATTTTAAACTTTTTCAGATGTATGAAACACAATTTCTTTTCCTCTTTTGCTCTCCATTCAAAGATATCTGGCATATAAATAATATAAATTTGTATAATCATCAGGCAATCATGTGCTTGGTTTGTACATTTTGGAGAAACTCTCCCTGCTTTTGGCTTTAATTAACAGAGGTTTATAATTATTTCACCTTATCTTACTTATAATATTTTCACTTTGAGTGATACCTCAAATATCCTGCCTTGTTTTTATGAAAATAGGGACGATTTTAATAATATAATCAAACTGTTATGTATTTACTCATATAAACGATTTACCTGATTTATTCTGCTATCTTGCTTGAAAGGCCTGAAAATATTCCACTGAAATAAACCATTAAAAAGAAACACAACTCACTCTTAATATTTGCTGGAAGAATAGTGAGACTCTGCCAAACTTTTGTAAAGTCAAACTTATAATTATCACTCACAAAAGGTAAATTTATAGCACTTAAAGTCGGTAAGGCATTTTCAAACTTAAATACATCACTGTAGTAACTTGACATTGAGTATCATAGTCAACTACTTAAAAAGTACCCTGCACAATTTAAAGCAGGATATGTCACCTCAGCACTTTATATTAATTGAACAAAATTTCACTAACTGGAAGTTGAAGCATTTCATCAGGCACAGATTGTCCCTACCATGCCAGTTCAATGGACTCACCTGGGTCTCTAATGATAATAGAGTGGCATTCCACCATCTCCACTACGGTGAGAATAATAAATGGAAAGTGCTAAGCTTCTTTCTTAGTATAAGAAGGATTTTTATTAAGGAGAAAAATTGATCATGAACAGTCATAATGCTAAAAGTAAATAAGGATCACAAGAATAGTTGAGTAAAACATACTAAAGAATATTTTTAAATGAAAAAATAGGCAGTACTCCACAGTTCTAGAATTTAACCAAGAATATAAAGTGTTTCAATTTATAGAGTGATTTTATTCCAATATAGTATTTTTATTTAGCCTGTAAGGAGAAATTTACAGACTAAGTAAATTTTTTTAAATCTGGGATATGCTTTTATTCATCATCCACGATGTTATGAAGGTAATTACGCAAAGGTCCATGTTGTGGTTCTTTTTCACTGTTGCATAATATTTTACTATGTTTATATATATCAATGTATTTTCTTTCTTTCTTTCTTTCTTCCTTTTTTTCTTCTACTTAGGTATACATGATAGCAGAATGCATTTTGATTCATTGTACACAGATGGAGCACAAATTTTCATTTCTGTGGTTGTATGTGATGTAGAATCACATCATATATGCAGTCATACATGAAACTAGGGCTATGATGTCCATCTTATTTCATCATCATTACTGTCCCCATGTTTTAAAACATCTTTTTATCTTAAAATGTAATTTCCAATGAATACTCTTTCCATATTTCCAGAATACTATTTCCATATTTCTGATGCAATAGAAAACTGAAATGAAATAAAAAATATATAAAATAGCACATTTTATTTATTATATTCCCTGTATAGTATAAAGAGTCAAGGCAACAAATAATCTGCAAATATCCATTAATCTATTTTAAAATTCAAATTACACAGCTTTTCTAATTAGAATAATTTTGTGAGGTGCTTGTTTTGTATTGTGAATATTTAAATGATGTGATCAAAGATGATAGTGTATATTTTTAGGTTTTATTTAGGCAATGCTTCTTTTTTCTCAGTCACTGCTAGTTCAATCAGGTTGTATCCTCTCTCACCTCTATTTTCTCATTTTCCTAAAGTATCTCCCACTTCTACTCCTCCCACCTTAATCCATCTTCTAGTGAATAGCTTAAGGGATTTTTGTTTTGTTTTTATTTTATGTGAATTGGATCACTTCTTACTTACAACATCTCAGAAACTTTTTATTTTTTTGCCTAAATTATTTGTGAATATTTCACTAACCACACACAAGCTGTTCTTTCTCTGTCCCACACTGATCCACTTACCTTTTCTCTTTAGGTCCTCAAACAGCGAGATATTTCTGCCTCGTAGCTTATACACACTTTTTTCCAGCCTGATGCAGCTGCTCCTTCTCCATATTCTCTTTCTAGACTTTAGATTAATAAACTACCCCAAAAAGTATATTTAAGACATTGAATATAAAATAATGTTTTGCATAATTCTTCATATTACTAATTCCCCCTCAACTATACAATCATTTTAAAAAATTTAATGCATTTGTGCCTTTTATTTCTGTGACCTATCTAACTATAAACTCACTGATGGAAAGGAGTGTGCCTCTCTCACTCACTGCTGGGTCCCTATCAGCCAGCAGCATGGCTTTTACATGGTAGACATTCCATAACTACTTTTTGAATGAACAGGTGCTTAGTAGTTAGCATTAGTTATCCAGCACAATAAGAGTACTAGGTAGGAAAAAGCCAATGAATTTTGACACACAAGCATAGTCTCCAACTCCCATCTAGTTAGGTAACTATAATCTGTGCATATTTGAAGATGATACATTTTATAATTTTTGCTATTTTGATTGAAAGCCTCCTGCCTTGTTGATAGTCCTTCTCACAGTATACGGTATCCATTTGGGAGTTTTCATGTACTGCCACTATTGCTCTTTGGATATTCCTTATTTTTTATTTTTTACTTTTTTTGGCTGTTAGCCAAAACCTAGTGGTTACACCTCTGTACAGCTCACTCTAAATCAATTTTCTTATTTTCACAATTTCTCATGTGTAACCAAGCCCTCCTGTTAATTATTTGCTAGAATTTTACAGCTTTGCCACATGCATGGAACTAGCTTGCTTGACTTTTGCTGTAATGTGTCTTAGTTTCACACTAAGACCTGGGATCAAATCCAGATTCTAGTACTTCCTTCTTCAAGAGTAATGACATGGTGAGTTTGTGGAAGGTAAAAATGACTAAATGAATAAATAAATAAATGTGGACATTAACCAGGGCTACATTGAGAATATAATAAATCAATAAATGCCAGTTAATATTAGATAGTTAAAATTTTTTCAAAATGAAATAAATGTTTCACTTGATATACAAGGTGATGGACAGAGTATTTAAATTACTATTTATAAACTCATAAAAACCTTCTTTTGAGTAATGCAAAAGTTCCCATTTAACTCTATGAATAATGGTAAAAATTATTGAAGAAATTATGAATTTTAGGGTGTTCAGAATTGTGCTTTAGGTACTACCCCCAAGCTATGATACAAGGATTCTGTGTGTTGGTATCAGTTTCATAGCTTCATTAATTGGACTGAGCAGTGGTGAGGCTACACTAAGTAAATTCTTAAAGGAATTTAAAATATTCACTCATAACATAGAGCTAAGGAAAGTAATCAAAGGTTGCTTTCAGTGGTCCTCCCTTAAAACTAATAATTAAAAAATGAATCTATAAAAAGCTTTTTAAAATTTAGCAATTTTTTACTGCTATTTTCAAATGAGGTAATTATTCAATAAACATTACATTTGTCTTTTAAACCTACATGGTATAGATTGGCAGAATTCATTGTGCTTCCGGAAAAACTAAGAAAAAAGACAAAAAACAAATAATTGTCTGATACAATAATGTTTGCCATGGTATATGATATATATTTGAATAGATATAGCATTTTGACATTGGCAAAGATGGGAAACCAGAACACACCCTACCTGTTCTGAGGCAATCTCTCTAATAACATCTCTCAGTGCTTTTGTTCATTTGTCCTAAATCCTAATTCAACAGCTAGAAGACTTTCCAAAACAGACATTTAATCTGTAGACATTTGTGAGTAATATGAAAAAAAAGCATGTATGTAAAAGATGTAAGGATAACTTCATCATATTATACTTTGATATTTCCCCTAAATTGCTTGAACAGGCTCTTTGTAAATCTATTCTATCATGAACCACTGAGTATTTATCTGACCTATTTATTCTTGACTAGAGCTGACATTAATAGTGTGTACTCTTCATTCTTTAGTGTCGGTATTTGATTTTATATACAATTGCATAAGCAAAATATCCTACAATGGAGAAAAAAATTGCAAAAAGCAAGAAGCAAGGAAGAGTTTTTCCTAAAAATATTTCTCATTGGAAAGTATTAGACTGTTTTTTAACAATTTTCTTGGACAATATAGTTTGTTTAAGTTTTATGATTATTTTTGATCCTTTACTATATCACTCTCCAGGAAAAATATAATGCAAACCACAAATAGGAGTCACACATGAAATTTTAAGTATCCTGGTGGCCACTTTACAAATAAGTTTTTAAAAGTATGTGAACTTAGTCTTAATTATATACCTTTATTTAGCACAGAATGTTATTATTTAATACAAAAGTTATTAATGAGATTTTTTTGTCCTAAGTTTGAAATCTTCTAAGCATTTTATGTTTACATCTTCCCTTGGACCATGCACATTTCAAGTGACCACTTTATACCTTATTAGACAGAGGCAGCCATGTCTTGAATAAAATAACCAAAAAAGAGATTGGTTAAAGAGCATGTGAACATGACAGCCAGGGGCTGGGTCATGCACCCTACCATAAATGAACTTATGGTGATTGGATTTTACTCTGAGTATGAAAAAAAATTTTGCCAGATATAACTGAGAGTAATGACCAATCACCTGATTACTTTGGCTACCATGTATACATTTTACTAGAGAGAGAAAATTGTAAATATGAAGGCAAGGAAATCAGTGAGAAAATGTATGCAACTATAAAGATAAAATGTCACTAAGGCTTCAAAAAGATATAACATTTATCTTATGGAAATATGTTAAAATAAGAATAGAAAGATAAATAAAATGCATTCATCAAAATTCTCATTTCCCTAAATGTATGTACATATTGTACATAGCACATATCAATGCTATATTCAATTACTGCAACTAAACACACACATATATTATATTTATATTATCTCTTTTCTCCTAATTAACCTACAAACTGGAAAAGATTAAAATAAATAATTTTCCTTGTTTTCTAATGCAAACATTATTAAAATGCTTGTTCTTTCTCTAAATCATTCCAAATTTATTGATAAAAAGTGTGAATTTGATTTCAAGTTATAAATCAAAACAGTAATTAGTATTATAATAAACATCTGATAGAATCATGTGATATGTGAGATAAAAGACTTTGGAAAATATTTTATCATAATTATATAATCATCAAATTAAATAATTGAACTACTGAGTAGTAAGGAGAAAAGAATAGCATAGTGTCTGCCATTAACTTTAAACATTTTGGTCTGTATAAAATGAATATGAGATACTCTTAAGGTTAATTTCATGTGTTAACTTAAAAGGGTCATGGGGTGCCCAGATGTTTAGTTAAACATTATTTCCAGGCATGCCTGTGAGAATGTTTCTAGGTGAGACCAGTATTTGAATTGCTAGATCCAGTAAAGTGAAGTAGATTGTACTATTAAATGTGGGTGGACAAAATCAAATATGTTGAGGGCCTAAGTAGAACAAAAAGGTGGAGAGAGAATGCTCTCCCTCTGCCTGACTGTTTGAGCTGGGACAATGGTCTTCTCCTACCCTCAGACTGGGACTTACACCATTGGGTGTAAGAACATAGGTCTTGGAACTTTAACTCTGACTGGAACTACACAATCAGCTTTCTTCAGTATACACATGTCAGATCACAGGGCTTCTCATTATAATTTCATGAGCAAACTCTGTATAACATCTATATATGGACAAGTATGAGATATATAATCATTTACATAGGTGATATACCTATATATTTGCTTATATCTATGTGTGCATACTTAAAGAGATGTTTATCAAATAAATACATAATGTATACATACATACATCCTGTGGATTCTGTTTCTCTTGAGGATGCTACTATATGCAATTAAAAGTTTTCTTTAAAGAAAAAGAATTGCTGAAGGGCAGTAAAAAAATATAATTAATTATAATCATATATGTGTAGATAGATAATCCATACACATATAATCAAACATGTGGATACAGTTAATATTTTAACATGAGTGCCTATTGGTTCTCAAAATGTACAATTGTACACAAACATTGGAAGTTCTTCTCCACAAGAGTTAAAATATCCCAGTAGAAACTTCTTGATTCAATAAACTAACAAGCAATACACTTTTCTGGGCATTGAGCCAAATAAGTATGATAATGCTGATTTGAAACATGAAGCCCTCTTGTGGAAAGTCAGCTATATGCTCATTTATTTCCCAAAGCCTCATGAACAGGGAAAAATACCCTAAGCATATCTTTTGCTGTACTCATTAAATACTATGAAACCATTAGGGCAAGTCATCATTCACACTGCTCCTCATTTTGTTTGGCTTTGTTTATAGATTCTATTTAGAGGTACTTGGAGAAAACATTCGCCAAAATTTTAATCACTTATCAAATTTCTGGTAAGTAGAGTGCTTTCAAACACTAACAATCTATAAACAGTTATAAAATCAAACAAAATGATATGGAATCAAACTGACAACTGGATAAGCACTTCAGCTGCATTTATTGGAATTATTCCTACCCTCGAATGCTTTCAGCTAGAAAATAATAACAGTAATAACAATGCTGTTCTTGACTCTTTGAGCTACTGAGCTAGAAAGGGCAGTTAAACCAAACAAGTTCTTAAAGACTTAAAAATGATGATAAACATAATTTCATAAAAGTTATGTACCTGACTTATTATGTTTTATTAGCCAATTGCCAAAGTAAATAAGTTCTAGAATAAACATAAAAATCTGAACTTCAATAACTGAAAAAGTACTCACTGAAAAGCATTCACTAAAATGTAAATGTTTACTTATCCTACATTTAAAATTAGATTCTATAAAATTCTGACCATGTAAATATTATATAAGTACATTACAATAAAAATAAAACAATAAAAAATAATCCTATATGCTTATGCATGAAAATAGAAGTATCAGATATGTGTATAATAAAATTTTCTAAACTTTTTCTATTTCAACTTGCTGCACTTGTCTCTCCTTTTATTTCTTTATGTTTTTAGTATCAGGAATTGAACCCAGGGCATTTAACCACTGAGCCACATCCCAAACTATTGAATTTTTTTAAAATTTTGAGACAGGGCCTCACTAAATTGCTGAGGCTGGCCTTGAACTTGTGCTCCTCCTGCCTCAGCCTCTTGAGTCACTGAGGTAATTACAGGTGTGTGCCACCATACCTGCTTGATGTACTTTTTGATGATGACTATATTGATCTATTTTGATGATTATGGTGTCCATCAGCTATTGCCCTCATTTTCCTGGAGATGATGAAGAAGAATTCATTCTCCTGTACCAGGATTATTTAATTGTGATAAATTTGAATAAACATTAAAATGGAAAAGTTATGATAGTGGTTTTTAGAGAAGAGACAACTATCATTAAAAAATAATTCATGGACTAATAAAGAAGTGGCATTTTTATAAAACATTGTGAAAAAATTTCTTTATTCCTTCATTCAGGTCATATTTAGATCAAGCCTGAAGCCCCTTTGAACAAGCATTCAAAAGTCCCTCTCTCTTTTGTCTTGTAATGACTATTTTCTTTTCTTCTTATTTCAGGTTCCTAGATTTCTCCTGTTCCCCACATTCTAGTGATTAAACAGATAGGCTTGGCTTCATGCTGCTATCTCCAAAATATGCACCAGTAAGTCTATGAATAAATCTGAACCAAATTAATACCAGTAATTCCCAGAATGAACAAAATAAAAATATTAAATGAACTCTTATGCATTAAAAAAGCAGATAACTACATGTATCTTGTGGTAAAATTCAATATGCAGAATGCTATATAATGATTAATGTATCTGATGTCCAAGTACAAAATTCCTATTATCTGCAACAAATAAAGAGGCAAAATGTATATATGAAAAAGTCATATATACATCCCTAAAGGCCTGAATAAATAGTTTCTGAAATAACTTTCCAGATGAACATTCAATGTACATATACTCTTAACAGACAAAGTTTACAAAATGTTCAGGATAAACTGTTTATCTATTTTAAATTTTTTCACTAAAATTTTTTATAGGAATTATAATTTAGATTGAGGTGTCATACATGGAACAGTGTCTCTTGATTTTGGGCAAATATACAATATCAATTTCCATGATCTTCTTTTTATTTTTTTGGTACCAAGGATTGAAATCAGGGGTACTCAACCACTAAGCCACATCCCCAGCCCTATTTTGGGTTTTTTTATTTAGAGACAGGGTCTCACTGAGTTACTTACGCCTTGCCATTGCTGAGGCTGGCTTTGAATTCGTGATTCTCTTGTCTCAGCCTCCCAAAGTGCTAGGATTACAGACGTGCGCCCCTGCGCCCAGTTTATTTCCATAGTCTTTAATTTCCTACAAGCTGCTTAAACTTAGGAATTTCTTGCTGACTGAAGGGAGGAGTATACTAGTACCTGAAATGTGAGGAGACAAGGATCAGCAATGAACAACAGAAGAATTCTGGTATCACCACAAGGTGCTTCACCTTAGATCACAAATGCGAGTCTGTGACTTGTTAGATATGGCTGAGGTATTTGAGTTTTCCAGGATGAAACACTGAAAGAATAAAAAATAAATAAATAATAAAATAAATCCCACAAGAAAAGGTAGTGAGGGATAACAAACCTATTCCCAATTTGGGCAAAATATTTAAATTGTGGTTATTAAAAATTATACCTTATTTTTTTATCTGTTGATTTTACTATCTCAATTAGGATTTCAAAGCAAAATATCTGAGTCTCCAAGAACATTATAAATTTCTCTTAAATGTAGATTTTGCTACCAATAGGGTATGTCTTCCCTTACTAAATCCAAAAATTGTTCTTCTCTTCTTCTGTCTAGTGAAAATCCTGCTAGTGCAAAATCTGAATCTTCCCACCTTTGTGACACTTTTGCTTATACAATTGCTCCACTGAGCTATGGAGTATTAGAATGTTGTTGAAGTGAAAAAAAATTATCCTTGTCTAGATCATTTGAAGGTATACACAAACACAAGCCAGGGTTTGAGTTTTTGTGTTACCTGTAATATGGTTTACAAACAAAAGTAAATTTTAAAATTTCCCTGTTGAAAATCTAGAGTTATTAGGTGACATTAGAAATTAGATTGAATTTGATGTGAAATTAAGAATTATTTGTCCACTGTAGGCTCTGTAGATTCTGAATAGTCCTTCAAACTCGATGATACAATTAGCTTCTGATTGGATGATACACAATTTGCAACCAAATCTGACACTTATTATTCTATGCTCAGAATTGACACACCATTAGTAGTTCTGGGAATTGCTAAAAATACTTCTAATTTATGAATTTATATAAGCAATTTTGGCCTATACCTTTGCCTGAAATTTCAGCCAGATTGAAATTTGTATATTGGATATGATGTACATGCTCCATTACATATTCTTTCATTAATGCAATTCATCATTTTTTCCCAAAGATGAGTTAATGATTTAAATAAGCTTATAAAGTTTCCTCTAAATTTTATTAGTTAGGGTTATTTTCAGCTAATACTAAGCAAACATTAGAACAATTTATTAGTGCCAGAAAAATTTGCAAAGTTAATCTATAATGAATCTTGTTAAAATCCAAACAAAGGTTGTAGAATTGTAATAGAAACCAAGATGAGAATTTTCTTATAAAAGAAATGATATATTAGGAATAAGTAATTTATATGAGATGTCAAGTTAGTTGGTAAATTCATAAAATAATGCAGTTTCAATTTATTTCTCCTTATTTAGTTTGTCCTAAAACTGATAAAACATAAAGACCTCAGAACAAATAAAATTCTTTTAAGCAATTATGATTTCTAGTTTTTTAAAGTCCTTGCTTTTAACAAACTTTTAAATGTAATATTAATAAACTTGCTACCTACTTGAAATGAATTTTATATGACAAAATATTTTAAAAAGTTGGATTTCATAGAAATATGTATATAACAATATTTTGTACAGTTTCGGTGGAGAAATAAGATTTGAAGAGTGTTTTGTAGAATGTTATCATATTACTCAATAACACCTATAGGAAATATTATCAACATTTAAGTTTAATCAAAAATGTACATTTTTAAAGGTCATAATGATAAATGATAGAATATAGTCTGAAATACTGAAAAAAATCTGTTAAACATTGTTCAAGGATATTAATGAATTAGAACCTAGGGCAGGCACATGTGAACACAAAAAAATTTTAAACATGGCTTAAATAATTATATATATATGTAATCCATGCTCATATTATTAAGCTCAGCCTGTCATAACAAAATACCATAGACTTATTGCTTAAACAACTTGTATTATTCCCATAGTCCTGGAGGCTAGGATGTTTAGAGTCAAATGGTGCTAGCTGAAGGTTCTCTTGCTGGTGTACAGCTGGCTGCTGTCTAGCTGTGTGCAAAGGAGAGAAAGGACACACCTTGGCCATCCCTTCTTATCAGGACATTATTCTTGATAAGATTTATTTATGCCTTTAAGACCTCATAGATCATATAGTTCTATCTTTATGACTGTATAGGTCATAGATTTCTATCCTTATGACCTCATAATCCCACAAGAGTCCCATCCTTGTGACTTTATCTAAACTGAATTACCTTCCAATGATCCCATCTTCAACTACCACCATATTGGGGGTTGGGCTTCAACATACAAATTTAAGGAAACCTAATTTAGACAAAAGAAATACTGAAATACAAGCCTGAATACCATTTTAAACATAGTATATGACCATTTGAAATTATTATTATTATTATTGGAATGTGATTATTTTTCTAGAAACCAGTATTTGATTCTCTGTCTTGAAACAACCATTTATAATACTTAGAACTCAGTCTCAGTTATTGTTAGAATGAATTTAAAGTCTTTTATAGTTATATTATCTAATAGAATATTTTATGGAGCCATCTTTTACCAATTTTATTTCCTTTAGGTTTGAAGTTTAATATCACTTAATTTTTATTTTTTAGGAAATATGACAAAAGTTTTTAATACCTCTCAAATTTCATTTCTTTAATTATATATAAAAGAGAATTCAAGAGTACCTAAGGGTCATCTGCTATCTTGCTTCAACCAATGAGGAGTTAGACTGAAGATATTCATGCAAATAGCTGTTATAGCCTACGCAGAACAGATGGAATGCCTGTTGTTATGGCAGATTGATGTCACCAACAATTGACAAAAGTAACAACTCATAGATAATTTAACAAAAGCAGCTGCATGGTTGAAAAAGAATTTTAAAAGGACAAATGGATAAGGATATTTGAGCCATATACAAATCCCAAGAATCACTGAAATCAGAAGAGGTATCAAAATTGTGAAGGGTTAGAAACTATAAAATAAAATGAAACTTAGATAAAATGCTGACAGAACAGTTAAAAAATAATTTAAAAATTTAATTTTATTTAACATATATTTTAATCTTGCTCTTCTAGGGAAGAAATTTAGAGAGGAAGATTGTCACAGTTTATTATAGAAAGTTAGTAAGCACTCATTAAAGTTTAAATAACAAATATTTTTATATTTGGAAATAAGCATAAGAATAAGCATCAAAATTATTTCAGGTGGGTTCTATTTTGGGTTCGGGATGTGGGATAGGGACTAGAAGATCCAGAAATACATCAAAATTCAGCATTCAGTTCTTAATTGACATTCAAATGTCAAGTATAAATTACATTTACAAAATTAATAACTTCAATATAGGAAAACTATTTCTATGGCTGTTTTTCCCATGTAAAGGGCAAGGTCTATTATCCTCAAGTGAATTTCAATTTTGTCTTAAAGTAGTGTTTCAGGGTTCTATTACATTAAAGCAGTCTCTTCTATTGGAAAAATCAAATCATTATTGGTGAGAAAAATATTAGAAAAACTGCATCTGTGACTATAAATGTAAGATATTTTTAAAAATACAGATTCTTACACATCTAAAATAGATGACATTAAACTTAAACTTGTTTAAACTTCTTTCAATAGGCTTATACTATTCTCATTTCCCTTGTTAAATACAATTATTTGAAATAAGTATGGAAAAGAAATCATAAATAGATAAGGATTTACTCATCAATCATGAATGCATTAATAACCAGGTCTTTAATTTTGGTTATCATAGCCAGATATTTGAAACTAAGAATAAACATTGTGTCTTCCTTGTTCTTAAGAAGTTTATTATATTGCCAGGAAACAGAGAAATAATCCCAAAGTTACAGGATTCTGTAAAACTTACCAAGACAGTGGAATATTCCAGGTTCTAAGGAAGAAGATGAGCATCTAAATTAGTCAAGGCAGCTTTTCCTGTGTTAATAACTAAAGAGCATTATCCTACATAAGTTAATTAATTATATTTTCTATATCCAAATTTTTTACAATCTCAGTAAGTATATGTTGCTCTTCACACAAAAATGTGAATCAAAGAACATTGTGACTTTTTGCCCTTCACATATTTTTTGTTTGTTCTTTTTAGATATACATGACAGTGGAGTGTATTTGGACATATTATACATACATTGTGACCTTTAATAAGTAAAATCACTGGAAAATTCTGAAATGAAAAACACGCATACTAGTTAATAATAAGGTCAAGAGCAAGTTCTTAAGTGTTTAAGTGATGTTTATAGTATTAAAAATATTGACCATTACTATCATCATGCTCCAAATATTTTAGAAAATACAGTTACTACATACAAGTTAATTGTTCAGTTTGCAAATAAGACTATGGCTCAATTAAATTTAATAACTTAAATCATATCTTCATAATGAACTGGCAGAGAGAGTCTTTTTAAAGAAAGACTTTCATTCCCTATAAAGCAAGATTTAGAGTAAGTATTAAAGAAGGCTTGAAGAAAGAGATGGTGAGGCCTAAAACATATGGGATCTGCATCCACATTATGGCGTATGCATTTCATTCGGAATGCTGTTTGAATCAAATGTAAAGTGCCTTACCTGTGTAGAACCAGAACCTGAGCTGTGCTTAGAGAAGAAGGAAGAGTTTCTGCAAGATATTTAACAATTCCAAGCAGAGCTTTCAAAATAAGCAAGATTTGGCTCACAAGTATGTTTCCTTGGGCCAACACATAGTTTGATGTGATTTGTAGTTCAGCCAATATTTAGAATAGGGGAAATTTCACTCAAAAACTCCTGTTTTCAAATTTCTCAGAGAAATCTACAGCTCTTCCCATAGTGGACAACTAGGCTCACATTCTAACATTTACAACATTTCAATAATTTTTGTAGGCTCTCTGGACAAGAGCTGGCACCACAAGGCCCTAGTGTACTTTCTACATAACTTCATTCCTGGCTATCTTGTAGCGGAGTGCCTTCTGCAAGGTAACCAACCCCCTTACCTGTCCTGCTGGTGTGGTATCACAGCAACCTCTACCATCCAATGAGCCGTAGTCTTGCCCATTGCAGCAGGGCATGGATAGCAGTCCTGTCTGGGCTTCCTCTCTGGGTGCTCTGATACTGTCTTAGGCAGTGGCTACTTTTTTATGTAGAGTACTTCTTTATTATTTAAAGCTTTCTTCTTATTAACCAATTTCTTATACATAAATTCATGCTATAGTTAACAGTCACTTTTATAAAATGTACTGTGTTCAAGTTACTGAGTGGTTTCTCTCTAGTAATTAGATTTAAAATTTCATTTGTCGGGCTGGGGCTGTAGCTCAGTGGTAGCGCGTTTGCCTAGCATGCGTGAGGCACTGGGTTCGATCCTCAGCACCACATATAAATAATAATTGAATAAAATAAAGATCCATCAACAACTAAAAAAAATTTAAAAAAAAAATTTCATTTGTCATGGGGCTTGCTGTTGTATGACTTCGTGTGAGACAAATATTTTACTATGCTATACTATGTCTCCATCAAAAGTGCAAATATAAAAATCTAGCCAAATGATATTTTTCAAAAGAAAGAAAGAACATATTTTCCTGTGGAAATACAGTATATTCCTATGTGCTCAGCAGAAAAATTATGTAACTGTGAAGCAATAAAAAAATGTGCCTGTGTTTTCAATATGATACAAACCTATAATGAAATGTGATTTTTTTGGACACAGGAAAGCTGGAAGCAAGGCACTGTTCAAAGATGTCAGAGCTCTGATTCCCACTCCCCGTCCACCCCAGTGTTGATACTGTAGACTCATTGCCCTGATTTAGGTTCAGCAAATGAAGGAGGCATATTCTATAAATGTATTCTTGTCAGTGTAAAAACTAAAAGTAAATTGTTGCTTTAAGTTTCTTTTAAATATATGTGTAAGTCTCAAGGGTTTCACCCCCGCATAAAATACAGTTTCTTGTATCTGACTGGACTCATCTTGAATAGGACCTTTCACCATGAAGGTATCCCTACTGAGTAGCTACAGACCTGTGGTCTTGCTACATGTATTGTTCCTCTGTTTGCACTTCTCATCAGTTGACTCGTGTTGAGGTCTACATTAAGTCAGAAACTTGATCCAACATTGGAATGTGTGCATGTTTTTCTGTGTGGGTTTGTTCCCATCATCATTCCATGTACAATACTGCAATACTATATTAAGAACCATAACAAGTTTATGAAAACAAGAAAGGGTATAAAAAAACATAATTAACCCAAAATGATAAAACTTACTACTGTTTTCTTAATGTGAATTAAGGAAACAGCATTATGTGCTACAGTGATGTACAAATTTTTTTAAAAGAATGCCTGGAACTAAATCCCTTTAATGATGGGAAATTTAAAAAATAAATCCATTAAGTAAGATTTAAATTAAATATTCTGAGCCAAATTAATATTTTCATAATTAATTTATCTAGAAAAAATTATGCTTAATTTGGCAAAGATATGGATGAGAACTTATAGGCAGATACGCCTAAAACCACTAAAATATATGTGGTATCTTTCATTGCAAATGACAAGATGGCAGATATACATAAACGTTATCCAATTATCTACAGACTCAATAAAAACACTAATTAGAATTTGTAAATTCTTGGTACTTAATGCTTTTTGTGTTTGGCTAATATTCATCTGTTTGTGTTTTGAAAATTTGCTGAAACTCTGTTTAAGATATGCAAATATTTTCAATTGTTCATTTCTATACATAAAACTAAAATTAATGTTTATTTACCAAAGGTTTATTTATACAATTAAACCCCTTAGAGATTTTTTTACTAAATATATGTACAGAAGAATTTTTTGTGTCAAATCGCCTAAAGACAACTATTAAGAAACACAAAACATTTTAAAAACATCTATGTGAAGGTGTCTACTAGAATACCTATAAGATAGGAAGTCCTGGGAGGAAAGACTGGTCAGTTAATAATAATGAAGAACTAACCTTATAACCAAAGGAAAATATCAAGAAACAAGTCCCTAGAGAGATTTAACCAAATTCAGTGTAGCTTCAGTCAAGATTCAATTGATGAAATCTGCCTCTAAGACTGAGAAGAATAGATCATACAAATCCAGAACCTTAAATTATATCTGCGATTTTCATACAGAACATCCAGGTCAGTTTAAACTTTACATATCACTAATGAACCAAAACATAGAAATAAGTCAAAGGGAATTCATATATGATAAACAAGATAAAGAAAACAAAGAACAACATTGCAAAAAGAAACTATATTCTATAAAAAATAATTAGCTTTTTGATTCTTCTAATTCCAACTAAAAGAATAAAAAAGTCATCTCTTCTCATAGCAACAACAAAAAACTCAAGCAAAATAAAAACAATTTTTATACATACAACTGGTATTGGCTCTCTTGTGTTTCTGTAAAATGTATATGTTGAAGTCCTAAACCTCAGTACTGTATTTGGAGTTTCAGTCTTCAAAGAGGCAGTGTAGCTGAAATGATATCATTGGGATGTTCCCAATTTAATGTGACTGGTATCCTTTCAAAGAACAGAATTAGGATACAGATACACAGGAAAGAAAGATCATGTGAAGACACAGAGGGATGACAACCATGTACAAGCCAAGGAAAGAAACCTCAGAGGAAATTATCCTTGTCAACACATTTACCTTGGATTGTTATTCTCCAGAAATGTGATAAAATAAATGTGTGATGTTTAAGCCATCCAGTCTGTAGTAGTTCATAATGGAAGCCCTTGCAAAGTGATATGGTAGCCCTGAGTGTCATCCACATGACAAACCTGATGCACAAACTCTATAAAGAACTGAGCCATTAATTAGTGAGCAGGTGAGTGAGGAGCCTTAGCTAAGGACTGCTTCCTAGCCTTTGTGTAAGCAAGATTGACATAGGCAGAGACACTGTGCAGATAAAGAGAATTCAGCTGGACCTTGAATGACAATGTGAACCATCAGCGCATGCTGAAATCTGTGAGAACCAGAAACAAAAGAAATGGTCAGCAGACCTGATGATTCTCCCTCTATTTCCCAATGTTCCCAACTATTATGGTTTAGATGTGGTATCCCCCAAAAGCCCGTGTGTGAAACAATGCAAGGCTTGGAAGATAAATGATCTGATCGGGTTATTGTAGCCTTAACCTAATCATTTAATTGATCTCTGATAGGATTAACTGAGTGGTAAGTGGAGGCAGGTGGGGTGTGGTTGGAGGAAGTGGTTCCTTGGGGGTGTGGCTATAGGGTATACATTTTGTATCTGACTATTGGAGTCTCTGCTTTCTGATCATCCTGTGAGATGCTTCCCTTCGCCACACTCTTCAGCCATGAGCCCCATGGAATGGAGTCTGCTGTCCATGGACTGAGACCTCTGAAACCGCGAGCCCCCAAAGAAACTTTTCCTCCTCTACAATTGTCCTGGTCAGGTCCTTTAGTCGCAGCAGTGAAAAAGCTGACTAAAACACCAGAGAAGTAACCTTGAAGGAGAAGGTGGTAAACAGAGAGGTCTTGTTTATGTCCCCAGTGATTGTGTTTAGTGGCATTGCTAGAGGCAAAGAACCCAAATGAGCATGCACAGGGTTTATGGGATGCTGGAAATATTTTATACTTTTTATCTGCACTGGAGATTTCAGTGTGTTTGCTTTGAGACATTCAGTGATCTGTGTACTTTTCTGTATGTAGGCCATACATCTAAAAAACGTTTACTTAAGAACATACTTTTTTTGTCCATAAACCAATAAGAATATCTTCTTAATTTTCTGTTTATTTCTAAATGTTTCAAATTATCCATCTACTTAGTAGTGCTATAGACACTTGCCTTGAAACATACTAGTTAGAAATAATCTTAAAATTAACAAAGTTATTTATGTATTGTGGAACAGCTTTCTTCTTCTTCTTCTTTTTTTTTTTTTTTTGGTACCTGGGATTGAATTCAGGAGTACTCGACCACTGAGCCAAACTTCCAGCCCTATTTTGTGTTTTATTTAGAGGCAGGGTCTCACTGAGTTGCTTAGTGCCTCGCCATTGCTGAGGCTGCCTTTGAACTCGCAATTCTCCTGTCTCAGCCTCCCAAAGTGCTGGGATTACAGGCGTGCGCCACCACGCCTGCTTTGAAATAGCTTTCTTAATATTGTCAGTAACTTGGACAATTTACATACATTTAAATTGAGAAAAGGAAAATAATATTTTAAAAAAATCTGTTCTAGCCGGGCGCGGTGGCTCAAGCCTATAATCCCAGCACTTAGGGAGGCTGAGACAGGAGAATCCCAAGTTCAAAGCCAGCCTCAGCAACGGCGAGCCGCTAAGCAACTCAGTGAGACTCTGTCTCTGCATAAAACGCAAAATAGGGCTGGAGGTTTGGCTCAGTGGTCGAGTGCCTCTGGGTTCAATCTCCAGTATCCCCCTCCCAAAAAAAATATCTGTTCTATAACCTACAGAGATAAGTCAAAAGTATTTAATCAGTGATTCAGTTTTATTCTTTTATTGAGCCCTTTTACGTGAGTTCAGTTGCTTGGGATGTCCATGTTTTGTCTCAAAAGTGCAAACCTGTATGTGTATTGCTCCCCTCCTACTTCCTGTTAATAGCTGTCCCTTCTCTCATGCTTATTATTAGCCCAGATATTTTCAACTGTTTGCAACTCCTCTCTTATGTTTCCCCTAGTTCTCCACCTCTCTTGCCATATCCAAATATTTAGTCTGGCATAAATCAAATATGTTTTAATCTATATCATAGATT
This sequence comes from Xerus rutilus, assembly GCA_028644305.1. Taxonomy (NCBI): domain Eukaryota; kingdom Metazoa; phylum Chordata; class Mammalia; order Rodentia; family Sciuridae; genus Xerus; species Xerus rutilus. The sequence goes on from CM053410.1 coordinate 71,146,761, forward strand.
ACCCACTAGTACTTTCCTGGTAGGAGACTGTTAGCCTCTTTAGGCAGAAATAGTATATAAATACTTCATATATATGTATATATGCTATGCATATATGCATAATATGAAGCAAAATGTCTAGCACAAGCAGTAAATTATTTATTTCTCTTAAGAAGAAATAATATGTGCAAATAAAGGAAAGAAAACTATAATGGAAGGAGGGAGAAAAAAAAGGAAGGGAAGAAAGGCAAAGAGAGAAAGAAGGAAAAACAAGGCACACATAGGAACTTAATTTTTAGATCAGTATTTCAGTTCACTTCTACAACTTCTTTTTGTGAAATTACAAGTCACATTAACTCATAATTAACTGGATTATTATGTTAACTCTAATATTTGTGAAATCATTTCAATTTAGAATGGATTTGTCCCTTTCAGTAAGATTTCAGTTGTGAATGTGCATGTTATTCTGGACATGATAAATATTATTTGTTTTTTGAATCAAAATCAACAAGTAAGTTTGAACAGACACTACTTCATATAACTCTTTTCAAAGAATCAAGCAACAAAATCCTGTTTGGATATGTAAGTCGTCATGGTCATGTTTAAATGCAGTAATATAAGTATAAGAAATAATCTGCTATGGAGGTCTTTTTAAAATTCTATTTTTTTATTTATTGTTTGTTTGTTTGTTTGCAGTCCTGGGTACTGAACCCCGGGGCACTCTACCACTGAAGTACATTCTCAGACCTTTTCATTCTTTTTTTTTTTTTTTTTTTTTTTTTTTTTTTAAATATTTATTTTTTAGTTGTAGGTGGACACAATAGCTTTATTTTTTTTTTTTTTTTTATGTGGTGCTGAGGATTGAACCCAGTGCCTCCCGCGTGCAAGGCGAGCACGCTACCACTGCGCCATAACCCCAGCCCCAGACCTTTTCATTCTTAATTTTGAGACAGGATCTTGTTAAGTTATCAAGACTGGCCTTGAACTTACTGTGCTTCTGCCTCTACCTCCCAAGTAGCTGGGATTACAAGTGTTTGCCACCTTACCAGCTGATGGGGTTTTTCTAACTTACTTATTTTTATATTAATTAATTTATTTTTTCTAATTAGGTATATATAACATCAGAATGCATTTTGATTTATTGTACACAAATGCAGCACAACTTTTCATTTCTCTGGTTGTATATGATGTAGCATTGCACCATATATGCAATCATACATGTACCTAGGGTAACAAGGTCCACCTCCTTCCACCATTTTTCCTGCCCCCATTCTCCCTTTCCTTCTCTCCCTCCCCTTTGCACAAAGTTCCTCCTGGTGATCTTTTTCAAACAAGTGTTCACTTGCTTCGTATGTATCATGCTTCTTTTAAAAAAAATTAAACATAAAAAACAATTTAAGTTAAAATGAGATCTAAAATATCATAAGTTTAGTTTTTAAATTTCCATTTTTAACTAAATATTTGATTTTAAAAGCTGTGTTACAAGAATTAAAGTGTTCGTGTTAAAAAAATTCATTATTTCTGTGTATTTTTTTCCTTTTGTGGTGATCTGGGCTTTAAAACATGCTAAACAAAATGAAAGATGCAATAAAACCAAGGCTTAAAAGGCAAGGTACTTGGGAATAAATTTGACCAAATTATAGTATGATATATGCATATACAAATAAGCAACACTGAAACACAGTTATGTATGATGATAATGCACTAATTTTTTTCAAAAGACAACTTAAGAACAAAAACAAAACACTATGTTTCTAACATCTGCACAGATTAAGGAAATATGTATACCTATTTAAAAAAGAAATTTCTGTGTTTCTAAATTAAACACATAACCTGTACTTTTTCTCATTTTAACTTAAATCGTGCTTTTTATGTTTAATAATTTTTTTAAAAGAAGTCGTGACAACTTAGGAAGACTCTGTCTCAAAATTTAAAACAGAAAGTCTGAGGATGTAGCTCAATGGTGGAGTGCTCCTGTGTCTACTACACAGCATTGCAAACAATTAATTAATTTATTTATTAATTTTTAAAAAGACCTCGATAGCAGATATTTCTTATCTTCATATTACTACATTGAAAAGCTTCCTGTCTTATCTACTCATGCTTAAGATGTCAGAGAAATATTGGCAAACAGTTCCTGAAACATCATCTTAATTATATTCTTGCAGCATTGTGCAAAACACTAGAAATAATTGTCAGCAAATTGTTTCTGTCTGGGCAAAAAAACCAATCTGCATGCACTTACATACAGCAATTGAAGTACTGTTTCTTTCCATCAGAACAAACAAATGTTCGTGGATATCTTAGATAATGAATTTGGCCAGATCATATGGAAAAAATAACTGATAATTTCAAAAAGAAAAGATTTTATGCATAAAACCTTAACTTACATTTTTATCGGAGTATAGATGATGTATGTTTGCAAGATACAGAATCATTTTCAATCCTAATGATAACAAATGCTATTTAAAATATTACTCATTGTGCAACTGGAAGGTTTTAAAAATGACAATATGCTATAAGAAGTGTCCAGTGTTATAATATAATCCTATATTAATGTTGGAACTTATGGTATTCCTTTATTCCTTTTTAGAACGCAGTTTAACAAATATGTATCAGAAGAAATTTATTTCCTTAATTTTGTTCCTGGCATGAATTTTTACTAAAATAGACTATATGAAAAACTGCAAAAATTATGAGTATTCAGTTTGAAGAATATTCACAAAGTGTTAAAACTTATTTAACATAAAAGTAATAAATAAATACATACATACATATAACTGCCAGTCTTTGTTCCCTAAAATAACCAAAATTCTTACTTTAGCTACTATGGATTATCCAAAGCAGATGAAGTAATTATACTCCTTGTAAAGTATTAGAGGTCTGTCTACCTTAATCTTGCCAACACAACATTAACAAATTGTGCTTTTTTAAAAAAAATATTGGCCATTCCATTGGTTGTGTCTAGTTAAAATTTAATTTTCATATTTTAAGTACTAATGATGCTGAATACCTATTCATACAGTCATTAATTATTGTGAGTTCTTTATATAATCTAGATATGTAAATAACATAAGTTTTAGAATTAATTTAGCAAACATAAAAATAAATAATTTAAAATTGTTTATAAAATTATATAATTTATAAACATTTATACACAAGATGTTTTTATTATATATATTTTTGTCCTGTGCAGAGTATATTTTCAAAATCAATTACATTATGTTAACAAAAATTTCCTTTGGCTTATCATTATTCTTCAGTGTTTTAGTAATTGACTTTATGAAGGTAGAATTTTAACAGTATAAAATGCTGTTAGTACAAATGTATAGTTTGCTAACTTCTCACAAATATATAAACCTGCAATCACTAACATAACCAAGACACAAAATATGTTTATAACCCCCAAAATGTTCTCCTGTGTCCCTTCCCAGCTAATCCTCATTCCTGAAACCACTAATATGCTTTCCATCAGAATTCCATTGGAAGCACCACAGCAAAGGTACAGAGAAGGAGAGACTATAAGATTGGAAGAATGCGGAAAGAGACAAAGAGGAAGAAGAAAGCAACTGTCAAACAGGGAGGGTAATTTCTGCTAGTAGAGTACGGAGTTAGGACTGGTGATGTGATTCTACATCACATAAAACCAGAGAAATGAAAAGTTGTGCTCCATCTGTATACGATCAGTTAAAATGCATTCTGCTATCATGTACACCTAAGTAGAATAAATAAATAAATAAAAAATTTTTAAAAAAAGGGGAGAGATAGCTTATTGCTTAATTTGACAACAGCAGTTTCTGTGAGGTACTTGAAGAGAACACCTGACAGGAATAATTTGAGATGAAAACGAGAGAAGAATGAAGACTAGTGAGCATAGTGATAGAACTCTTTTCAGTATTGTGACTAAAGACAGCAAAATAGGAGGAAGTAGCTAATATGTTAGAATGCAGGTCCTACTATTCTCACCCTCCATGCGTCACCTGGCTTTTTGTTGTTTCTGTCATGCCAGTCACTCTCTATGATGTTGTTTGCCTGGCTCTTTGCTCTGCTTGGAATGCTTTCCCCTATCTATCCTTCTGCCTAACTACAAATTTGCTTGAATATCATCTTCTCAATTTATCTTCCCCTGTACATTCTTTAAAATTTTCATCTTTCTTCCCTTACACTATTCTAATCCCACCCAAGTGACTCAATTTTTATTTTTTCCTAAGTACTTATAATTTTCAGGTATACTACAAAATTAGTTTATTTATGACATTTATTCCTTATTACACGTCTTCTCCACTAGAAGAGAGCAGGAAATTTTTTTCCACTGATATGTTGCAGGATAAAAGATTGACCGTAGGTGCTCCAAAAATATTATCTAAATAAGCAATGAAATTAAGTTGAAAAAATAATGGCTTTCAATAGATCCAGAGAAACCTAGCATCCATCAGATAGTAATAATAATGGTCTTGTGTTTTGAGGTTCAAATAATGATGAAAGTGAATCTGTGAAGCAGCTATAATTCCTCTTTTGAGGAATTAACCAACAAAAGAGTGTTCCAAAGTAGTAGTACAGAGGTGAGAGGCTAAATTCATTAAATCATGTTCCCATATTGATGACATATTTCTTCCCAGTTGGTAGGCAAAATTTAATTAATGGGAAAACAAACAAAGAAAAAACAAAACAAATATTTTTATAAACAAGACTAAGTAGAGATTCATTAAAAAATTTTGGACAGAAATTCACTGATATGTGTTGATTCTATGTGAGACCTTATAATGCAAAGTATGTTGAGGCAATTTAGAGCATGACTAATATGATTTAAAAATAATATCGAGTCAGCCAAAATACTTCAGAGTAAGTCTGTGTTCAAAAAATAAAGTCTATGAGAACAAAGAACAAAGAAAAACCCGAACAGCACATGTCAACAAAGTAACAGATAATTGCACATTAACATTATGATGTTCAGAAGCAGATATTTAAGCTGCCTGGGCAAATGACATATTTTCACATGCCAATGGATATTTAGTTTGCAATTATCCATTTTCATGTATATGTATCTCTTTAGGTATGCAAATAAGTGATTTATATGCATAATATGGGCACTCATTTTGAATATTGGACTTGTTATAAGATTGCTAAGAGTAGCAGAAACAGTTTACTTGCTGAGCACTTCAAACATCAAAAATTGAATGTGCATAGCAAAATTTTTCATGGGAGGGAGGAAATTTCAAACTTTTCAAATCAAATATAACATTTTAATATAAAATTTATTTTGTGGAGAGAGATTGATGAACCATCATAAATTTTGATAGATATAAATCTAAACAAATAAAATAGACAAGGAAAAATATACAATTGGCCAGATGGCAACTAACATTTTCTAGAAATTAGTAAGAAATTATGTATATTACTTCTGCTTTGTCTGATGCATTAAAACCAACCAAACCAATTTTTTTTAGTTTTCTTAGTTGTAACATAAAAGATAAAAATATTTTTAAAAATTTTATTTTATTTTACTTTATTTTTATTTTTATTTTTTGGTACTGGGGATTGAACTCAGGGGCACTCGACCACTGAGCCACATCCCCAGCCCTATTTTGTGTTTTATGTAGAGACAGGGTCTTGCTGAGTTGCTTAGCGTCTCGCTGTTGCCAAGGTTGGCTTTGAACTCGCGATTCTCCTGTCTCAGCCTCCCTAAGTGCTGGGATTACAGTCTTGAGACACTGCGCCTGGCTTATTTTTTAAAAATTTAACATCATTTTATATATGCAAATTATTTGTAGGCAATTTAAATTTAAATTTTTAAATTTATTTAATTTTTTAAATTTATAATTTATAGGCAACAACAAATTAAAAAATAGGGGTATAAAAGATACTTCTGAATGCCTACAATGTGTAACTAATCTGGTAAACTGAGTTCAATTCTATAACATAGCAGTTTCTGCTGTCAAAGTGTTTCCAATTGGAAATGTTATGTTCTAAAACATTATGAAACTGACTACCACTAAAATACAATCCTAATGAAATAGACCATATAGCAAAATGATACCAAACCAATAAAAATCAAACATGTAGGTAATTGAGTATTTTACTAATGGTGTATGAAAAGTCCAGAAAAGACAAAGGGTTGAATTATCTAATTTAAAAAAAAACATGATTTCAAAAAGGTTTAAGCTTTTTTCAATGATGTAAGAATCTTTGCAAGAGTATCCTAATGCATTTATGGATACTTAAGTCCATTTTTAAGCTCTTGCTGCTGTATCTTCTTTACATTATATAGTTCTTAAGCTATAAAAAGCCCAAAATAATTTTTTGTATAATTCAATAATGACAAAGAGCATTGATTCACAATAAATAAATTAATAAATGTTCATTCTGAGTTTATTTTTTCCCTTGGGAAATTTTTAAAATTGTGGAGTACATTTTTTAAAATTTTGAACATTATATAAATGAATTAACTGAAATATAAATCAAGGAAGAAAACTATTTGCAATAGCCACAGAAAATTTAAATGCCTATGAATAAATTTAAGAAAAAAAGATGAAATATCTCTATAATCAAAATTATAAAGCACAGATGAAAGAAATGTAAGAGGCCATGCAAAATGTGGAAAAGTATCCCATGTTCATAGATTTGGAAAATCCAATATTGTTCAAATATCCACTCTATCCAAAGCAATTTATAGATTCAATGAAAACTTTATCAAATTCCAATATCATTCTTTATAGATGTAGCAAACGATTCAAAAATTTTTATAGAACCACAAAAATTCCTGACTAGCCAAAACAATCCTGATAAAAAATAACAAGGAAGGAAGTATTAAACTATCTGACTTCAAAATATACTACAAAGCTGTTATAATCAAATCATCATGGTATTAACATAAATACCATGCCACATACCAATAAAGCAGAATAGAAAACCTTGAAGTAAACACATCCACAGCCTACTGATTTTTTTTTATACATGAACTTATTTCATAATCATTTTCATATTTATGTCCTTCTGGTCTCTTGCCTACTGTCTCAAAAAGGAACAAATTCATTTTAATGAGCCTATTATAACATTAAGAACTGATGTTTTACCTGGAAATGTCCTCTGAACCCTAAGAAAGAAAGAAGAAAAAAAGAAAAACCTCCAAGTTAATTCTCACATTTCCTACTACTGCCAGGAAAGGATGGCAAACAGTCAGAAGAAAGTGGAAGGAGATTTAAAAAAACAAAAACAAAAACAAAAAACAGACCTACTGGTTTTTGATAAAGGTTCTAAGTATATGCATTTTTTTCAAGAAATGGTGGGGATTAAATTGGATGTCCATATACCAAAAAATAGAACTAGAAATCTATCTCCTATTAGTTACAAAAATTCCTCAAAATGATTTAAAGATATAATGTAATACATGAAACTATGGCACTACTTTAAGTAAATATAGGAGAAATGCTTCAGGACTTTGAAGTGAACATTAGTTTTTTGGACAAGACCTCAAAAGCACAGAAAACAAAAGTAAACAAAACAAATGGAATTTTATCATATTATAAACCTTCTGCAGAGCCAAGAGAAAACATGTTATTGGGGTTCAAGGGTGATTTATCAATTTCAAAGGGGTAGAAACTCATTAAAATAAAAGCAGAAAACCTCTCAAACCTAGAGAAGGATACAAATATTCACACGTAGGAATATCAAAGATCACCAGTCAGATTCAACTCCACAAAGTCTACACCAGGACAGATTAAACCAAACTTCAAAGGTGAAAAATAAAGAAAAGATTCCCAAGGCAATAAAAGAAAGAAATAACACCTGAGAGTGTTCCAATTAGCCTCGCAGCAGACTTCTCAACAGAAACCTCAAACCAGGAGAAAATGGCCAAGGATTATTGAAGGAAAACCTGCCAACCAAGAATATCTTTAGCAAAGATATTTTTTAGAAATGAATGAGTGATAAAGACATTCCCAGACAAACAAAAGCTGAGAAAATATATCTCCATCAGTCCTGTCCTACAAGAAATGCTGGCAGGAGTTCTTTGCAGTCAAAGGGACATTAATGAATAAGAATAAAACATTAGAAGGTAAAAAATTTCTGCTAAGTAAAAACAGCGTATATTCAGAATTCTCTAAAATGGTAAAAATGGTAAGCCAACCAATCATATTTTATTAGGAAGACTAAAGATCAAAATAACTAAAAAATACTAATATGTTAAGAGATATAGAATATGTAAACGTGAAAATAAGGTATCAAATGAAAACTGGGAGGATTGGAGGGTAAGTGTAAAATATTTAATAGTGTACTTTATAGGTTTTTTGTTTTTTTATCATTCTGATCATGCTAAGATACTATCTTCTCAAAATATTTCATTATAGTCAAAAGAATTTGCTCCCAGAATGTAGGTTCTCTGTTCACCTCATTGATAGTTTCTTTTCCTGAGAAGAAGCTTTTTAGTTTAGGTCCATCCCATTTATTGCTTCTTGCTTTTATTTCTTGTGCTTTTGGAGACTTGTTAAGGAATTCGAGGCCTAATCCAACGTGATCAAGATTTGGACCTATTTCTCCTCAATTAGACACAGGGTCTCTGGTCTTAGTTTTTCACTTGACTGGGTTTCTCCATTGATTGGCCTTTAGTGTAGCTCCTCCCTCTGCAGGTTTTCATTGTTGTTTTTCATTTCCTCCTCATGGAATATTTTACCAAGAATGTTCTGTAGTGCTGGCTTTCTTGCTGTAAATTCTTTTAATTTTTGTTTATCTTGGAAGGTTTTTATTTCATCATCAAACCTAAAACAATTTTTCTGGATATAAGATTCTTAGATTGGCATCTGCTATCTTTTAGCGCTTGGTATATGCTGTTCCATGATCTTCTTGCTCTCAGGGTCTGGGTTGAGAAGTGTGCAGTGATCCTAATTGGCTTCCCCCTATATGTAATCTGATTCCTTTCTCTTGTGGCTTTTAAGATTCTCTCCTTATTCTGAATGTTAGGCATTTTCATTATGATGTGCCTTGGTGTATGTCTGTTGTGATTTTCAGCATTTGGTGTCCTGTAAGCCCCTTGAATTTGATTATCCAATTCATTCTTCATATTTGGGGAGTTTTCTGATATTATTTCATTGAATAGGTTGCTCATTCCTTTGGTTTGGAGTTCTATCTATGCCTTCTTCTATCCCAATAATTCTCAAGTTTGGTCTTTTAATTTTGTCCCAAAGCTCTTGGATGTTCTGTTCATGGCTTCTTACCGTCTTCACTGTGTGGTCAACTCTATTCTCAAGGTTAAATATTTTGTCTTCAGTATCTGAGGTTCTGTCTTCCAAGTGGTCTAATCTGTTGGTGATGCTTTCTATTGAGTTTTTGATTTGGTTTCTTTCATTTCAAGGATTTCTGTTTGGTTCCTTTTCAGAATCTCTGTCTCCTTATTGAAGTGATCTTTTACTTCCTGTATTTGCCAATGTATCTCTTTATCAAAATGATCTTTTGCTGACTGGGCTTGCTCTCTTATATCATTCTTTAAGTCACAGAACATTTTAATTATGCACATCCTGAACTCTTTTCTGTCATTTCTTCTGCTGTACTGACCATGGATTCTAATAACGTATTATCTTGGTTTGTTTGCGACACTTTCTTCCCTTGTTTTTTCATGGTGTTTGTGTGTCTTTCCTTCTAGCTCTGCTAATCCAAGGTGTTACAGTTTTTACTCCTATAGGGTTATAGTTTGCCTGCAGGGTTTCAATACCTCCCCTTTAAAGGGGAGACCAATATTGATTGATCTCTGTACAAACAATATATAGTTTCAAACCAAGTAGCTCCTAATAGCTCCTAAATACATTTACAGTTTAGTCACAATATACAACAATTATGAGTTTCTTTAACATCTATTATGTAACCAATAGGTTTGCACAAGGGTCTATAGTTTCTGTTGGTGGGCTAGAGAAACTTGAGGGTGGGGTGTAGTATAGAATATTAGGGTAGTAGGAAGTGAGGATATGGTTATTATACCTTAGAAAGCATGAAAAAGGAATCCAAGAGAAGTTGGCTATTAGTAGAAAGAGCAAAAGAGAGTTGGGGAAGACTAGTAAGGAGGAAGAAAAGAGAGTACAGCTAGTGAGGAGACATGATAGTAAGAAAAATAAAACATATGCAAGTGGGAGTTATAAGACTATATAATACCACTCTAGTATACTGTTCAGAAATCCCGGTCTACCATATACTACTGTATAACAAATACTTGGTTTCACAACTGTTGGGGATTAGAGGGTGAGAAAAGAGCCAGAGAGAAAAAAGGAAATTTAAAAAAGGAAAGAAGAGCAGAGAAATAAAACAAAAAGATTAAACAAAAGGAATATTAGGAGAAAAAGATAAAGGATAAAATAAAAAATAAAAAATAAAAGGTCTCAATGCAAATAAACAGATTTGCTTCCTTTCATCTCCAGTAGGTGTCGTTGTCCGTTGCTTACTGGAATTTCCCTGCTGGGTGAAGAATGTTGTAGGTGAGGGTCTGACAAAGAAACCATCTGCTTCAGCAACAGGGTGAAGGTCTGGGCCGCTGGTGGTCTTGGATGCAGTGGAGACGCTGTTTCATGCTGTGCTGTGTTGAAGTAATAGTTTGCCCCAGATGCTGTCCAGTGTCCCCTGGTAGAGGAAGTTCTGCCCTGGTACATGGAGATCCACAAAGAACAGTAGTTGGGGATCTCACACGGGGGACGTTTGTCCACAGGAGCAACTGTTAGGGGTCCTGTGTTGTTGGGTGGGCGCTGGAGCCAGGTACCCCGTGTAGAAGCAGGCCCCCCCACCAGGGCGAATCCTGGGCTTGAGCCCTGGGCTGGGGCCCCGCGCTGCAGCTGTGTTCTGCCGCTTGCAGCTGAAGTCACACTGCTTGTGGCAATTGCTGCTGCCTGGTGGCCCTGCAGACACACGCGAGTGAAATTCCTGTGGGGGATGATGAGCCTTAGGATGATGTCAAGAAGCTGGCTGGGAGACGGTATTTCCACTACTTCTAGCTCCGGCCCTGGAGAGACTAGCACTGAGGAGTCCATCTAGGCTGCCATCTTGGAACCATATCTGTTGCTTGTATTCTTGATAATTGTCATTCTGACTGGAGTGAGATAAAATTTCAGTGTAGTTTTGATTTACATTTCTCTAATTGCTAGAGATGTTGAACATTTTTCATATATTTGTTGATCAGTTGTATTTCTTCTTCTGAGAAGTGTCTGTTCAGTTCCTTAGCTCATTTACTGATTGGATTATTTGTTTGTTTGATATCAAGTTTTTTGAGTTCTTTATATATCCTGGAGATTAATGCTCTATCTGATGTGCATGTTATAAAGATTTTTCTCCCATTCTGTTGGCTCTCTCTTCACATTATTGATTGTCTTTTCTTTTTCCTGTGAAGAAATTTTTAGTTTGATTCCATTCCATTTATTGATTCTTTATTTTACTTCTTGCACTTTAGTAGTTTTGTTGAGAAATTTGGTTCTTATAGCAACATGATGGAGATTTGGGCCTACTTTTTCTTATAGAAGTCACAGGGTTTCTGGTCCAATGCATAGGTCTTTGATCCACTTTTAGTTGAGTTTTGTGCAGGGTGAGAGATTGGAATCTAATTTCATTTTATTAGATATGGATTTATAGTTTTTCTAGCACCTTTTGTTGAAGAGACTATCTTTTCTCCAATGCATGTTTATGGGGCCTCTAATATGAACTGTATTTATGTACGTTTGTCTCTATGTCTTCTAGTCTGTTCCATTGGTTTTCATTTCTGTTTTGTTGCCAATACCATGCTGTTTTTGTTTTGATAGCTCTGTAGTATAATTTAAGGTCTGGTATTGAGATGCCTCCTGCTTCACTTTTCTCACTGAGTATTGCTTTGGCTATTATGAGCCTCATATTTTTCCAAATAAATTTCATGACAGCTTTTTCATCTATATGACGAATGTCATCAGAACCTTAATAGGAATTGCATTAAATCTGTATGGTGATTTTGGTAGAATGGACATTTTGACAATATTAATTTTGCCTATCCAAGCACATGGGAAATCTTTTCATCTTCTATGGTCTTCTTCAATACTTTTCTTTGGAGTTCTGCAGTTTTCATTGTAGAGCTCTTTTGCCTATTTTGTTAGATTGATTCCCAAGTATTTTATTTTATTTTTGAGGCTACTGTGAATGGAATAGTTTTTCTAATTTTTCGTTCAGCTTATTCATCACTGATGTAGAGGACTGCAATTGGTTTATGGGTGTTAATTTTATATTCTGCTACTTCACTGAATTTATTTATGAGTTCTAAAAGTTTTCTAATAGAGTTTTTTGGTTCTTCTCAATATTAAATCATGTCATTCACAAATAGGGATGGTTTGAGATCTTCTTTTCCTATTTGTATCCCTTTAATTTCTTTCTTCTGTCTAATTTTTCTGGCTAGAGTTTCAAGTAGTATGTAGAATAGGAGTGGTAAAAGAGGGCATCCTTGTCTTATTCTAATTTTTAGAAGGAATGCTTTCAGTTTTCCTCCATTTAGAATGATGTTAGCCTTGGGCTTAGCATAGATAGGTGTTAAAATGTTGAGGTATGTTCCCACTATCCCTAGTTTTTCTTGTGATTTGAACATGAATGGATGTTGTATTTTGTCAAATGCTTTTTCTGCATCTATTGAGGCAATCACCTAATTCTTGTCTTAAAGTCTATTGATATGATGAATTATGTTGACTGATTTCCCTATGTTGAACCAACCTTGCATCCCTGGGATGAACCACACTTGATCACGGTGCACTATATTTTTAATATGCTTTTGCATGTGATTTGTATTTTTTTTTTAATTTGTGTCTATGTTCGTCAAGAATATTGGTCTGAAGTTTTCTTCCTTAATGTGTCTTTTTCTGGTTTTGGTATCAGGATAGTATTAGCCTCATAGAATGAATTTGGAAGTGTTCCCTCCTTTCTCTTTCCATGGAATAATTTGAAAAGGATTGGTGTTAGTTCTTATTTGAAGATCTTGTAGAACTCAGCTGAGAATCCATCTGGTCCTGGGCTTTCCTTTCTTGGTAGGCTAGTGATGGCCTCTTCAATTTCATTGCTTGAAATTGACATGTTTAAAATTTATATGTTCTCCTGATTTGATTTGGGAAGGTGGTATGTTTCTAGAAATTTGTCGATATCTTCATGTTTTTCTATTTTATTACTGTATAAATTTTCAAAGAATTTTTTGATTATCATCTGTATTTTAGTCATGTCCACTTTGACATTTCCATTTCCATTGTGAATTTTGGTAATTTGAGTTCTTTTTTTTTTCTTCATTACTTTGGTTACAGTGTTTATCAGTTTTTTGTATTTTTTCAAAGAACCAATTTTTGTTTTGTTGATTTTTTAGATTATCTCTTTTGTTACAATATCATTGATTTTGGCTCTGATTTTAATTATTTCCTGTCCCACATTTGATATTGATTTAATCTTCTTTTATGAGGATTTTGAGATGTAATGTTAGTTTATTTATTTGTTGGCATTCTATTCTTTTAATTAATGAGCTCAATGCTATGCACTCTGTTACCAATGCCTTCATAGTGACCCAGAGATTTTCATATGCTGTATTACTATTCTCATTTACCTCTAAGTAGTTTTTAATTTCATCTCTGATTTCTTCTGCTATCTATTGGTCATTCAATAGCATATTATTAAGTCTCCAGAAGTTAGAGTAGCTTCCATTTTTTATTTTATCACTGATTTCTAATTTCATTCCATTATGATATTATGGAATCCAAGTTATTATTTCTATTATTTTGTATTTGCTAAGAGTTGCTTTGTGGCCTAAGATATCATCTTTTTTAGGGAAAGATCTATGTGCTGCTCAGAAGAAAGTGTATTCAGTCATTGATGGATGAAATGTTCTATATATGTGTGATAAGTCTAAATTATTAATTGCATTTTTTATTTCTATTGCTTCTTTATTTAGTTTTTGTTTGATCTATTCAGTGGTGAGAAAGGTGTGTTAAATTCACCCAGTATTGTTGTGTTGTGGTCTATTTGATTCTTGAAGTTGAAAAGAGTTTGCTTGATGTGCATGGATGCTCCATTGTTTGGGGCATAAATATTTACAACTATTATGCCTTGTTAATGTATAGCTCCTTTAAGCAGTATGAAATGTCCTTCTTTGTCCTGTCTGATTAAATTTGGCTTGAAGTCTACTTTATCTGATATGAATATAGAAACTCCTGCTTGTTTATGAGATCCATGTTAATTATATTCTTTTTCTACCCTTTTACCTTCAGTCTGTGGATGTCTTTGCCTATGATGTTAGTCTCTTGGAGACAGTATATTGTTGGGTCTTATTTTTAATCCTATCTGTCAGCCTATATCTTTTGATTGATGAGGTCAGGCCATTTACATTCAATATTATTACTGAGATGATTTTATTCCATCATTTTGATTTATATCTGGTTTTTAATTTTAATTAGTTTCTCCTTTGATTGACTATTCTTCTATTATAGTTCCTTCCTTTTGTGGCATTCAACTTTATTTTTCATTTGTTCATCATGAAATACTTTATTGAGAGTTTTTTGCAAAGCAAGCTTTATAGTTGTGAATTCTTTTAACTTTTGTTTATCATGGAAGGTTTTTACTTCATAGTCAAATCTAAAGCTTAATTTTGCTGGATAGTATTCTTTGCTGACATGCATATTATTTCAAGATATCCCAGCTTTGAGAGTCTGCATTGAGAAATCAGCTGAGATCCAGCTTTGTTTCCTTCTAAACATAGCTTATTATTGTTCTCTGATAGCCTTTAAAATTCTATCCTTACTCCATGTTAGGCATTTTCATAATAATGTGTCTTGTTTGGTTCTCTTTTAATTTTGTATATTTGGGGTTGTATAAGCCTCCTATCTGATTTTCCATTTAATTCTTTAGTTTTGAGAAATTTTCTGATACTATTTCATTGAAAAGTTTATGCATTCCTTTGGTTTGTATCTCCAAGTCTTCGTCTATCGAAATACATCTTAAATTTGGTCTTTTCAGATTATCTCATATTTCTTATAAGTTCTGTTCAAGGCCTTTTAATATCTTTTCTCCACAGTCAACTATATTTTCAAGATTATATATTTTTTCTTCATTGCCTGCAACTCTGTCTTCCAAGTGGTCTAGTGTGTTAATGATGCTTTCCATTGAATTTTTAGTTTGGTGTATTGAGTCCTTTATTTTGAGGATTTCTGATTAATTTCTTTTTCAGAATCTGTCTCTTTACTGACATAAACTTTAACTTCTGTATTTTCTCTCTGATATTACTCCTCACATCATCCTTTACCTCACAAATCAGTTTAACTATGTACATTCTAAATTCCTTGTTTGACATTTCTTCCACTGTGGTAATAATGGATTCTGTTATTGGAATTCTGTTATTATTATTCTGTTATTTGTGGCAATTTGTTCCCTTGTTTTTTATGTTGTTTTGTCTATTCATCTAAGAATATGGATCTGTGGAAGTATAATTTCTACCCTGTAGACTTATTGTATCCCTGAAGTTTTCCAATACTTCACCATTTAGAGAGAGACAAATAATAACAACCAATACAAACAATATACAGCATTAAACCAAATAGTTCCTGCTATGATGTCTACAGTGTTATAACAATAAACAGAAATGATATGATCAGTTATTGGCCACAGTAAAAATGGTTTCAAAATTGTTTACAATTTCAAATGGTAGAAAGGGAGAGAACAGAAGTGATGTAGGATGTGATGAATATGAGGGAGGAGAAGAGAATAGATGTAAAAAATTAAAGAAAGAGTGAAAGAGCAATAGAGATTGGCTGTTAGCAGATAAAAAGTGTGAAAGAGATTCCAGGGAAACAGATAAGTGAGATAAAAAATATATATAAATTAAAAATTCAAAAAATAATTAAAAAATACAAAATAAAACTTAACTATACTAATCAAACTTCCTAGTCCTCAAAAAACTCACTCATGAAAAATAATTAGCTTCAAAAACTGTTAGAATTGAAAAAATAAAAAAAAAACAAATATGAATATTTATAAATGTACATAAACAATTAAAGTCACAATTAAGCAAAGAAAGAATAAAGGGAAAAGGAAAAAAAAAGATCTTGGTGAAGAGTTAAAGAATTGTTTCCATTGGAGTTGCAAAGGTTCTCAGCTTCCTTACACATGGTGGGCTTGCTAGAGTTAGAGAGGTAATCCCATAGGTAGAACTCCTAGAGGAGGAGTTAAACTATGGTAGGCTCTAGGCTCTTTGCTGAATGCCAATTGGTCTGGAGATACTAAACCAGTGTGCCTCCAGAGCCTAGCAATTACTGGTCCATGCTGGAAGGCTATAGCCCAGGATCTTCCCTGGGTTGCAGTCATGTGGTGGAGGAGCCAATTCTTAGTTCACTACCTCACCTCTGGACCTTAGGTTTCCTGGTTTCAGGTTCAGTCTCCAAACTAGGTCTCTCCCTCCCAAGTCCTTTCAAATTCCTGGCCAGGTATGTCTCTCCCTGCTGGTCCTGCAAGCAGCCAGATTAGAGGGCATGGGGAGAGCTGGATGGATTTGTGCAACCAGTTGTCCCTGGTGTAAACCTCTCTTCACTTTCAATTTTCTCCTGGTCACTTAGACACACTGTTGTGTAGTATAGATTTGCCAGTTCTGAATTTTGGGCCAGAATCCGGTTTAGCAGGACTTGGCCCCCTTAGATGTTGATCTCCATGCTGTGGCTGCAAAATGGTTATTTCCTCTGTCCTCCATACACTACAAGGATATGTGGTTTCTTTCCCTCACAAGGCTATTGGGAAGTGCACCTTTCAGTTTAGTGGGGCAGTGTCTTTGATCTCTAAACTCTCTGTACCCAGACATGCCTCAGTCCTCCTAAAAATGTGAGTTCCTTTAATTCCCTTATCCCTCCACTGTGCTCCAGGAAGGACTGCTCTGGGTGGTGCTTCCTGCTTCATCAGTGGCTATGGCACTGGAAATTTCTTCCTTATTTTATTATATCCAACTTCCTGAGTCCCTGATCTACTTTGAGTGTTCAGTATTAAATTCCAATAAATTCCTCCAACTTTGCTGAGAAGGCACCTGTCTCCTTTCTTGGTTTCATGCCATACAGCAACCAGGAAAGTGACCTGCTCTATTCTACCATCTTGAAACCTCTCACATGTATTTTTTCATATGCAAGAAGTAAGCAACCAATAACTACTATTCTTAAGGAAGCCCAGGTAGACATTGGATCTACCAGATAAGACTTTAACCCAGCTATTTTACATTTATTTATTAGTTACATACATTTAAAGAAATGATCAAACACACCATAAAAATATCAGTATGAAACTGGCTGTGTCTACAAATGAGAATTAGACATTATAACAAATAACACAAAAATATCAGGATTTTATGACAAAGAAGTCTGAATCTGCTAATGAAATCTTTTTATGCAATTGTAATTTATTTCTCTCAGTGATACTTTGTGCTTTTACTGTACAATAATTTCCCATGTTTTATTTAAAGAATCATTTAAATTATTTAAATTTATTTGCTCATCTTTAGAATATAGAAACAGAACTTTTTTCATTGTATATTGTTTGAGTTCATTCTCACTTTGTTTTGTTTTAAGGATAACTCATGGTTTTCTATAATATAATCAGGACTTTGACAGATAAATACAACTGGTTTCTTTTCAATTCTTTCTTTTTTTTGTCTACAATACAATTATATATTGGAGAGAAAAACATCTCTGTTTTATTCAATATTGTAAAGGAGGATACATTTAATATTTTTCCATTAAATATGATGTTAACTCCTATTTTTAGTAAATGTCTTTTATGACATGTAGTAAATTCTCCTCTATTCTTTATTTGCCTAGAACTGCTGGCATGGATAAATGTTGAATTTGTCAGTACAATTTATTTGACAAAACCAGTATGTACTTAGGCAGCATAGTCATGTGCTGCCAAACTATGTGCTGGCTGGCGGTGGACCACATATACGGTCCCATTAAATTATATTGCTTAGTTATCAGCCATTTTAGTTTGTGTAAATGCACTCCATGATGTTCACACAATGACAATATTCTCAGAACACATCCCAGTTGTTCCATGAAAGTATAACCCTACAAAAGTGAGTTTTCCAGTTTTTCTTTGGTCTAATGCTACTGTTGTATAATATAACAGGATATAGAAGTACTACAACATTTTCAAGCATCAGCTCTGCATTTTGGCTGTTTTTATATTTAGTAATATTATTATGATATGATTAACATGTATGACTATAAGTCTGTGTATGAAATGTTTTTTCTCCCTAGAAAAAATGTCTTTTTAATAGGAATGATTTTGTGCAGGACATAAATATTAAAAATAGTTCTCCAGAATGGCCAAGTCCATATATTCTTTAGCTTGCTTGGTTTTTGAGTGTTTGATCTTTTTACTGTTATTGTTTGGTGATTGAGGAAAATTTATATTTTTTATCAGATACAGTCTATATAGGCACTTATATGTATGTATATATTTATACATATGTGTGTATATATACATATAATTTTATACCTAAATAAATGTGCTTGGGTTTTTTTACTGATTTATATTTGTTTTATTTTTTCCATGGACTTAGGAGGACATATTTTGTTTTTAATTATTTCAATGTAATATAAATAGATAAATGTTTTAGTAACTAGTAAACACTTATTGCCAGCCTAAGTTTCAATTCAATTTAAAAAATAGAACAGTTCAGACGTGTTTTATATTTTTCCAACAAGTTATATTTTAATAACATTTTTCATAATTCTGAGAATTATATACTATGTTGTTATCACATGGCTTAATACATATACTATTGAAGGATCATTTCCATTTTAATGTTCAACTTGACAAATAAGCAAGCAAACTATAAATAAGTATTTTATTATCAATAAGAGGACATTTTAGAGTACAACCTTTTTGCATACATTCAGACATAAAATTCAGTGCTGAATATTGTTGAACTTTTTATATGTACTAAAGCCATGAATTTATTTTTAAAAAATCTGCAAAGGAATTTGGAACAGTTTTGCTGGTCTTATCATTTAAGTAGCATATAATTTATGTTTATTTCATCTAATTACAGCCTTTGGTAATGTTCCATAATTTAAAGCATATTTATGATAGCTGTATCTATCCCATTTGCCAAGTCATGTAAAACATGAAGCATTCCATCAGATGATGCTTTTGCCAGACTATTCTAAAAGTTAATGAGTTTACTTTTCTTACATTTTTTAGTTTCTTGAAGCCTGTATTCTGTTAGGATTGTTCTTAATTTTTGCAGTAATCATTTCCTATAACCCATTCTAGATTCATATTTCCATCTTCCAGCAATGCTTTTAATTCCAAAATTAGCAATTCATCTCTTACAGTCACTTTCATGGTTCACACTATTCATGATACCCAAAGGCCTGCTTACTATTTCAAACCATAATTTCAAGAGTAAGGATCATTAATGATACTTAAATTGTGAACAACAGAACCCTACTAAAATGATACCTTATGCAGAATAAAATTTGGTAATATGTAGAATCACCTTGGACCCTATCCAGAAAGCATTAACTATGGAAGCACTCTACTAAAAATATATCATTACAAGATCATTTATCCTTCAACATGGTTTTCTTTCACAGAATTAGCATTGTATTTCTAAAGTTGATGTATTATTTAAGTCAGTTTTAGAATTATATCAATAAATAAAGTTTGAGACAAACTAAAAAACAAATAGGCATAAAAACATATACTAAACTTTCAGTCCAGAAAAGATGACATCAACTCTTTACTTCCTATCCTATCTTACTAATTATAATTATAAACTCAGGAAATAATGCAACCAAAGGAAAATTCTGAATGGTGCAAATAGGAAAGCAACTGATTTGGAACCCCAAGGCTGAGTAAATGGCACAGTAACAGAGGTGATCTAACTCAATCCAATAACATAAGAATATAACTCAGAACTGCAACTTCCTGACCCCAAAGAGGCAAGATCCCTCCCTGGATCAAATGGGAGTCTGATCATCAACACAGAGCAGATAACTGGTCAGAAACTCCACAGATATTCAGAGGAAGGGAAAGCACTCTGCTTAGCTGCAGATCTGGAGCCTGCATCCTAGGAGACACTCAGAAACTATTGGCACTGGCCATTGAGATCCTGCCACAACAACCAGAGAACATCTTCATCACCAAGAGCCTGAGACTCCAGCCTTCTAGCATCACTATGTAATCAGGCAGCCTTTGCAGGAAGTGCAGTCTCAGAAGGCCCTCTGGGCCTAGAATTCCACCCCACCTTTGAATACCAGGCTATGCCTCCTGGGGAAAATCTGTTTGCACCCTCAGACATCCACATCCAGGAACACTAGTACTACCAGCTCCGATAGAAGACTCAATCAAGCAAAAATAACAATGCAAAGCCCCAGAGAATTAAGTTATATTTAAAACAACAGTTCACAACAGTGGATTAGGATCTGCCTGCTAAATCAAATAAGATCACTGCCTGAAAAACAAAAGATGTAAATAAGTTTCAAAGTGTCCTACCCAAATGAGAAGATCTAAGTAATCCAACTACATGATCCAATCAACCTATGTAGGCCACTCCACTAATAATAACTAATGAGAACATGCTTTTTATTTTTCCCCTATGTATCCAACATTGACCAAGACAGAATTTCTCCCAAGCTCTAAAGGAAACCTCAGCAGATTTAAAAGAATTGAAATTATACAGAGCATGTTCCCTGACCATAAAAAAAAAATCAAATTAGAAACTAATAACGACAATGGGAAGAATTTTAAATGCTTGGAAATTAAACAACACTCTTTTAATTAATCGAACTGTGAAAGAAAGTCTCAAAAGAATTAAAAAATAATGCATAATGCTGATTGAAAATGAAAATAAAAATTGCCACAATTGGTAGAATGCAGACAAAGCAGGACTAGGCAGGACATCATAGTAGTAAGGGTTTATAGTGGTCCCTTTATCCATACAGAATACATTACAAGATGCCAAGTGAAAAATCAAAAACAGTGAGTAGTATGAATTCTATATTCTAATTCTTCTATTCTATATTCTAATGTCTTTCCCTTAGCTAAGAGCTAAGTATATCACAGTCCATAGTTGTAACTATGCAGTTTGAGGTACAATAAAAAAATAGCATAAATTTCTTTTTCCTTCTTCAAAATTTCACAGATTTGTTCTTACTGTAGATCTTAAGAAATTAAGTATATGATTCTTTGTCTTTATTTATTAAGAGAAGAGCTCACACTCTTTAATTCACAGAAAGCACTTTGCAATTTTTCTTTGGCATTACTACTCATGCACACTGAAGCCATCATTAGGTAAAATAAGCATGCTCAAACACCAGCTCTGCAGGCCCAGAGAGTTGGTCTAACACCCCAACCAGCTTCTGGATGTGTAGCCCACATGGGCATGCGAGACTAAAAGATGATCCATACACTATAAGACAGAATGGATTGGTGGAAGATTTCTTCATACAACTCAGAACTGTATGAAATTTAAAACTGATGTTTTATTTTAGAATTTCCATTTAATTTTTAAATAGTAGTTGAAAGCAAAGCAGGAGATAAAAGAGGTAGGCTCTACGGTAATTTTTGTGTTCCTAGCCAGTCTTGGCAAAAACTAGACTAAATAATGTATATACTCAATATATATTTGATTAAATAAATTTGTACAATTTTCTCTATAGAAACTGCTTCATAAAATTTTAGACAATATTAAATGGATATATTTCATCATTTATTATCATAGAAATCATGTTATTCTGTGCAAATATTTTTAACCTCCTTCTTTCCTTCCTTCCTGCCTGCCTTCTTTATTTATTCCTTCCTTCTCTCTTTATTTAATCCTTTCTTTCTATAATCTGTCAACCATTTTCATATCTCTCCAGTTTTACTTGTATTCTGTGTTTGTTCTTCATTCAATTTTGTCACATGAGTTCATGTGTGTGTGTCATCACATTTAAGATGCAGGAAAATTTCCCCTCTGTGTTAGGACTTTCAGGGTGCTGTAAGAAAATACAGCATAACTTGAATGGCTTGTAAATAATTAAAATTTATTGTTTATAATTCCAGAGGCTGGTAAGTCCAAAGTCAGAGTGCCATTATGGTTGGATTCTGAAGAGGGACTTCATCTAGGTTGCACACTGATGATTTCTCATTGAGTCTTGACATGGTAGAAGGCAGAGACAGCTCCTTTGGACTTCCATAACAGCATTAATTCTTCTCCTGAGGGTGGAACTATCACAGCCTCATCACCTCCCCCAAACTCCACTTTCTAATACTGTTATCCTGATGAGTAATATTTGATATATGAATTAAGGGAGCATAAATACTTAGGCCATAACAATCATAAAAATTCTTCCTATTCCCCTTTTATGATGATACCTTCTTCCCACATATCTGCCCAAGCCTGGAAACCACTACTCTCTTCCCCACCTTTATAATTTTGTCATTTCAAGAATGTTATATAACTATGAAATTATATAGTAAGCAACTTATAGGAATTGACCTTAAAAAAAACCTCAGCATAATTCCTTTGAGATGAATCAAAATTGCTTTCCACATTAGTTAATTCATTCCTTCTTACTGGTGAGTATAACTTCATGGTAGAATGAATTGGTAGGTTTATCCAATTACCAGTTAAGGACATCTGGGTACTTTACCTCTTGTGTTATCATGAACAAAACTGATAACTATATAGTCTGCAGGTTTTTGTGTGAATATGTTTCTTTTTTCTGGAATAAATGTTCAAGGGTACAATTGTTCTGACTTACAGTAGTTGCGTTTATAATTTATAAAAGCTACCACACTGTTTTGTGTGGAATTTCTGTAGCATTTTATATGCCAATCAGAAATGTGTTGTCCCTTATTTTATTAGCCAATATGATAAATTTATGCAGTTACATCATGTTATAGTCCTATAATTAGTGCATTTTACTAAAGGCTAAAAACATGGAGCATGTTTTCATTTCATTTCATTTTCATCTGTACATTCTCTTTGGTGTGGTGCCTCTTTATAACTTTTCTTAATTTTATACTTGAGAGTTTCTTAATGTGGCATTTTTACAATAATTTAGATATTCTAGATATTAGTCCATTTACAGATATAAAATTTACAAATATTTTCTCCTGGTTTCCAGTTTTGCTTCTTCTTTTCTTCTTTTGAAGACCTTGTGTAAAACAAAACTTTTAATTTTGATTAGGCCCAATCAAATAATTAATTTCCCTTTCAATTGTGCTTGTCTAGTTGTAGATCTCCAAGATGTCCCTCGTTTTTTGTTTGTTTGGTTTTGTTTTATGAATTTAAGAATTTAGCATTTTTTATTTAGGCTCATAACCTCTTTGAGTTTTTTTTTTCTTTGCTTAATTGCAGTGGCCAGAAATTTCAATACTATATTCATAATATTTGTGAGTGGGCTGGAATATAGCTCAGTGTTAGATTGATTGTATAGCATGCAAGAGACCTTGGGTTTCATTTCAAGTACCACAAAAAATAAAAACAAAGAATTGTGGGAGAGATATAACTCTGACTCAAATTTATGAGGAAAGCATTCAGTTTCAGGATGTTATGATGTCACTACAATTATTGTTTAGTTTTCATATTTTAATAGATGCATCTTATCAGGTTAAGATACTGCCCCTCAACTTCTAATTTACTGTGTGTTTTCATTATCAATAAGTGTTGGGTTTATCAAATAATTTTTATGACTCAATTATCATGATCTTGTCATTGTTCTTTTTTAGATTATGGATTATATTGATTTTTTCAAATGTTGAAAATTAATTAAATCCTACTTGTTTTAGTAAGCTTTCTCACTGCTATGATTAAAGAAACTGAAAAGAATAACTATAAAGGAGGAAAGGTTTATTTGAGGGCTCATGGTTTCAGTGGTCTTAGTCCATAGAAGGATGACTGGCTCTATTCCTCCAGGCTTGAGCTGAGGCAGACCATCATAGCAGAAGAGTGTGGCAGAGGAAAGCAGCTCAAATGATGATTAGAAAGTGGACAGAGAGAATTTCTTCTCTCCAGATACAGAATATATACCCCAAAGCCACGCCCCCAAGTCCTACCACCTCTAGCCACACCCTATCACTTCAGTTAATCACTATCAGGGAATTAATCCACTGATTAGGTTAAGAATTTATAACACAACCATTTCTCCTCTGAACCTTTTTTTTTTTTTTTTTTTTTTTGGTACCGGGGATTGAATTCAGGGTACTCGACCACTGAACCACATCCCCAGCCTTATTTTGTGTTTTATATAGAGACAGGGTCTCACTGAGTTGCTTTGCACTTTGCCATTGCTTAGGCTAGCTTTGAACTTGCAATTCTCCTGTCTCAGCCTCCCACAGTGCTAGGATTACAGGTGTGTGCCACCGTGCCCGGCTTCTCCTCTAAACCTTCTTGCATTGTCTCACACATGAGCTTTTGGAGGAGACCTCACATCCAAACCCGAACACTACTTAATCACAAAGTATAATCATTTTCAAGTGTTGACAGATTCAATTTACTACCATTTGGTTGAAGTTCTTTACACTTACATTAGTAAGAGGAATTGGAAAGTAGTTTTTTTGTTAAAATTTAGTCTTTGTTTCTGGTATAATGGTAACACTCATCTTATAAAATGAGTTTAGAAGAACTACTTCCTTTTTTGTTTTCCTGAATAAGTCATATAAAATTGGTCTTAGTCTTTTACATGTTTGGTGGAATTGTCTAGTAGAAAAATATAGTCCCTGATACAGGTGTCTCCTAAAAGCTCATGTGAAATAATGCAAGAAAGCTTAGAGGTGAAATGATTGGGTTATGAGAGTTTTAGCCTAATAAGTGCATTAATCCATTTGAAAGGATTAACTGGTTATAACTGTGGGCAGGTAGAATATGGCAGAAGGAGGTAAGTCACTGGGGTGTGACTGCGGGGTATATTTTGTGGCTGGTGAATAAGAGCTTTCTCTGCTTCCTGGTGCACTGTCCCCAGCTGCTTTCCTCCATGATATCCTTCTCCCATGAAGTTCTGCCTTACCTTGTGCACAGAGCAATGGAGTTGGCCATCCAGGGACTGAGACCTCTGAATCTGTAAGCCTCAAATAAACTTTTCCTCCTCTAAAATTGTTCTTGTCAGACATTTTGGTCACAGCTATAAGAAAACTTACTCAAATAGGCCTGATATTCATTTCTCAGGAGCTTTTATATTATAAATTAGACTTAATTAATAGTAATAAGACTATTCACATTATTTATCTTGGTTGAGTTTAGGTAGCTTATAAATTTTGAGGAATTAATATTTTTCTTCTGCATTGCTTGTAGTTTTAGTCATTTCATGGCTGTAGCATTTACAATATTACCTGTTTCTTTTCTAAACAGAGTATTGTGTCTTCTCTCCTTTTTCTGTTCAGCAAGTTTTTATTTTTAAATTTTTTTCTCTTTTGTTTATGTTTTTCAATTTTACTTATTTTTAAAATATCAGCTTTTTCTTTCTTGATTTTATTCTTTTTTATTTTCAATTTTCATTTCTTTTTTTCAATTTTCTGCTCTTATTTTTTGTCTGCTTTCTTGTGGTCTGTTCCACTTTTCTTCTAGTTCCATGAATTACAGACATGTTATAATTTGAAATTTTCTCTTTTGTATTGTGTAGTCATCCTCCCTTTCCCATGTTTTCACTTTCTTAGGGTTCAGTTACCTGTGGTAAACAATTGTCCAATATATTAAATAGAAAATTCCAAAAATAAATAATTCATAAATTTTAAGTTATATACAGTTCTGAATATCATGTTGAAATCTCATACTATCCAGCTCTTTCTTGCCTAGGATGTGAATCATATCTTTGTGCAGCATGTCCATATTATATGTGACATATGCTCATTAGTCACTTAACAGCTCTATTATCAGATTTACTGTCTGGTATTGCAGTGCTTATGTTTAAGTAAAACTTACTTACTTCATAATGGCCCCAAAGTACATGAGAGGTAATGCTGATAATTTCATTTGCTAAGGAAGAAACATAAAGTGCTTCTTTAACTGAACATGTGAATTTATAATGTTATTTAGAGAGAACACATTCACAAAACATTTGTTATCATATATTGTTATAATTATTCTAGTTATTATTATTAATAATTACATAATAGTCACAGCATTTTATTAAATGCATGTATCTTTTAATAGTTATATATGTTTAGGAAATAGTACATCACTTGTGGGATTCTCTAGTCTCTATAGTTTCAGCATACATTGAGGGTCTTTGAATGTAATACTCCTGGATGAGGAACTACTATTAGTTTCAGCTGCTACTTATAATCATGAGTAATTCCAGTCAATTTATTCTCATCACTAAAGCTACAAAGCAGTTTTCATTTTTAAAACTCAGTTTTAAAACCCATTTTTAAAACCCCAGTTTTCATTTTAAAACCCAAATAATAAAATTTAGTGAAAGAACAGGAATGTTTAAGATAGAGTGATACTGAAAGGAAGAGGACTGGGGCTTATCTCAGAGGCAAGTTATCAGTCTCAGTGTTTTTCCTAAGCATTCATATAGGAACAGCGAAAGCACCTTGGAACACACACACATACTTACTCACACACACATACATGCAAGTCTGTATGAACTCAGGCACTAAGTGAAGGGAAATGAAAATAAAGAAGCAGGAGGAAAAAGCAGAGCAAGTCAAAGCAAGATAAGGGAAGGTGTGGCGAATTGACAGAGAACACAGGAGCTGAATTGGTTACTCCTTAATCTATTAGCTTTGTGAAGACCTCAAACTCTAGCACATTTTTTTGAATGCCTTCAGTCCAAACCAATGATAACAGTACCACTGTTGTTTGTGGATGGAAACTATAAAACTAGACTGGTTGCAAGAGTGCTGAGTTTCCCTCAGAGACCAGCCCCACTCCAGGGCAGTTTGCTTTTACTGACCATATGCAAGGTCATCCATCCTCATCACATCTCTTGACACTCAGCAACAAATTGCAGCTTAACAGTGGCTTCCATTCTCCAAGTCTTTTACTTTTTAATTTTTTTTTGGTTTCCATAGTATGGTGACCATTATTCTGTGTTACAGCATTATCCAACAGCCCAAGAATGGTCTAGCCCCACATAACTTTGACTGGGTTTGGTAGGAAATTGAAACAATATATTTTTGGATGTATGAATCTTGGAGAAGGGAAAATAGTAAGGATTTCTTGCTTTTCTAATGGGCAGAGAATGAGAAAACAACATCCTAACACAGGGAGTAGAACTTCTATGTCCCACACCTTTCTAGGTAATGATTTGAGTCAGCATATGTATTCTGTGATTTTCTCCAAGAAATAATTTAAAACAAGTTTATAGCAGCAGGTTTGGCAAGGTCCACAACCTTGAATAGCATCTGTGAATAATAGATTCCTCTCATGACAGAATTTTAGACTAAACTGCTGAAAATTTCTTCACTTAGTTCCCAAAGCTAGAGCAATACTGTTATATTTTAGCTGATACCACTACTTCCTGCTTTTCTTTCTTTATGCCTAAATATTTTATAGTTCTCTTTTCAACATTTAAGAGCTCTCTTATTGCTAAAAATGGTCAATTTGATAAAGTGATGGTGAGCCATGCGAGAATTTAGATATTCTAGAGATAAATTTCCCAAGTTTAAGCTAAGCCTGGAAAAGAGAGAGAGAGAGAGAGAGAGAGAGAGAGAGAGAGAGAGACACGAAAGGAAGAGAAAGAAATGGAATGGAAAGGGAAGGAAACAAAAGAAGGAAAGGAGCAAGCAGGGGAAGAGTATCAGAGGAAGGGAGGGAGGGAAGAAGGAAAAATATTTTGTGCTAAGGAGTAGTAAGACTCCCCCATCAGCTTGTTATTCTCCACCATGCTTAGTATTCAGAGTACTCTCAAAGTTAATTAAATTTTCTTCCCAGACCCATTTCAGAGGCCTAAATGGACACTATGTAAAATTCCTTTTCCAAAATGTTGGTTCACAAGAAGATGAATAGGTAAAAATAAATTTCAGGTTAGTACTTGAATTTCAAGTACTAACTTTCCTGCATGCCGAGCTACATATCCTAATCCTCTTTCCTAGGGGCTTGATCAGACTATTCCTTTTATCTTCACTTAATTACTATATTTTTGCATACTGCTACAAGTCTAAACCCATGTTTTACCCTTAATATAAATTCCCCTTTAGGATTCTTAGCCTCAGTTAATAGTTCTCTAATTCCTTTTGCCACAAAGAACTATAAAGTGATTGGAATTTTTCTTTCACAACTATTCTCCATTTCTACTTAGTTTCAATAAACTACAAAAGGCTCACTAATATTTCATAACATTTTACTCATTAATTTCCTCCTTTGTAAAGGTTTAATGAATTATAATAGGAACATATTAGATTTTTCTGAAACTATATTAGGCTTCTGATTTGTAATCTATTTATAGTCTTTTTCCCATGAAATCCATCCAACATTCTGATGTTACACTACTTTGCATGTATCACACCCTTTTATGAAATCACTGAGTACAATCAATTGAAGTAAAATTTGCATCCCCTAGATTGACTTCATAGGCACTCACTCTGTAATCTGTCCCTAAATCACTCCTATCTTTTCTCTCCTTATTACAATAGCCTGAATACCTGTAACTCTCTGCCTTACAACCTTGGCTGGTGATATTCTTTCTTCTTAGAATGTCTTTGTGTTGGCTACGATATATTCCAGGCTTGTATGAATTCATCAAAATAGATTCTACTGTCATATATAACTAAAAAAGAATAAATTTAAAAGAAAAGAATGTCTTTTTGTTTTCACCATTATTACAAATTCATCTTTAATTCCAGGTTTAGCTCCACCTAAAGTCCTCAGTGAAAAGGGCCCTGTCCTTTGGTATATAAACTTTTTTAAAATTTGTTAATGAAATATTATAAAAATACCCTCCATATTTCATAGCACTTTAGAATACTGAATTTTTATATTTGAGTACAAGCATTCTCTGTTTAATCACATATTCTTACAACCTATTTATAATTCTATGGTTAATATTGCTTTCATGCTAAATATCATTTCAGTTAGATTTAAACAGAAGTATTTTGTTGCAACAAACCTAACCTTTTTGAAAGTAAAAATCTTATATTTTCTTTGTTTAATACATTTAGTAATTGTAATTATTTTTATTATCATCATAAAACTTTATTAGCATTCATGTTAGTCATTTGTAGCTTTCCTTTGTGAATAATAACATTTTCTTTTTTATTGAGGATTTAGAATTTCATGTGATTCTCCCCTATTTTTGTATAAACTTTTATTACTTAAAAAAAATGAATCCTTCCTTCTTGTCTTTCTACTGAGTTGTTTCTCAATTTTATCTATCTAGCTTAATTATATTAAATTAAGTTAAATTAAATAATATGTTTTATGGCATTAGGGATGGAACCAAGAGGAGCTTTACCACTGAGCCACATTTCTAGTCTTTTATTTTCTTTTTTTTATTAAGTTTTGAGACAGGATCTCATTAAGTTACCCAGACTGGCCTTGAATTTACAATCCTTCTGCCTAAGCCTACCCTGGAGTTGCTGAGATTACAGACTTTGTACTACCATGCCTGGCTTTATTTAGCTTTGGGTAGTAAAAAGAGCTTAATAATAGGAGTCAGTAGGCCCACTTTTTGTCTCATTAGTATATTTATTTGTCCTAAAGTTGAAAATTCTATCCACTCTCTAGGTTTGATATTCATATTTTTAAACTTCTTTAGTTCCTTTTTAAAGAACTCTTTCCTCCATCTGGAATTTATTTTAGTAAATGATGGAGGAATATAAATTGAAAATTTCCTTTTTAGAATAACTATCTCAATTATACTTTTCAAGCTTTTGTTGAAAAGTGAAGATTTTTCTCCTTTGATTTGAGTTGCCTTTTGTAATATATATATCAAGTTATTTATTAAAATTGTCTCTATATTTAAAGAATTTTTCATGGTGATTGATTTATTTTCAGACAACTACTCTAATATTTAACTTAAGGAACCTGTATGTTTTAAAGATTACCAGGTCTAATTTTTTAGCATACCCTTGTATCTTTTTATTTGCAACTGTTTAAATTTTGCAGAATGTTTTTTAAAATGTTTGCTTTTGATAGCAGAGCACAGTTTTCCCCTCCCTTCCTTCATTCCTTCCTTCCTTCCTTCCTTCCTTCCTTTTTTAAATTGAACTAAGTCTGTGCAGCACTCAAAAATATAAAGCAGATGAAAGCAGATTTGCTCTGGTTGAAAAGTCTAAAGCCATGAGCACCAGAACTCTACCACATTCCACCTGAAATATTTTAGGGCTTGGGATTAATATTTATATCTATCACTCTAGCTTAACTTCAATATATTTTTAAATAATTCTTCAAAAATTAATTTGAATTTAGTTAAAATTGCAGTAAATTTATAAATTAACCTGAGCACAATTCATGCTTAGAATTTTGTCTTCTGTCCACTGAGTGCCTGTGAGTAACATAACCACCTTTCTTTACCCTCTTGTGTTTCTATAACTTTTCTCTCTTGCCAGCTGATAGGTGCTTTGTCAGTAGAAGGTAACAGAAGGACCTGGGAAAGATAAGAAGAAAGATTTCTTCTTCTTGAACCTATTTCATGGCTTGCTACTGTGGTGAACTGCAAACATCAGTGAATAGAGACCCTAATAACAACCAACTTCCTAGAGTGTTTCCTGATTTGCCGATCCCTTTCTCCAAATTCCACTCACTGACAACCAATAGAGGATGTTGTCCTTCTAGCCCTGGTCAACATTTCCCAACTGACCAATCTCAGCTACTACACTGAGACGACTGAGGATTTTGAACTGCCAGCTTTGGCCTGCCAGCATCCTCCCAAGGGTTTGATGCTAATTGGCCAGTCCACAATTCTTTGTCCATCAACTTTAGCCTAGATAGCATCTCAGTGGGTGATGTTCTGATTGACATAGCTGCAGGTCTTTACCATCCAGTCTCATCCCACTGTTCCTGTGCATGGTTTCCAATTTACCAGACTTGACCCATTGACCTGCCCTGACCAGGGCAACCTAGAAACATCCCTAGCATCCAATGGCTGCAGTACTATACCCTGCAACAATTTCTGAATTATAGCTCTGGGGAAGAAAAGTCTCTTCCAACTGAATCTTTTCCTTAGCCTTCCAGAAATATTTAGAGTGCTTTTTATATTTACTCTTAACAGATAATTCCCTTAAAATTGGTATTTTATTATATTTAAACTCTGCTTCTTTCAATCCCTGTGTGACTTTTAATCTCTTAACTAGACACAGACATTCTACTACCATTTTTACCTTTCCTCCTCCTCCTTCCTTCTTTTTCTAAAGGATATGTCTTTTCAATTACTCAAATATTAAAATACTTTTATGCTCTGAAATATTTTTGTCATTAATTTTCTTTAGTTAGGTATAATTATTTTATTGTGGAAATATAATGCTATATCTCTTCTTATATGAAATCATGGAATTTCCATGATATATTTTCTTGTAATTTACTAATGCATAAGAAGTGATATTTTTATTTTTAATACACTGAATTTACATTGTGACATTTGACTAAATTATTTATTTATTTGTTTGTTTATTTATTTACTTATTTATTGGTGCTGGGGATTGAAATTAGGGGCACTTGACCACTGACCCACATCCCCAGCCCTATTTTGTATTTTATTTAGAGACAGGGTCTTACTGAGTTGCTTAGCACCTCATTTTTGCTGAGGCTGGCTTTGAGCTCATGATCCTCTTGCCTCAGCCTTCTGAGCCACTGGGATTACAGGCCTGCTCCACCGTGCCTGGCGAAACTATTTTATTATCAATTTTTGTTTATTTTTAAGGTATTATGTTTAAGTGATTTAAATATCTATAAATAATTATTGTTTTGCACTTCTTTCTTACCATACAGGCATCCAGGAAATAGTTCTTGTCTTTATGTGATAAATATTTTTCTTCTTCCATATAAAGGAGTAAAGAATAACGAAGGAAAACTCCTGAATGAAAATTTGGAGGCAATACATTCCTCATAAACCTTCTTTCCACCCATCTTCTCATGAAGGAGCACACTTCTCAGATCTTGATAAAAATATTGAGTATAAAAACAAAGTTTATTTATTATAGATATGTTTGTGGTCAACTTGAGGAAGGAAGCTACCAGGAATCCCTACTTCCATTTTCAATTAAAGTGTTCACCAGAAACGTACTAGTATATTGATTTATCTTCCTACAAACAAGCATTTCAAGAAAGCAACTCCACATAGTATCTCTTTAGGCCTCTGAAACGAGTCAGGAAAAGATGTTAATTAGATTAAAAAGATTTTCACTACTAACCCTAAATGAGTCCACATCCCTCATCTAATTTTCTATTACAGGTTTCCCCAAGGTGCATTCAGCAGTGTTAACCATGATAGTAACAACTTGTGCTTATTGGGTGCTTACATGGAATGTGAGATCAATGTTGTTATGTGGTACTTGGTTTGCATCAACTAATTTTATTCCCACAATAAACTTTTCAAATAATGGTATTACTCTTCCAATTTTACAGGTGAAGAAACCGAGTGGCAAGGACATAATTTTCCAAAGCCACACAGCTAGTCATACTTAGCTTTAGGGTATGAACTGGCAGTTTCTAAAATGTGTATAATGCCTCTACATGTGGAAAGCAAAGATCACATTAAACAATGTTAAAAGAAAATCTTCATCCCATCATTGAGTTTGTGCAAAGGTGAAATTACCAAATTTTGGAAGAATTAGAATCTGAAGAAAATTAAATATCACTTATATTCCCCCCACTTCCAAAAATAAACAACTTTTCTTTCATAGTTGTATTGTATTCTTACCAGTATTAATCAGATTAAAATCTAGGGAGAATCTCACTCAAGTGCATAGTTGGGATTGTAATGCTTTAAACAGATGCAGTTTAACCTTTCCAAACTCGCCCAAGGCCAAAACTATACTTCTTTCACTCATCAACAAAATTAGAACAATAAGTAATACTATTTTTCCAATAGGAAACCAACTTCCCATGAAGTGTTGGAGTGGAAGCTATTAACACAAAGAATGGAAGGAAAAGGAGAGACTTTTAGAAAAGAAAAATCTTGGTTTTAGCTTCCTGTTATACTAAATGGTCTGACAGTGAGAAGAGAGAAATATTTCTCATAAGAAAAATAATGTTATATTTCCCATATATAGTGGGAAAATCCATTATATTTCCTGTCTGCTATATTATTAAAGATCACCTTAATGTACAACCTTATAAGGTAAGCAGAGAGTCACAATCCACACCTTTCTGACCTACTTCTTTCCATTATTCACCCATCCCATTTTCATTTCGAATTTCTGTTCCAAGCAATCCTAATGTTAAACTCAGAGCTGATTCTTTCTAGGAGAGGCAGAAAGAAACCTTCATGCATTTTGTGGCTTTTAATGTGTCTCACTCGTGCCACACACATGGAAAGTGCCATGACCAAGAATTTTATCAATCACTTTAACTATTTCCTCTTCTTGGGGGAAAACAGGGAGCACAGAAGAACAAGAGGGTCTTCCTGGTTTGCAGTGTCAAGTAAGAACTTTTGTTTACCACTAGTCAAGCTTATTCTATATCCCCCAAAATCCTGTCTATTTAAACTCACATTGCCTGATGATAATATACAATGGGATCGACCTACCATGGACTCAAACCTCAAAACCTGTGAGCCAAAATAAATCTTTTCTCTTTTTTAGGTTGATTGTCTTGGGTATTTTTATAATAATGCAAATCTGACTGAAACAGTTGGAGTTAAATCTAATATTATGCATTTTATTTTGTATTAGATCTATCTTCAGTTTTTTTTCTTTTTTTCTTTTTTTGCTTTTTGTTTAAAGGAGTAGTTTTAATTATTCTATGTTATTCCAAGAGATGATTGACTATTAGTAGCTTATTTTTATTTCCTGACTGATGACTTTGTGATTTGCAGTGTTTATCTTTGACAATCATAGTCTACATTATAACATAGCTCATGTGGTACAAGAATCTTATGCCTTCTATTAATAGACTCCCGTTCCTTGGGATGTTCTTGCCAAATATTTTATTTCTACATGTATTATTCAAAATCCAGAATGCATCATTAAATTTTTCTCTGCTCTGTTAAATTAATAAAAAACATAAGAAAAAAATCTAATTTTTTTCTTCAAATTTTGACATTTTTTTCCCTTAGAGAAAAATATCCATCTAATATCATCTTTCTTTTGTTTTATGAATCTCACATTTTTTTTTTTGTAGTAAAGATTGAGCCCAAAGCACTAAACCCCTGAACCACATTCCAGCACCCCGGGCCCCCTTTCTGAGATAGGGTAAAGCTAAGTTGCTTAGGGCTTCCCTAAGTTTTTGAGGCTGGCTTTGAACTCATGATCCACCTGCCTTAGTCTCCCCAGTTGCTGGGACTACAGGTGTGTACCACTGCCCCTGGCCCTTCAACATTTCTTATAGTGTATATCTACTAACAATATATTCACCTTTCATTTGTCTGAAAAAATCATCATTTCATCTTTATTTTGAAAGCTACTTTTGGTTGATTAAAAATTCTAGTTTGATGATTATTTTTTCAGTACTTTAGAAAGCCTGTCCCATTGTCCTCTGGCTTACCCAGTGTATTGTTTTCTGTTGCTGCTTATCAAATTTATGTATATTTAGTGACCTAAAATCACATATTTCATGAACCAAGAGTCTATGCAAAGCTTAGCTAGGTCCCCTGCTTAAGGTCTCACAGGCTGAAATCAGTGTTATCAGGAGGGCTGTTTTTTCATATGGAAGCTTAATTGGGAGAGGATCTGTTTCTAAAACCTTTTAGGTTGTTGATAGAATTAATTCATCTGCAGCTCAATACTAGAAGCAGATTATTTCTGAAGATGATAAAAGTTTACTAGCTAGATGTGTTTGTATTTTAATTTATCTTTTGCTTCCTGTCCTGTGTCTAGTTAAAGATCTAAGGCTGGGGAACATATTCTGTCTCCACCTAGTGGTAACAGATGTCTGCTTTTTAGTGGTACCAAATTCTGGGGGAGTAAAATTTCCTTGCCTATTTCCTGGTGTCAAGCACATTTTGGTTCTAATCCTCACCTAGCTACCTGGGTTGAGAAGCTTTCCTGTTTATCCTTCAGTAGCTTAGGTCTTTTGCTTTATTTTACAGTAGGGTTCTGGGGAAAGTAGAAATATTTGTGCTTCTATTCAAGTGGTTCTTGTCTTCACACAGAAACCACCTCTGGTTTCTAGATGACTCGTTCTGCTCTAAATATTTTTTGTAAGCACCCATTAAAAGTTTTTGTGGAAGAAATACATAATACATGTAGAAATAAAATATTTGGCAAGAACATCCCAAGGAACATCTACTATCTAGGGATGCCTATTCTAAACTGATATACTAACACTTTTTTAGCCTTTGGCAATTTAGTACATTTAAAGCTTTTTCTCCATTGATTTATTAAAAACAATTCCCAAGTTAAAATAAAATTTTAAATAAACTTAAATAAATGCTATTTTGTTGATGTCATAACCACTCATAATAAAATTATTTCATGTAAACTGGGTGCGTAATGATAACACAAATGGCCTAAACTAAAACAAAAACTGTAATCCAATTTTCAAAACAGTTTTTAGTGGTTCGTTGTTGATATTATTTTGAGATTATTATATACTCAATTTGGACAAAATTTAATTAGTATGTATTCTTTTGTTTTATTATTTCTTATGTCATTAAGTGCAACACTTGAACATAGAAGAAAGGGGATACATCTATAAGATAGAAACATTTAAGCAAAAATTCTCTGGTTCTGATTTTGAACTGGGAAAATGAATGTTAAGTCATAATGATTTACTTTAAAACTAAAAGTATAAATACATTTTCTAATATAGTTCAAAGCCAAGTCCTGAAAATTATGACCATCCCAAAGCCACAAGTATACACAGTGCTAAGATTTTGGTCTCTAAATACCACATACTATTACAAGGTTAGTTTGGGAACAACTGATTCCTAGTCGGGAGCACTACAAGGTGAGCCTACAGCACTTCTCTGGATGTCTCCCAAAAATAGAGAGAGGAAAGTGTTAAGTACAATAAAAATAAAATAATAATAATAGATTAAGACTAAAAAATAGTAACTATAATTAAATTTAGTATGTATTGACAAACACCACTCCCCACCAAACACAAATCACATTCACTGTCTTTTCTTGTCAGAAGTCTGGTGAATGAATCTCTTTATCTTAAAAGCTATAACATTAAGGGAAAGAAAGATTTTACTCTCTGGTTCCAACATCAACTATCACTCTAAGAATTAAATGAAACATAATTATTTTATTAAAGAATTTCCATCTACTAAATTGAAAAAATAATTAATGGAATTAAAACATTACAACTTTACATTTCTTAATGAATTAGTGAATCCAGTCATGGAACATCAATGGCTATTAGCATCAGAAAATGAGAGGTCTACACATGTTACATGTTACCTGATGAAAGAATATATTATGTGTCATCTGATTGGATTTAATCAGTCTTTTAACTACAATTAAATTTCTGAATCTGAATTTGATCAATCTTTGAACTACAATTAAAAATTTTGAAGAACTGAGGATTTAGCTCTGTGGTAGAGTGCTCTTACTTTGTATGCTTGAAGCTCTTGGTTCAATCTCCAGAACTGAAAAAAAAGTCAGAAATATTGCATACATCAGTGCTGAATTACAAACCACATAATTCAGACCATGCAAAATTCTATAGTAATACCCACACAGTTTCTTACAAAATAAATCATTAAAAACAAAACAGAGAAGGAACAAAAGAAAATATATAGATAAAAAGAGACACAAGATGTGTAAGTCAATCCCAATGAGTGAATCTTTTAAAATATGCATTTTAAATAGCAAGTAAAAAAATTATGCATTTTAAATTTAGAATGTACAGGACTGGATATTTCAAGTTAAAGTCATTAAGCAGTATACATCTTCTTTTTTATTTTGGAATTGTGGTAATATAATAAATGATAGATACTTAGGGTAGATCAATATAATACCTTAATTTTTCTTTGTAAAAATATGAGGGTAGATAGACATTTAAATATAAAAGATTTATCATGAAATAATTATTGTTGAGTCTAGGTGATTATTACATGAACATTTACTGCTTTATTCTGTACACATTTGAATATATCTAGTAAAACTGTTAAATGAAAATTTTAAGGATTTCATTTCTTCTTTTATAAAGAATTTAGTACAAAATTTCTTCTCCAAGAATGATAATATATAAAACAACATCTACTGTTTGGTACCACAAAACATTAAATGAAGTGATGGTATGGTGCTTATGCTCAAGAGGATGTGGAGGAGAGTCCAATTTGCATGAGACAATTGGTTAAGTTTCATAAGATATAGTCTTCTCACTTATAGAATGGGGACCATGATAGTACCTGCAGAGTGAAAAATAATAATAAAAATATAATAATAATAATAATTCAAGTAAGTTTATAACTATTACTGTTATTGGCATAATCTCACCTCCAATACCAACATTATTAAAAAACATGAAATACATGCACAGATAGTAATAATATTAATATTGTGTTGT
This sequence comes from Xerus rutilus, assembly GCA_028644305.1. Classification (NCBI taxonomy): domain Eukaryota; kingdom Metazoa; phylum Chordata; class Mammalia; order Rodentia; family Sciuridae; genus Xerus; species Xerus rutilus. Next base: position 71,184,277 of record CM053410.1, read on the forward strand.
GGTTCAGTTTAAACTATCCAGGTTATTGTTTCATTGGAAGATATTAACTAACTTCAGTGTTAGAGCCATTCAAATAATATCATAAATATTATAGAATAAATATCATAAATATATAGAATAAATTATATAAAATAATTTAAAGAAACCAACATCATAAAAGAATGTGGTCTGTCTAATCAAGAGACACTGAAATATACATCATGACATAGATCAATTCACCATATATAGATCATACAGAAGTTTTACCTCTTTGATGAATTACTTATGTGATTCGAGGTTAGTGAAAAAAGATGAAGTTATCATTTCACACAAGATCTTATTAAGCTTGTATCTTTCTTTTAAAACAATAGATTAAAAATTGTATCTGATATGGAAATGCCTAATATATTATGAAGTAGCAATAGTTTTCATAAAATAATTGAAAATAAAATTTAAAAAAATATATAATCATGTATGTTCTTATAAATAAAGCTCAAAATATGAACAATAGACTATTTCATCTCTAAATCAGATATTGGACTACAGTCTACAAAGTTATTTTCTTGAATTCTAATATACATCATTTTTGTACTATATTCTTATAGCATATGAAGCCAGTATAAACCACAGACTGAATTAAAACCTCTGTATCCCCTGGCAACATTAAATATTCCTTTATGGATACATACACCTATAGACATAAATTACATATTTTTAAAGCTTGTTCATATGAAAACTTATGTAAATTTATGGATAAAATCAAAATTACAAAACTAAAATCTTTGGTTTAATAACACTGTGATAAGACCTTAACATTCAACGTTGCTTGAATCCAGAATAGTAAAGTACTATTATGAACAATAAACTATTGTTAGGGCCTGGTCACTATCGAGAAGCTTTATGACGAAGTGATCTTTAATTAGGTCTTATTCAGCTTTCAAGCCACTATAGAGGACTACTTGTAACTAAGGCAAAGAGAAATTTATAATTTATTATAGAGAGGATGAAATTTATATCAAATCCAGATTCGTTTATCCCTTTACTTCAGATGTCACCTGTTTCTGAAATGTATACAATTGAATGTGATCTTCTAAATCAGTAGTTCACTTTCATGAATTTGATCTAATTTTGACCTTTACTGCCTTAAAGAATAGAATATAATGGAGGAAGTCCAGCAAATTCTCACATTTTTTCCAATTTTACTTAAATCCTAAAAGGGAAAAAAACATCAAAACTTTTTTTGGTCACATTTTTAAAATAAATTATGGATCTAATTAAATCATATATAAATGTACCATCATACCTTTTGTCAAAATATATTTAAACAATTTTTTATCCTTAATGCATTTTAAGAAGATATGTTACTATTACTATTTTATTATTATTATTATTATTTAGTACCAGGGATTGAACCCAGGGGCACATAATCAATGAACCATGTCCCCAGCCCTTTTTTCTGTTTTATTTAGAGACAGGATCTCCCTGAGTGCTTAGAGCTTCGCTAAGTTGCTGAAGTTGGTTTGAATTAGTGATCCTCCTTCCTCAGCCTCCTGAGCTGCTGGGATTACAGGTGTGTGCCACCACGCCCAATATACTATTATTTTTAAAGCTTAAAATAAATCAGTACAAATTAAATTACCTGAATTATTTTATTCTCAATTATGTAAACTAATGAAGATGCTAAAGAAAGTGCTTATATTGATTAATCAATCATACCATTTTTTACAAGTTCAATAAAACCTCATATTTGATTCTATATGGTTTATTTTTTAACTGGGGATTGCACCCAGGATGCTTTATCACTGAGCTTGATCCCTAGTTATTTTTACTTTTTATTTTGAAATAGATTCTTGCTAAATTGCTGAGGATCTCACTAAATTGTTAAATTTGGACTCAAACTTGTGATCCTCCTACCTCACTCTCCAGAGTCATTAGGATTATAGGAATGTGCTACCTGGTTATATTATTTTTTAAATAAAAAACAGA